>CM075882.1:22680310-23085310 GCA_038021265.1 Cyprinella venusta | reverse complement strand
CCTAATATATATATATATATATATATATATATATATATGATATCTCACATACATATATATATATATATATATATATATATATATACACACACACACACACACATTTATACACACACACACACACACGATTACCCACATATATTATTATGTAAAGACAAACATTTATTTTGGATGCGATTAATCGTTTGACAGTCCTAATATAAATATATATATATATATATATATAGTTATATACAGTATATATATATATATATATATATATATATATATATATATATATTAGGGCTGTCAAAACGATTAATCGCGATTAATCGCATCCAAAATAAATGTTTGTCTTTACATAATATATGTGGGTGCACTGTGTATAATTATTTTGTATATATATATATATATATATAAACACACATGAATTATATTTAAGAAAAAAAATATTATTTATATATAAAATATTTATATTTATATATAATATAAATTATATATAAATCTATATACAGAATATACATGAAAATATTTCTTAAATATATACAAGCATGTGTGCGTGTTTATATATAAATAATTATACACAGTGCACCCACATATATTATGTAAACACAAACTTTTATTTTGGATGCGATTAATCGCGATTAATAGTTTTGACAACCCTAATATATATATATATATATATACGCACACACACAGACATATATACTGTTTGTAAATATAAAAATATATACACGAATATATATAATGTAAACGAAAACGCAATTAGATGCAATTAATCAATTTGCCAGCACTATATATATATATATGAAGAGTTCAGATGCAAAAGCCTCTAAATGCCATTTGAAATTTTCTTCTAAAATGACCATTTTTATCAAACTTGTATATTTAAGTTCAGTAATTTCACTTAAATGACAATTAATAGGTAATCTTCATTGCCATTTAAATGAAATTACTGAACTTAAATATACAAGCTTGATAAAAATGATCATTTTAGAAGAAAATTTCAAATGGCATTTAGAGGCTTTTGCATCTGAACTCTTCATATATAAATAGCCTACATACACACACGCATATACACAGAAAGAGAAAAAATCATATTCTACTGTCTACAAACATACTGAAGGACGGTTATTCTTGTTTACTGGCCCCTTCATGTACAGGTGCTCATAGACAAAGAGTAACATTGAGCACAGGAATCAGGTGTGTGGCACTGAAAAGGTTAACCCTGATAGATTTTTGTTGAGTGAGGCATTTATTCACTCCCTAAAAGAATTCCACCACTCAAAACAGGATGCCACAAAAAAGAAAAAAGCAGTCCTGGTTTCCCTAATCTTCCACAGATCTTTTTGATTTTTTTTTCTTCCATTCCTGAACAATGGAAAAAGGAGACTTTCTTGTAGCCTGCAAGCTACTGCTTGCTGCCGAACAGCTTTTTTTTTTTTTAACCAAGGTCAAGTTTTCTAAATGTTCTTTTATGCAGGGCATGTCAGGTGACGTGCGCTGTGGCACGACTGCACATGAGACTTCAGAATGTTGGGAAGTGAACAAATGAGATGCTGATGTTGAGTTGGAATCACTATAGACACTACAGTATAGCCTGCTTTGGTGTATCAGTAGGATAAATCTTACAAAAATATGTTAAGCTCACATTTCACCTCAAAAGCAAAAGAATGAAAAAAAAAATAGCATACACTCATAAAAATAGTAAAAATATTGGTTCCAAAGTTTTTTTTTTTTTGTTTTTTTTTACAGAATTCCCCAAAGAACATTTCAATGAACAGTTCTAAAAAGACCATTTTTTCTTACTGTGAAGAACATTTTCAACCTCTTTATACTATAAAGAACCTTTTTAGAAATATGGATGTTAAAGGTTCAACTAATGCCAATAAAGAATCAATATTTTTAGAGCGTAAAGAATTACATAAATACAAAGCATATTTTTAGGACTACACTGTAAAAAACATTGTTGGTTTAACTTAAAAAATTAAGTAACCTGGTTGCTTTAAAATTTGAAATTGATTGAACTAGAAAAAGTGAGTTAATACAATGAAGGAGATTGATTTAATCATCAGAAACTCACAATAATAAGTTATCTGATTTAAATAAATTATTTAAGTTGATTTGACAAAAGAAAAAAAGTGATAACAAATCTTGGAAATATTTTTTTTACAGTGTATCAAGATTCTTTGCTCAGATTTAAGTTAATTTCCCTTCAAAATTCTTGTAATATATGAGAGGTGATTAAAAAAAGAAAGTAGTTTGAATACCATCCTCACAGTTGTTTAAAAGATTAAAGGTCAATATTTCAGGACAACATATAAGGGATCTTATTGACTTGACTTGGACAAAAACTACGATAAAACATGGAAAGCCTCTTTTGCAGCGATTTTTGTTTGACCATATTGGTGAACACCCCAGGACTCGTGAGTTTGATGTAGGGTGGGGTGGGGGGGTGGTTGGGGTGTTACCACAGAAACTGAAAATTCTCGGGACAGCAGCATGTGCCCAAATTTCTATCTTAACCATTCTATTTCATCAGAAACTATCTTAAAACAGGGCTTTAAGTGTATAATACCAAACTTGTCTTTTAAGGCAATTTTCCAAGTTTGATTAAATGTTTAATTTTCCAATGAACGATATATTTTTACATGATACATGTTACATTTAATTACCCCTTAGAATATGTTGACTCATGTATATTAAATATAATATAAACTTTGCAAATAATCAGTGATTTTAAGGAGTTTGTCCTAAACTAAGTAATTTGCCTACCTTTGCAAATGGTACAGTAGTAACTCTGATAAAAAAAAAAGCTAGTTCAGAGCAAACACTGAACATATATTAAGAAATAGTAGTGAATTTCATTAATAATTAGTGTGATCAGTTTGGATTGCATTATAATCAGTTACTTCATAAAAACAAAAACTGCTTTCTCTAATGGCCCTGAAATATGGTAAAATCTCCTTCATGAAAGGAGACGGTGTCGAGTCTTCCCTTGTGTGTGTGTGAGCTGAATGTAAATATGCAAGAAGTCGAGTCATTTGCAATCAGCCGGAAGGGCTTACTAATGAAATGGGCTGAGAGTGGAGGTAAAGAAAAATCAGCCACAAGGCACAACCCCCATTTTGGAGGAGATCATGAACACCAGCATACCAATCAAACTATTTTGCTGATACTCATTTCAAAGATTGTTTTAAAAAAAAAAAATCAAGCATACTCTTCTAAAGTTTAAAGATGTCACTCACAACCATTTTTCCCCTGAATGGAAATGCATGTAGTTTGCAGACAAAGCTAAACGATTGTGTGTGTGAAACACCCGGTTGGACAAAAGAGCATAAACATATTAACAGTCGCATAAAAGTGTATGCCAACATTTGCAAGTTTTTCCAAAACTAAACCCCAGCACGGTTATAAAGCAAGGATTTATTTAAAGTGTTTCCTTCAGGTAATTGATTCAGTATGTGAGGAAATACTTAGGTCAGTCTTCGTTTTTGGTGACTCATTTATAAGTGGGCAGTCTCATTACACCCAAGAACCGCCTCCAGTTCAGAGACAGCACACTTATAGGACCAAAATGGGTAAAACGTAATTATTTACTCGTCAAAGGTCAGTACTTGGTGCAAGGGGTTATTCACATCACTAACAATAGTAATAGTGATGCTCAGCAATAGTAATAGTGATACTCAACAATAGCAATAGTAATAGTTATACTCAGCAATAGCAATAGTAATAGTGATACTTGTCTTACCTGAATGTCATCTGTAAGAAGGTCCATGTTTTCAGCCTGCATGAAACACCTGTGTTGTTTGTCCAACACGCTTGATTTTACAGGGATGAGAACTGTCTTCTTCATGAAGCCTTCATCGGTGCCCTGGAACAAAGTCAAATCACAACCAACGTCAGATTAACACAAAACACTGGTTCGTAAAAGAATCAAGAGTACCCAATGACTCTCAGGAAACCTGTCAAGAACATATCTAGGACATATTTCAGCCAAAATTAAATTAATGAAATTATTTTATACTTAAAAAACTATTTGTTATGACAAATTTGCATTTTCCGTAAAAAAAAAAAAAGACTTTGTAAATGATTATGCATGCAGATTTTATGAACTTATTGAGAGACAAATGTTCATGCTTTTATAAGTTACTTTTTTTTACACTGCATGACCATTTAAAATCTAATAGTGAAGGCAAAAGCTGGCAGAAAATATGGTAGAAATTGAGTCCAGTTATGAGACCTTACATATACACTTGCCCTTAAAAGGAGTAGTTCACTTTAAAAGAAAAAAACATTTGCTGATAATTTACTCACCCCCATGTCATCCAAGATGTCCATGTCTTTCTTTCTTCAGTCGAAAAGAAATTAAGGTTTTTGATGAAAACATTCCAGGATTTTCTCCATATAATGGACTTCATTGGGAACCAAATGGTCCAAATGAGAGTTTCAGTACAGCTTCAAAGGGCTTTAACCCCTTAACTGTCACCGTCCCGGTACCGGGACGCCTAACTTTACTTCACTATATTTCTATTAAATCCAAATCTAATTATGACAAATTATATATAATTGGAAAGGTCTAAGACTTCTAAATAGATATTCTACCCCTGTTTTGTGTAACAAATTATGTAGAAAGACTAATTGATGAATTTATGACAAGAGTGCACCTCAAAAAATCTGCATCATAACAGGAGTTTTGACCTTTGTCACAAAAAGTCGATGCGCCCACTTTTAATCATTGAAACTTCTATTTTTATGCTAAAAGTTCATAATAAAATATATAATCTAGTATTTTACAATAATAAAAAAATTGTAGTATAATATTGTCCTCTAAAAATGATAATATTTATATTTATTATCCTCTAAAATATATTATTATTTTTAATCGCCTTTTTATTATATCACATATTTTAGTAGTTATCATAAATTAGATATCATTTGAAAGCTTATAAACTCAGAATTCATCGTGTGAAAACCATTTTATAATTGAACATTGTGTTACCATAGAAACAGTACTTATTTTATCAGGCTCCTCCCCTTTTGGGCATCATTATATTTCATAATTTATGATCAAAACCTTTTCTAATCTTGACAAAACTGATATTGTCAGAAAGGTCTGAGTCTCAAGGTTCCAAGTTTTGTGACAGAATTGATATTTGGACAGAAATGTATTAATTTGTTAAAGCAGAATGTATACAACTAAATTCAATGGAATTCAATGGCACCCGGTGGCTATTTTTGGTACTACGCCTAAACAAAATCTCATGGGAACTTCATTTTTTGTGATATCAACTTCAAATTTGGAACATAACTTGACAAGATTTATGGCTTTGATTTTGTAGAAATTTTAGAGTAAAAATATTTTGTAAAATATATATTTTATATAAAATAAAAAAAAAATATTTATTCATTTACTGTAAATTTAAACTTCCATAACTTTTTCATACTTTAATTTTTTGAAGTGTTTTCACTTCAGCAATATTCTGCTGAGTGTTTTCTTTAAAACAAGACCAAACTTGGGTATATATTCCAAAGCATTCTTAAATTACAACCATTTAAGTTTCAATAGTGCATTTTAACCCCCATTCTCAAAAAGGGGGGTGACAGCTAAGGGGTTAAACGACACCACACGATGCATATGAGTTGAGAATGAGAATATAGAGAGAAAGTGCTGAATTGTTGTTAAAAGTAATGTCTAACTAAAAATACTAAACTAAAAATAGGCTTAAAGGAGCAGTTGAATGAGTAGTTGAATTAGTTGAATGAACCAAATGACTCGAAAAAAGATTTGTTCATTTTGATGAATGAGTTTGAACAGGAGAGTCACACACGCGCATCACAGAACAGAGCAAGGCGAGCATTTGTGCTTATAAAACTTAAACTTTATTACTTATTTTTGAAATGAGCGATCGTTTTGCTAGATAAGACCCTTATTCATCGCATGGTGTCGTTTAAAGCCCTTTGAAGCTGCACTGAAACTCTCATTTGGACCTTGAGCCGCTTGGTTCCCATTGAAGTCCATTATATGAAGAAAATCCTGGAATGTTTTCATCAAAAACCTTAATTTCTTTTCGACTGAAAGACATGGACATCTTGGATGACATGAGGGTGAGTAAATTATTAGCAAAAATTTTTTAAAGTGAACTAATCCTTTAACTTTCTTCATCTTTAAAATAAAAATCTCTTTCTTGACATGTTTTGTGAGATTCACCCTTAAAAGTTCTTTCTTTTATTCTAAACCTCTAAGGGCTGCAAGTAGGCCCAGACTTTGTAGAGTTACTCAAGCATTCACTTCACCTTGATCTGCTCCCAGCTCCAGCCATCCTGGACGGTCTCAGAGTGTTGGAGAAAGAGCCGACAGCAAAGCCGGAAGGTCCTCTCATCCAAGTAACATGATGCAGGGGTTTTCTCACCTGCCATCTGAGGGTAAGAAGAGTCACATTTAAATGTCTAACAACCAAACATGACTTCAACTTCATTCTCCAAAACAAATTAACATTAACATTGTAAAGTCAACAAGTCATTCATGACACATTTCACTTCTGGTTACAATAGGCTATGAGATAAGATAAAATGCAATGGCCACATCTTGGTTTAATGCAAAAATAGTCTTATCGTGCACAACTACACCAGGAATGTATTAAGATTGTAAATTGAGGTAATTCTAAGCTGACTTCTCTACATTGCTGAAACACAAATTCCATTACAACTTTAGGTTGCTGCATCCTAACAGCAGTTCTGGCTTCAATTACTCTGAGGAAACAGTTGATTCCCTAAGTGGCCCTTTCCTGCTCATGCCTCTTTCACCCTCTCAACGTGAACAAGCAGAAATGAGAAACATCAAACAAACCCATTTATTCACATCTTTACTGATCAGCCGCTTTAGTGAGCATCTATAACTCCAACTAAACGGACATAACATGGCTTGATTAATTACAGCGTGTGACGCAATAAATAAAATGTGCACACACTTGAGTGGGCTAGCAGTGTCTATAGCCCAATTCTGATGTGTGGGGAAAGAACAATTCTTAAAATAACTAAGTATATACTACCAAATCTTAAAGGAGTAGTTCACTTTTTAAAAAAACTTTTGCTGATAATTTACTCACCCCCATGTCATCCGAGATTTCCATGTCTTTCTTTCTTCAGTAGAAAAGAAATTAAGGTTTTTGATGAAAACATTCCAGGATTTTTCTCCACATAATGGACTTCATTGGAAACCAAACGGTTCAAGGTCCAAATGAGAGTTTCACAACAGCTTCAAAGGGCTTTAAATGACACCAAACGATGAATAAGGGTCTTATCTAGGACCCTTCGAGTCATGACTCGAAAAAAAGATTTGTTCATTTTGATGAACGAGTTTGAACAGGAGAGTCAAACGCTCATCACAGAATAGAACAAGGCGAGCATTTGTGCTTATAAAACTTAAACTTTTTTATTTATTTTTGAAATGACCACTTGTTTCGCTAGATAAGACCCTTATTCATCGTCTGGTATTGTTTAAAGTCCTTTGAACAGTTTGCACTGAAACTCTCATTTGGACCTTGAACCGTTTGGTTCCCAATGAAGTCCATTATATGGAGAAAATTCTGAAATGTTTTCATAAAAAACCTTAATTTCTTTTCGACTGAAGAAAGAAACACATGGACATCTTGGATGACATGGGGGTGAGTAAATTATCAGCAAAAGCTTTTTTTTTTAAGTGAACTACTCCTTTAACTCTGATTGGATGAGCCACATTTGAAGCCATTCAAAGAATAGCAGAGTCCACACTGCAAGACTTGACAGCCAATCAGAATCCATCCTGCTCTGAGGAGCTCGCGCATTTAAATCAGCAGACGACAAAACCGCAGAACCATTCTTTCACTTATAAACAATACGTTATCTTTCGTTGGTGTGAATGCTATCTTTATAGTTACTGTTCGTGTGAACAGGCCTTTCGAGTGTACGGTATTTAGTAAATATGTCAAATGTAAAGCACCATTCTTGTATCTCCAATTTTACAGTCCTGTGACTAAAGAAGTAAAGCATAACAATTATTGTCATGGTTGTTTTTAGTATAGTCATAGGTCAACATGGCGAACATACAATAGCATGTACGGGAATGTATTTATAGCGCACACTCGCATACTAATTCAGTAATCAGAAAGTATGATTTCAGATACAATGGTTTTCACACAGGTTTTCACAAACACGCAAACATTGTTCAGCCAAGGATAGTCCCGCCCCAAACTTGTACATTGGTCAATGTCAATTAATGTTGTGCTACGTCATGTAATAGTTACCATAATTTCGAGATGACAACACGTGCCCTTCTACTTGAAGCTGTTCATGACCTCAAACTGGGAATTATGCATTTCAATGGCAACACTTTCAACGCCTAATGCCATATGTCCACCAAAGTGTTTTTAGCCAGCTGAAAACGTCAGACGCTCTGCTGAAGATGCCGTGCTTTGGGCGCTCGAGAACGTTTTGGCAGCGCAGTGTTTTTTCCGTTGAGACGTTTCGTTGCTATGATTCAGAATATCCGCAGCACAGTTTACTTCTAACTGATTTCGCAGATAATTTGTTTCATACTAAAAATCTATTTTTCATCCATTTTGTTCGGTTAGCTCTGCTGGTTGATGTCTTGTACTGAAAGAATGTTGTGACAGTTGGTCGGTGTGGTATTAGTCCCGCCCCTCCTCCACTGTGATTGGACGGCTGGGTAAAAAGTGACAGTGATGAGCGCTGCTTTTTATCCAACGTTGAACATTTTTCAAACCCCGGCGACCAGTAAAAATGCTGGGCGCTCGCCGCTTCATCATGAAAAAACGCTCAGCGCCTCGTTACGCTCATTGCGTTTAAAAAACGCGGCACTCCCATTGAAAACAATTGACAACATATGACAGGCGCGTGGAAAAACGCTTTGGTGGACACACGGCCTAAGGGTACGTTTACACGACGATGTACTAAAAACGTCACCATTTTCAAAGCTATCATTGTCAAAGCTATCTTCGTTCAGACAGATCCACGAAAACGACTAAAAACGCTGTGTTATGTTGCCAGGCCAGAAGATGGCGATGTAACTACATGCCTATAAACTGAACACTTAATATGCATGCACATGACATCACTGTTTTCACAAATTCACATTTTCGTAGTCAACGCTGAGATCATAATGGAATCGTTTTCAAAAACTTTTACTTTGGAAACCCGTTTTAAAAAATTTGCGTTTTCAGGACCCCAAAACACTGTGTAAATGAACAGACAAAATGCATGAAAAGATTTCCATTTTTAGTTGTGTAAATGGCCTCTAAATGAATCTGCAGTGGTCAGGTGGTCAGCAGTCACAAGGTACAAGTCGAAGATTTAAGGGCCCTTTCACAACTATCCTGTTCCTGTCCCGGACATTCGGACTTTTCAGTTTGGTCCGAATCAAAATAATAACTGTGAAACCTCCCCCAGACCATGGTCCGAACCAAACCGATGAAATTTGGTGCGACGAAAAGAGGTAGTCTCGGTCCGGATCAAACTGAAAAAAAGGTTTGGTTCGTTTATAGTGTGAAAGCATGTATGGTTCGGACTTTCAGACTTTTTACAGGAAGTTCTGGTGGTTCCCAAAAAGACGAAAAAACAGAAGGTGGCAGGAGAAATGAGCCGTGTTGCACATGGGGAGAGGAGGAGATGAGGTTTTGAATTGAAGTATGGTCTGATGACATAATAATGAGTCAACTTGCAATCTTCTCCTCCTTTCTGCAGGCGACAATAAAATGTCCGCAAGACGAGGACGTTCATTTAGCGAATTTGAACTAGCCTTGTGTATAGTTGGTGCTGCAGGTAATTATGCCATAAAAATAACAATATAGTTGCAACGATATGCGTCTGTTCATTCATGTTATCAAAGTTACCCGCCGAATTGACAACACGCTGACGTCAGACGCACGTCCATTTACAAACCAATCAATGTTAAGATGCAGCCCACATAGACGATGACGACTGGACGCAAGAATGTCACATAAAGTTCTAAAAATGCGCTCACATTTTTGCACACCAAAACTTTCTGAAAGTATAAAATGTATCAAAACATGAACTTTGGTTCGGACTTTCAGGTGTGAAAACGCCCTACGAAAATTCCCAGTTTACAGGTTGTAATTATGAGTTCTACTGTGAACGCTATTTACTCATATTGTTTGTTTGACAACATTTATTACTAAAAGGCAGGTAGGCAGTTTGTTTCTAAAACACTTTTTCCCAAATTTGTTCAAACTGTCTATATACCAATACATATCTAAAACTTATAAAATCGAGTGTCTGTAGTCCTCTCAGGGCCGCAATAAACACAGCTACTCTTTCCATTCGGAACGAACGCAATGATTGGCTGGCCGACTTTCACTCTCCCTCGCTACCATGGCTACCACTCCTGCTGGTTGTGAGTTAGGGTTATGCATGCCACATACGCATGGTGCAGCCGGTTGACTCGCTCATTTTGAAAGAGGAGAGGCACGTACTGCCAGAAGCTAGGAAGTCTCACAATTATGGCAGAGAAAGAGCAGTCGAAATTCCCAGTACCACCTGTACCTGCATTTACAGTCAGCGCAGGCAAACAAGGCAAAAAAGGTGATGTCACTCCATGTACTGCGCTCCTCTCGGTGCTGGAAAACGCTCCTCGAGCTGAGCGGTTGGCATCACGCGTTCATGTGTTTTGGGGGCGTGGCTTTGGAAGGAGCCCAGAAGGGATTGGATGGGAGTTTCTCTTTTGCGTACTTTCAAAATCCAGCAGTTTTCTGCTAATTTCTCAAACTTACCTACCCTGCCTTTAATGTCACAGAATATCCTCTATTTGGTCATTTAACATATGAAAGTGTTACTGAAAATATTCTTATTAACATGCATGCTTAATATGCAGTTGTCTCTGTTGGTTAAGTTTGGATGGCACGTGTTGAACTTGTTATCATCGAAAAATTGCACAAATCAACATTTAAACTCGACTTCAAAATATCAATGTCGTTGTATTTTCAACTCAACTATATGACGTCTGCCTCTTGAAACTTTATAGCCTGAATCAGATCATGTTTTCAGGGAACACCCTTTACTGGTACTTAAGTTACATAAAGCGATATAAGGCATCTTGACTGAGCTGAGCTCGAATACTACAGCGCACATCAAGATACGACTCAAAAACAGTTTGAGCATCAGCGCTCGTGACACTTCAACCGTGCAGCACTCGAGAGCCAAAATTAAAATCAACAGCAGCGTTGCTGTGGTAACTGCAATGCACTTTCTTTGACTTTGTTATCATTTCTAAAACGCCAACTGCCTGACATGTTACATTGTTGCTGTGTGACTCGGAACTGTCATAAAGAACATCCACAGCAGCGCAAACTGCTCTATCGGTCTGTCTTACCATGATCTCACTCGGCTACTTCCGGGATCCTGAGCGCAGAGGGGGTGAAACGGAACAGCCAATGTTATTCAGCACAGGCGGTTTCAAGCCGCCCACTTTGGGGGGAAAAGCACAGCGCAGACATTAGAGGACAGACAGCAGTTAAAACATTCGACAAAATAATATACACAGCCGAAGAGAGAAAAGATCAGCGTCCACAACAAGGGTTTTTCTACCAAACTAAAAAAATTGACGCATTTATTTCTAGCTATTACATTTTTTATTCTCATTTCTGGTCAAAACAGATTTGATTATGCATCCAACATTTCGATCCATAGTGTATTAAAAAATATTTTTTAGTAGTAGGCCTAGGCTAAGAAGGAAGGGAATAAAGCAAGGACCTTTAAAGGTCATCCGTCTAAAGTTATAATAGTCTAGTAGTTATTAGCAACAAAAAGTATCTAGGACTTAAGAGAGGGCTAATTATTTATTATAATATCTTATAACATACGATAAGCAAGTTTTTCTGTTATCTGAATATATATATATATATATATATATATATATATATATATATATATATGACATGTACTTTTCGCCACCCAATCAAATCCCTTTTTTATTGAATGTATATATATATATATATATATATTTATATATATATATATATATATATATTGATAAATAGCATTATAGATTGAAAAAGGTTATTTAAAAACTAAATTGAGTTAAAAAATTTGGGATTTAATTGGGTGACGAAAAGTGTTACCTGTGTTACCAGGACCCAATGTTGTTTGCTAAAATATAGGCATCAGAAATCGCATACTTCCCTTTTATGTAGGTGAAAAACTGTATATGACAAAAGAAGTATGTCGAAATTCACAGTACTAAAAAAATTAAAGGCAAAACGTACCTGGATGGCCTACTTCCAGAGAGATTCTGAAGTGTGCATACGATGGACTCTTTACTATCCCATGTAGTGAAGCGACCCAACTGACGCTGTAAGTCACATGGTAATGACAACATGGCGAATGTAGAACGTCCAGATTAAATTCATACTATATAGAAAGGTTTTTTTAGTGGTTGTGAAGTAATTACTTATTCAAAATAAGTACCTACTCTAGAGAGTATGCCATTTTGAACGCAGCCAATGGCTGACCTGCATATTAGCATAGCCTAAAATTACAATTTCTGCCATATATGTTAGTAACACTGTTATACTATTCTTAGTGGCTACAGCCTACCTGACACAGGTGGACAAGGGAAGCCATTTCAGAAAAGTGTATTGTATTTTGATCCGTTTATGAAACATTTTCTTCTCTTTGGAAAATCACACAATCAATGAGTCATTCACAATAAGACGAGGAATGTGCATTATGAAAGTAATAAATGAATATTTAAATAGTCCATTTTGATTTGATGTTGACTCACACTGTCTGTGTTTACATGCGCAAGAATATTCTGATAGCCTACTTATGGAATATTCTGATAGCCTACTTATGGAATATTCTGATAGCCTACTTATGGAATATTCTGATAGCCTACTTATGGAATATTCTGATAGCCTACTTATGGAATATTCTGATAGCCTACTTATGGAATATTCTGATAGCCTACTTATGGTCCTATTATGTATTATTATCTATTATGAGCTTTATGTAAACAAACCAGATTGCCATAAGAAAATAAGGCCAATATTCCAGTTTCTAAACATCAAAATAAAAGCTTTTGCTTCAAAAAAATAGAAAAGATATCCCAAATCCCCCAAACATCTATATTATATATCATTTTTAAGTATTTTCAGAATAAAAACTAAACCAGAATTTTGAAAACATTGCAGTGCATGGTCTGGTTCGTGCCCTACTTTAGTTTTACATTGTCTAACATCCATTTGTCTGGATCAAATTTTATCCAACACAGACTTCAATTACTAGATGATTCATAAAATACATTATGGATGTTTTGATTATCACAAACATTTTTCTACTTTTTCTCTTTTGCTGTCAAAACTATTAGTGCTATTCGTCAACTTTTTAGAAGATAAACAAATACGACGCACAAACATTGCACTGTAATTTAGATTTGCACGACCCAAATAGTCTTTTTTCAATCCACTCTTCATTCAGAAGCTGAAGAATCCGCTCCACATTTGCCATATCGCTTTAAATTTGGCCAGTGACAGTAGAGGGTGTGATTGCTAGTGAGGGGAACAGCCAGTTGTTTAAAATCCCTCTCAGTACGGTTTCAAATTCCCCTCAGTGCCGGGTAAGACGAAGTGTGTGTGTATGTGTGTGTGCTTGTTTCACAGGCAGAGTGCTGGAGATAAGAAAGGGGTTGTGTTTCTGTTGGGGCGGAGCCGAGTAACTGTCACTCACGCTAGTTACCCAACAAAATGGGCGTTCCTTCTCGGCGCTCTGACCAATGAGAGGAATCGCTCCTGTAGTCACCATGGTGACGGGGTTGTGTCCGGGGAGGCTGTGATGGGTTGACAGGTGCGTGACAATCGGAGCTCTCTGCAAGCATGTACGCCAAAGGCAAGAGTAACAACGTACCGTCCGACAGCCAAGCGAGGGAAAAGTAAGTTTTATTTATGAGGGTGGGGGGGATCTCTATAATGAAGACAGCGCGCGGCCAGACTTTTAACAAGCAGCGGACGCGTTGTGTTCCTCGGATGCTGTGTTGTGTCTGACAGTGCATGTAGTTCGTGCAAGAAAGTTGTTGTCAGTTATCAGTCACGCGCTGGTAGAATTTCTTGAGTCTAATTAACGCGACATGTCGTCTTTAGTAAACGGGCAGCACGCGCAGAAGTTAAGAGATGCGAAAACTAAACTTGTGGACTTAAAAAAAGAGTCAAAATCTTATTTCTGCATTAGTAATATATTTATTTATTTACGTGCGCAAAGTTGCCACGGCTAACGAAACGCTCTGTAGCAATTTCAAGGATTTCAACTCATTTAGTATTGGAGTAAGGTGAGTACATAAGATTCTGGCTTTAAAGAAAAGTGCATGAAATATACAGTACGTACCCGTTATAAGTTTAAATGCCCATTTCAACCGTTACAAGTGTAAATGCCCATTGTAGCCAGTCAGGTGAGCTGCATTTCGGGGAAACAAGTTTATTGTAGCGGTCCGTTGTGCTGTTTCTCTGTGCGCTCGCGGGAGAGAGTGTGATCGGCGTTCGGTTCTGGTCTGAAGAGTTCATGCGCACGCGAGTGCAGTATAGCGAGCGCTGTAAAACGATTGACGTTTCAGTTTGAAAAGTTCCAGCGCGTGCGAGTTTGACTGACCTGTCATAACCATGGAACTTTTCGCGCTGTGCACGTCACTCATACTCCCTCACGTGCGCTACATAATCAAATATACGCGTTCAATCGAAGCCTGTCGCGCGCAGTGACTTCTTGTTTGTGGCACTGGCAGTTATATAAGATTTTTGGCTGCGCGTGAGTCTCTGAGTCTGAGGATGCTGATGGCACGACGAGAGGAAGAACATTTGCCTGTATTATACATTACACCGTTTTTTATGGGTATGTTACTTTGTATGATAATGACACAAAAGGAATAACGCAAAGAACGACTAAATAGGGAACGATTGAGTTGGAATGATCTTGAAATGATGCCCAGTACACTTATAACGGTCTTCTGAGGGGATTTGTTTATGGAGGGTGTTCCAAAAAGACCTTTAATGATGAATATATTGGAGATTTAGTATGTTTGTGTTAGAAATATCACATTGAAGTGTGTTTGGCCTGTTGTGGAGATTTCAGAGTATCCTAGAAGGGTGTCTTGTACACCTACACAACCATTCTGAAGGGAAATGTTTGTTAGGAGCTTTCAAAATGAATATCCTAAGTTTAAAGGGATGGTTCACCCCAAAATTAAAATTCTGTCATCGTTCTTATGTAACCTCGTAACCTTATTTTCCCAAGCCAGTATGTTTCTTTTTTTTTCTGTTGAAGAAAAAAAGAAGATATTTTGAAGAATGTTGATAAGCAGACACTTGACTGGTTCGTTGACTGGAGCCATTGACTTCCATAGTAGGAAAAAACACTATGGTAGTCAATGTCTTAGGCTACCATCAATTGTTAATTGTTGGTTAGGATTCATACAGTTTTGGAACAAGTGCTGTGCATGTATTTAAAAAATATGTTATATTGAAGTGTATTTGGCTTGTCAATATGGAGATTTTAGACATGAGAACTTATTTGACGTGTCAGTCAGTGTCACTCATTGTCATTGATTTCCTGCTGTTTCAAACTATTATTGTACTGTCTGCCTTAGTTGTCAGCTTGAACATGTTTGTAACGCACACAGTTTTGTCTTCCTGCAGTGAGGTCTTGTCTTGAAGTAATTAGCAATTATTGCAGTTTCATTCAGGCCAGTGTCTTATGGGACATGTGTGGACTTGTGGTTTCGATGAAAACTCTTCAGCATTAGATTTGAGCTTGAGAAAGCAGTTTTGCTGGTTATGAGATGTTCTTACAGCTTTTTGCTTTTGCTAAGTGAATTTGTCTGCTGTTTGTGGTTCTTTACTTGTACTGTGAATGCTTTAGGATTTAAAAATATATATATTGTTGTATGTTTCTGCAGGGGCATGTCCAGGATTTTATACTTGGGATGGCAGGGGAAATAAGGGGAAATGATCAAACATACCTACAACAGTTCCTAACTAAAAAATTACTGTACATGGATGTTTGATTCCTCTACAACAGGGGTCTTGCTAGCATTTGGCAAAAATGTAGCTAGACTATTAAAGTGTAATGAGCGAGCTAGCTAATGTGTTGAAAAAATATGTGATTGACTGTGTGCTTCTGTGCATCAAAAGCGTACAATATTGAACTATTAACAATGTTTTAAACAATGGAGGAGGGGTGATATGGAAGCTTGTCATCATCAATCATCATCATTAATAAAAATTGTGACTTTTTATCTCACAATTGTGACTTTTTTCTCACAATTGCGAGTTTACATCTCGTAATTCTGACTTTATTTCTCAGAATTGCAAATTATAAAGTTGTGATTGCGTGTTATAAAGTATAAATTGTGTGATATAAAGTCAGAATTGTGTGATATAAAGTCAGAATTGTGTGATATAAAGTCGCAATTGCGTGTTATAAAGTCAGAATTGCGAGATATAAAGTCAGAATTGCGTGATATAAAGTCAGAATTGTGAGATATAAAGTCAGAATTGTGAGATATAAAGTCAGAATTGCATGATTTAAAGTCAGAATTGCGTGTTATAAAGTCAGAATTTGCGAGATATAAAGTCAGAATTGCGTGATATAAAGTCTTTGATTTTTTAAATTGTCTAAAAAATGCCCCTCCCATAATTAATTCCCCCTCTTAAATTAAAAAAATCCCCCCAATTCTGACTTATTTTCCTTCAGTGATTTGATAATAGAACCAGACCTCTGGACAAGTGTGTTCTTCTTCTGACACTCCTGTACTGCAGAGGTGCAGCCTGCCTTTTAAAGGGGACATATCATGCAAAATCCACTTTTTTAGCCCTTAAATGCATTTTGTTGTATATTTGGAGTGTTTATAAGTACAGAAAAGATGAAATTATTCTCTTCAGGTGCTTCGTTTATATCTTTATATTCTGTTTTGGTCATATTTTTCAACCTGTTCAGATTTTTCTGTTTTCTATGACGTTTTTTGAACAATAACGTCACAGGATTTGCAGCGGAACTGCCAAATAAGGACATCGACTACCGGTCCAACACTTCGAGCAATCCGCCATTATTATTTCTCGCTCCGATTTTGTAGTCCAAGCTCAATGATGCAGAAGTTACGAGAGGGCAAGTCAAAATGTTCGGTTGTTGGATGTAGTGACCTGAAGCACTTCAAGGATTCCCACTTCAACAACCTCCGCCAGTATAAAGAATGGTTTGCCGATCGACTTCGTCTGAATGAGGGGTAAATTCCTTCTATCATTTAGCTGCTGTGTTTTCTGATGCTTTTCTAAACGTAAGTTATCATATTATTATCAATACAGATTTTTAGTGGTAAGATTAGACTGTAGTCATTTATCTTGTCAGAGTGCTTGTTTTAACAAGAGAAATAGTCGACTTTCACTAATAACACAACATAGTTAACTTAACTTTACATACCACTGCATCCATATGAAGACGTTGTTCTGCAGGTTCGTCGTCGTCTTTTTCAAATCGCTCGCTCTGGCTCGAATATGTAACGCTTGATGGACAAGTCTTCCGTTGTTGACATTTTGTTGACGTGTGAATAAAAATGTTCTTTGAAACTATAGTAATCGTATATCTCTTATCAAACTACAATAACGGCCGAATGCGGGGAGTTGAACCGACCGTGAACTCAGCGACCTGGAGAGTGGGCGGGGAAAGACGCAACTCCTTTTTATTTAAAGGGGACGCTTCGAAACGGGTTGCTCACAGAAGCACATCAGAAAAGAGGTAGAAAAGGGGCCTGTTGAGCTATAATAATGTGGAATTCAGACCCAAGCATTGCAGTTATGCTTTATATAGACCACAAATGTATGATTTATAAGTAAAATTTAATGATTTAAAAGCATGATATGTACCCTTTAAAGGAGTAGTTCACTTTAAAAAAAAAAACTTTTTGATAATTTACTCACCCTCATGTCATCCAAGATGTCCATGTCATTCTTTTTTTAGTCGAAAAGAAATTAAGGTTTTTGATTAAAACATTCCAGGATTTTCTCCATATAATGGACTTCAATGGGAACCAAACGGTTCAAAGTCCAAATGACAGTTTCAGTGCAAACTGTTCAAAGGGCTTTAAACGACACCAGACGATGAATAAGGGTCTTATCAAGCGAAACGATTGGTCATTTCAAAAATAAATAAAAAGTTTACGTTTTTTAAGCACAAATGCTCGCCTTGCTCTGTTCTGTGATGCACGTTCATGACTCTCCTGTTCGAACCCGTTCATCAAAGTGAACAAATCTTTTTTCGAGTTATTTCGTTCATTTCATTCATTGAATGAACGAAATGACTGGAAAAAAGTTTGATCGTTTCGCTTGATAAGACCCTTATTCATCATCTGGTGTCATTTAAAGCCCTTTGAAGCTGCACTGAATCTCTCATTTGGACCTTGAACCAGATGGTCCCCAATGAAGTCCATTATATGGAGCAAATCCCGGAATGTTTTCATCAAAAACCTTAATTTCCTTTTCGACTGAAGAAAGAAAGACATGCATCTTGCAGGAGTAAATTATCAGCAAAGTGAACTAATCCTTTAAAGTGACCCAATCGAAATAAACATTTATTATGAGGTGACGGGGATGTTTACTATGTTGACACCTCTCTATAAACCAAAACCTTAAATTGTTTGGGCATTACATCAATTTGTAAGGTGTGACACTGGTCAACTTTAGGGTGGCAAACCTCATTTTTAGGGTGGCACCTCCCGCCCCTGCGTTTTTGTTCATTTCCGTTGTTGTCTTTAAAAAAATGTCACTTTTATATACAGGGACAGTGTAGCTTTTTTTTAAATCCTTGTCCAGTAATTAAAAAGTTCCTAAATTAATTGGTCAAAAGTGTGGGAATCTTGTACATGATCGTTGTGTAACGAATGAACTCAATACTATGTGAGCCATTCCACCGAAAGGGTGACATTTCTGTCCCCAGGACATTATATGTCTAAAATTGCATGAAAATGAACTCTAAAATACATTTTATTGTTAAGCAAAATGTCATGCACAATTAGCTAACTACAAATTGAAAACGTATAATTAAAAACATTAACAAAAACGACACAGAACACTAAAAAATAGCATTTTCTGCATGTCCCAACTCTCAATCTCTAAACTTTACCATGAAATATTATGATAAAAATCCTTCAGAAATCTGATTTTTCTTGCATTGTTGTGTGACTTTATATCCAAACTGCTATAAAATGAAAAAAGAAAAAAACATTTGATCTAATATTTTAGATAAAATACACATTTTAGTCATGTCCCCAGGTTTTCACTCAGTCCTGTTACACTATTACATTCCCCCGCTGAATAACGTAGAATATTCCACAAGACATATTTTCAACAGTAAGTTTCATCATCTGGATCTTCTGAAGGCAATGGGCCGACTATAAGTCACTCCTCTCATTTTCGTTTCTGTATAGTTGATGAAATTGTAACTATGAATGAGAAGGTCAATCTCAACATACAGTCCTGTTACCTAAACATTTTCTTAAATTTAAGTGTTTTATTTTAAAAATATTAACTTTTGGTAAGGCACTAGAAATGTCTCAGTGTCCTCACGCTATTAGCATCAATGCTATGTGGCCATATGCCATATATTTGATAACTTTTTGCATAAAAACTCAATCCTGTTACCTTCAGTCCTGTTACTATTTGTTTCTTTTTCTAAAAAAATAAAATTAAACCACTATTTTTTATCATTTTTGTTTGGCCCATAATTTATACAATTATTTAATGAATTAATTCTAAAAAAAATTATAAGCTTGAGGCTTCGGTCGTCTTTAAAATGAAAAAATGCCTTTGTGTTTTTTATATCAAAATACACCTTGCTTTAATAGTGATTTTATTGGCAAAAATGTCAATTTTTTGAACATGTAACCAACAATTTCTTTAAAATAAACACTTTCTTGTGGGGGAAACAAAGGAATTAATTGACATGCTTGTAAACTTGCTTTTTAAATGACACATGGTTTTTGGTAACAGGATTGAGAAAACATGCGTCCATATTCTGCTTAAACCTTGTAAGAAAATAAATAAAGTTGCCTGAGATTGACCAATACAAATTTTGAATAGTTAAAGATGTGTAGTATTAGATTCAATGTTGAAAAAGATCAAAAATAAAGTTTATTTTTGAAGAGTTACAACAAGCAAATGTCACCCATTCGGTGGAATGGCCCATGTGTTCTTTTTTTTAATGAAAGTTCAGTCATTTTATGTGTTAGCTGAGTGTGGGAATTGAAAGATAAAATCCCTATGGAAGCTTGACTCATATGTGATTTTAACGGCATTTTCGGTGGGAATGAACAGCTTTACCCGTAATACACAGATCAAATAGTAGACAGACTGTGTTTAGTTAGTATTTTGTTTTCAGACATCACAAGCTGGTTTAAATTGTCTGATAAAAAGTAAAACTCAGCATAAAACAGATAAAAGTGTGATGTTGTCAGATCAAGTGACAAAATAAGCTTTTGGCATAATGTTTTATTTGATATGAAGTGCAGAATCAGTCAGTTCTGCTTCAACACTTAAACTGTTTGAATTTGACAACCGCTAGACTGTATAGTGATGTAGCACCGGCAGGTTTTAAAGAGGTGACGGCTTTGAGAAGATCACAGTACCTTTTATCTCTCCTTTTGAAAGAAAAGTGGACAAGTGGTTAACTGTCAAGAGAATGGTTTGTGTGATATGAGGGAGAAAAAAAAGGAAAAACTCAAAGCCGACGTTCCAATGGCTTGGAAAGCTTCCGTAGCACATAATTAATCTGTTCCATATTTGAATAAAGTTAAGCAATGTTTTTAGTTTGGTGATTACTTACCATAACCATAACCTTCCCAGTGAACACATTTAGGCCTGAAGCATCCCACGTGAACGCTTCTGTCTGCGCAAGCTCAATTTCACATTTGCATTTTCATTGCTACAACAGGCACTATAGCTAAGCTAGCATTAGCATAAAATGTCTTCTGTGGTTTGTTTTCTAGTTCTATGATGACAAAGCAAAAATTAGGATGAGATAATAATGCTGGGCCAGTTAAAGTTAGTTGACGTTCATTGAATCCAGTCTTATGGATATAACATTTGAAGGTAGTGAAAACACAATTTAAAACAGATCATTTATTGACAATAATTTATTTGCATATTTTAACTGACGCAAAGGAACTAGTACTACTGTTAATCGGCCAAACCTGATTGGCCAGTTAAAAAAAGGGCCAAATGTTGGTAGATTATTTGGACTAGCGAATATTTTTCGGGCTATGAGTAGTGTTTGTTACAAACGCATGTTTAGTTTGCACAACAGTGCTGTGCTTGCATCTCTCTGGCCAGGTGTTTGTGACATTGTAGTTGTAGAATGTTTTGAATTGCATCTTTATATATATATACTCGCGCTGCATGATTTGTGGCAACAACAAAAAAATCGAAATTCGATATATTAAGCAAAATAAGAAGTATGACTATTTTCACTGTAAATTATTTAAGAATAATATAATAATACAACCCTATTCCAGAAAAGTTGGGACATGTAAAATGTGTAAAATCAAAAATCTGATTTGTTAATTCTCATGAACTTTTATTTAACTGACTGACACAATTCCGAAGAAAGAAATCTATGTTTTCACTGGCTAAATTAATTGTATTTTAAACACATTTAGATTTTGATAGCTGAAATACACTCCAAAAACGTTTGGACAGAGGCAAAATAAAAGTGAAAAGATTACAGAATATCCAAGTTAAACTGTTTTGAAACAGTCCACAACCACATTAATGAACTGGCAGTGAGGGCATCGTGTTTGGGTAGGTAATGTGCATCCACCAAGCATGACTCATCATTTTGTGCCAAATTTCATTAGAGAATTGTCAAAAAATGATCACATTTCTCAATGCAAGATTGCAAAGTATTTCGGTTTTTCGCCATCCACCTTACATAATATTATGAAAAGATTCAGGGAATCCAGAGAAATCTCAGTCTGTGGAGACCTCTGCTGAATGTGCATGACCTTCAAGCCCTCAGATGGCTTTGCTTGAGAAACCGTACTCTGTAAATATAGACACAAGGGCTTTAGCCTGGTTAAAACCAGACCATTCTCAGTTGTAACTGAATTATGGTCTGGCAAAGCGTCATAGATAAATCATTTCCAGAGGGGCGTCACCAACGGACGTTACGGGTAGACTTAAAACCAATCAGAGCGGCGGCCAGCAGAGAAACATCTCCGAGGGTTGTTCTTTGCTCGCTTTTTTTTTTTTTCAACAAAAAGGAAACGTTCAAATCGCTTAAAACAGATGCCATAGCTGATTCGAACGAGTGATGTTCGACGGCGGCGCCCATCTTTGTAAAGTAGGCTACAAAATCTGCTTCAAAATCCCAGCGCTGTCGTCATCGTGTAAAGCCCGCCCCAACGTTTCTGATTGGTGCCGCGATTTCGACGGATTGGAAATGGGCTTGAATGAGCTCTTTGCCAGACTAAATTTCATAGCAAATCTAAATTTGCCAGAAGTTGTCTGGGTTTTCCCAGGCTACACGGGCTTCTTTAGAAAACCTTTGTCAATTAACGCAGTCTGCCGTTGCATCAAAAAATCCTACTTGAGTCTCTTTTATGCAAAGAGAAAGCTATACATTAATCTATGTGCAATGCCGGCAAGTTCTCTGAGCCTGAACTCATCTTATATGATTCAAAACACAGTGGAAATTTGTACTGTGGTCAGATGAATCCACATTTCATCATGTTTTGGGGAAAAACAGACATTGAGTTTTCAGTCCTAAAGACGAAAGGGACCATCAGCGACAGATGCAAAAGCAAACATCTGTCATGGAATGGAGGTGCATCAGTGTATACAGTATGGGTGACTTGTGTGAAGGTCCCATTGACGTGGAGGCGTATATTGTGATTGCGCAGAGACATACTGCCATCAAGATGACATCTTTTACTGCACTGTACTGTAAAACCTGATGAGTTAGTTCAACTCAAACCGTTTGAGGAAACTGAACTGATTGTTTATAAACTCAAACAATTTAAGTATAGATAAATATTTGATTTGTTTCCAAGTAACTCAATAACTTATTGTTAAGATGACTTGGGTAAATAAAGTTAATAGTACTAATTAGTTACTATAACTTAAATCTATGAAGTACATTGTAAACCCGAATAAGTTGGCAGAAGTCAAATCTCTTTTTTAATAGTATAAACTTAGTTAGCTTTTAAAGCTAACTTGCTGTCGTAGTAAATGCTAATATATTAGAAAAATTTTTATAAGCACTTACAAGCACAGACTTGCTATATGAGCGTAATAATATAAAGGGATAATTTGCTCTCAAATCAAGCTAAATGCACCACTTGTCACCATGATGGTAACTATTATAAAGCGAACATTAACAGAAATTCTACTAAATTAGCATAACAAAACATTAATCACTACTAAATCTCATACTTAACATTAATCTTACTCAAAAAAAAAAAAAAACATTATATTGCACTTAATTTTAGCATTTACACTCTCTTTCGAGTGCCATTGGCAAAGCATGCTGGGAAAGAGATATCCCAGCCGTTTCAGTTAAACTTAAGTTCGTCTAAATTAAAATAAATAATTTCATAAAACTCAAAAAAATGAAACAGTTCAGTTTACTTAAAATATATCAGTTCTGTGAACTTCTGTGAAAAAGAAAGTGCTAAATACTCATAAAAATTAATTTGACTGAACTAATTCGTTGAATTTAAGTTTGTCCTACTCAAACCAATTAATTGTTTTGACCGTTAAAGAAGCAAGACAATGTCAGGCCTCATTCTGGATGTGCCACAACTGAGTGGTTTCGTAGAAACTCTACACCATAGAAGAGATGTGCTTGACTGGCCTGCCTGCTGTAGAGATCTGTCTCCTATTGAAAATGTATGGCCCATCACGAAAAGGAGAATCAGACAACGATGGCCACACACTGTTGAGCTGTCGTCTTGTATCAGGCGAGATTGGGCTACAATGCCACTAGAAACCGAAACAATTAATATCCTCAATTCCCAAATGATTTAAAAGTGTGATACAGTGGTAAACACACCTCTGTCCCAACTTTTTTTGGAGTGTGTTGCAGCCGTCTCAATAAATTCCATTGCGTCCCTATGTATTTTGATTAATGTTGCGGTCTCAGAAACGTTACGGTTTGCAGTCTTTAAAGCTCTGAGCTTCTGGAAACTACAGGTGTGTTTCAGAATGCAGTTTGTGGTTTCACAGTTTGTCTGTCTGCTGTGCGTATCTAGGTGGGTTCTGTTAGTTTTTGTGTATCTGTCTTTGGTGTTGCTTGTCTCTCTCTCTCTTTCTCTGCTGATCCTCAGGAGAGCAGACCTCTCTAATATCTTCACACATTAATATGCAAACGGTGTGGTCCACGCAGCGGCACAAGGTTAAGCATGCGTGACGAGAGGAGAGAGAAAGAACTTTGTTTCTCTCCTCCCTGTCACTGCACGTTGGGAGTGTTCATTATGGGAGACTATTGCATGGTGAAAGTACTCGCCTGTGACATGTTATCTTTTCATCATGGACACTATCGAACTGACCTGCTGTCACATAAGAGTGTGAAGGGTTGTTGTTGTTTTTTGCATCAGTTAAGCCTGGTGTCCTTCGCACTAGGGATGTGCGTGACTGCATATCAACTACTTTCCTGAATAAATAATCTGCTTGAAGAAAGCCCTATAATTTAGACTGGTTTTGGGTTCACCATATTAAAACGTAAAATGTATTTTTTGGATTTATGCCCATATGCCAAAATTGTGCGGGAACATCATTTTTGCCCAGGCTGTCATATAAGAAATTATGAACACATTCAAAAACAAGAGAGTACCAATGAAATATTAATAGAGGGTATGCGCGTGACGTCACCGTCGGCCAGAGTGCCTGCAGTTACTCACAGTGAGTGGCAAAAAGACTGAGCGGCTGTATATGTTTTCAGCGCGAATGCCGCGAAAAACAAACACAACACATATAAATTGGGAAAGAGCTTTGCGATGGACTGTACAACTAGATTTGACAAAAAATCGGAGGTATATTTTTACAGACTGCTTTAGAGAGAGGAGCAAATGGATCGCTGCAATTCACAGAAACGACTGGACTCCAGTCAGCGAAAGGTGGATTTGCTGTTATCATTTTGTGTCAATATACTGAATTTAGGTGTAAAACCATACCCATATATTTTGTATTGTTATATATTAACAACTTATCAATTAAATATTTATCATTGTATATTCCAACCCGATCTCACGGGAATTCGTACGAATTTTACGAGGTGGCTAATTCGTAACAATTCGTACGACCTCACTCGTACGAATTAGTACGATTTTTGTGAAATCGTACATATTTTACGAATTGGCCAATTCGTATGAATTCGTACGATTGACCTACCCCTAACCCCGCCCCTAAACATAACCATCACGTGGGTTTAGGCAATTCGTACGAATTCGTACGAGAGAGGTCGTATGAATTAGTACGAATTAGCCACTTTTGAATCACTCGTACGAATTCGTACGAATTGGTCTTGAGATAGGGTAGTATATCAGTTCATTACTATCAAATCCTTTAGTTCCCAGCCGTCTCCAGTCACCTCAGGAGTGCCACAGGGCTCTGTCCTGGGGCCCCTCCTCTTCATTACATACATCTTACCACTTGGCAATATTTTCCGTAGATTTAATATTCAATTTCACTGTTTCGCGGATGACACCCAGCTCTATCTTTCCAGTAAACCAAATTCCATATTTCCCCCCTCTTCCCTCATCTCCTGCATACAAGAGATAAAATCCTGGCTAAGTTCTAATTTTCTAAAATTGAATACTGACAAAACAGAACTTCTTGTCATTGGCTCTAAACATACTCTCTCTAAATCTGACAGTTTTTCTCTCCTTATTGACGATACCACAATTTCCCCCTCCCCTCAGGTTAAGAGTCTGGGTGTCATCCTCGACAGTACACTGTCGTTTCAAGCTCATATTAATAGCATCACACGGTCAGCTTATTTCCATCTCCGCAATATCAACCGTCTCCGCCCGTCCCTTACCATTGACTCAGCTTCCATCCTTGTTCATAGTCTGGTTACTTCACGCATTGACTACTGTAATTCTCTTCTTTTTGGTCTCCCTCAGAAAACACTACATAAACTTCAGTTGGTCCAGAATTCGGCAGCACGTGTCATAATCAAACCCCCCTTTTCTCACCATATTACTCCTATTCTTCAACACTTACATTGGTTACCAGTTCAACGTAGAATTGAGTTCAAAATTCTCGTGCTTACTCACAAGGCTATTCATAATCTCGCTCCTCCTTATATTTCTGACCTCCTCCAAGTTGTTACCCTGTCCCGTACTCTTCGATCCTCGTCTTCCACTCATCTCTCCGTTCCTTCCGTTCGCCTTAATACTATGGGGAGCAGAGCCTTCTCCTGCTCTGCTCCCAAACTGTGGAACTCTCTTCCATCTCACATAAGGAACATAAACTCGCTCACAGAATTCAAATCTATACTCAAGACGTACCTGTTCAAAATATCTTATTTACTGTGAAACATCCATTGTCCTGTTTACCTGTATCTGTGCTATGTTTTATGTTTTACTTTTGTTTTTTTTTACATATTCTGGTGTTTTTACTTTGTACAGCGACCTTGAGTGTCCAGAAAGGCGCTTTTAAATAAAATGCATTATTATTATTATTATATTCTGCATTATTGGATGTGTTTTCAATAAACACTGACCAAAAAAAAAAATCACGATCACGCGGCTTTAGACCTACATATTAGAGCCAGACCGATATATCGGCAGGCCGATATTAGGTATTTTCCAAACTATCGGTATCGGCAGTTATAATGGCCGATAAATGAATATTTCAAAAATAAAATACAAACGGACGAAACACGCTTCAATCATCTCTCCTTGGCCTGTTATATTGAAAATGTATGTTTTACAAGTTGCAGTATGACGTTATCGTTATCTATTGCTAAATTATGGCTCATCAGAGAGTAGCTAACCACAAAGCTAGCTAATGCCACTATCATCAGTGGAAGACCGCTAACGTTAACATTAATGAGCTTGGAAACCACAATGAACGTTTTCTGCCTAAATAAAGTAATGATTACCGTATTTATAACTAGCATATCTCTAGTTACAGTCCCTGCATTGTAAAATGTAAGTTAGACTTGCGAGGAGTGAACATTTAGACATAGAGGAAAAAGTGTCAAACATATCTTCTGCATAAAAGTTAGCTTTTCTTTTACACATGTGTGAATGTCAACGACGCCAAGTGTGTGTTGCAGACTGTCGTTCTGTAATGGATTTAGAATCGCTAAATAGTAGGTTTTAGGAGGCAGGCAGCCACTGATGATTAAAAATGGTTTGATGTAGCTTGATGGAAAGATTTTAAAAATGCAGGTAAAGGGATAAACAAGCTGACATTGTTATTATAAGGTAGCTTATAGGGCAATGCAGGGACTAATTATTATTTTATTTATCAGAAATGTAATATATTTTGATGTTCCTCTGTTCTGTTGTGACATGAAACAAGTTTCTTTTTAAGTTTCTTCAAGTTGCTTTATCATATTATTTTAGCTAAAACTGAAAAACAAAACAAAAAAAATATCGGCCAATATATCGGAATATCGGATTTTAAAACCCAAAAATATTTGTATCGGTATCAGCCTTAAAAATCCTTTACCGGTCGGACTCTACTACCTATATTTTAAAGCGTTCACAGGCAAATTTGCTTTAGCCTATGTTTAGGTCTATATTGCTTTTATTTCCCCGGTGTCGAAATCAGGCTAACATAATTGTCAGGCAACACAATTCCTGGCTGCATGTCAATATCCATGGATCACTGGATCTTTAGTAAGCTGTAATGAACACTATATTGAGTCCAATATTTTGTTTAAATTGGTAAAATTGTTAGTTTTAGTCGCATTTTCGTAGTTTCCCCTATTAAATCCAGTCACGCAGCAGATCTTTTGCCACTCAGTCAGGCTGAGGGGGGGTTGTTCCGGCGGGAAAGTGACATCAATGCATTTCCTCTATAACTGATTATGTTGTTGACAATGTATGCTTTTTTCTGTGTAGATAATATTCTTCTCTTATCTTGATAGTTCAATCGAACCTGTAGGGTCATTAAAAACAAAAATATCCTCCAGACATCACTTTTGGCCACTATTGTATTTCAAATTCAAAATTGTAAATGTTAAAGTTATTTTTAGACATTGTGTAGGAAATTGTGGCAGGGCAAATAGACGAACACAGTACTATGCAGTATATTTAAACTTAAACAATGTGGTCCGATTCATAAACAAATGACTCTTTAAGAGCCAATTCTTTTGAATAAATTACACAAAAACTTCATAACCAGTCTAGTTTGATTCACAAACAATTAACTTTTCAGAGCCTATAGTTAGTTATCATTATTATTAGTTATTATTGTATTAGTTAATCAGTTATAAGTGAATCAAAAATATACCATGCATTCAGTGTGTAGTCTGATTCATGAACAAATGATTCATATGTACTGGTTTCCCTTTAGTGAAGCTAAACCAACCTGTTTAGTCCAGTTCATGAGAAAATGGCTCTTGTGAGCTGATCCTTTGAAGAATCTTTAAAAAGAAAGTCTCAGTCTTGTCTATTAAATAGCAATTCAATTAAATTGAATCTGAATCAATTCAAATTGAAAGCTTGTGAATTAGAAAATGTGTTTTTTAATACCCATCCCTATTTGTCAATGTTTTACGTTGTTTCTGGAAAGTTATGTTTTATGTAGCTGCTGAACTCAAGTGACCAATCTTAAGTGTCCCATGAGCCACTTATCTATTCTGTAAAAAATTCAAACCATGAGTGTAAAATCTGTCTTTGAGTGGCCTCTCCTCGCACCATACTTTTTGAAAGGTCACTTATCTGCTGTAATACAAGACTTATGCTCATCATCAAATGTCATGACATGTCATGGCATTGTCAGGCTTACTTCCTGGATAAAGCTCAAAGCATCGCTTCTGGTCAAGTTGGGGCTGCCTTTCTTTCCACTGTAAAACAGGATGTTTAAAACTTCTGCTCTTCCTGTCTTCAAAAAAAAGAAATCATTAGGACGTTTCCTTTTATCGCATCAAGAAAAGTTATTGTTTTGACCTTCTCAAGCACACATGATTGAGGAAGCTGCCTCTTGGTTTGTGAATCAACCTTGATGGTATTCCTTGCCCTTTTATCGTAAGAAAACATCAGTGTTTTTTTAAGTCATTTTGTCAGAGGGTGCGCTATGTCCATCTGATCAACTTCCTGTTATGTTTATTGTAACTTTCAGATTAGGCCAGATGTGAAGGCCGTGTGTGCATTATGCTTAATAAAAGGTTAAGCATCGGGAATGTCTGCACGTGAGACTCTTGAGGGGTCATGGGAGGTCACGCAATGTGTTATCTATAGGCGCAGTTATGTTTTGCCATCATTTTCCAGCAATTTTTGTTGTCTTGGAGTACCTGTAGTAAACTTTGATATATATATATATATATATATATATATATATATATATATATATATAAGTAGACTTGCTTCTTTGCTTTTGAGAGAAGCTCACCAAGTCTTAAGCGCACCAAGGCTTATTTATTTGATCAAAAATACAGTAGAATAGTAATATTGTGATGTTTTTTATTTGAAAATGTTTTAAAAAGTCTTTTTTTTTTCTGTAAAGCTGAATTTTCAGCATAATTACTGTCACGTGATCCTTCGGAAATCATTCTAATATGCTGATTTGCTGCTCTAGAAACATTTATTATTATGAAAACAGTTGCTTAATATTTTGGAAATTGTGATACATTTTCAAGGATTCTTTAAATTGAAAGTTCAGAGGTGCATCATTTAGTTGATATAGAAATCCTTTATAACATTATAAACATCTTTACTGTCAATTTAACACATTCTTGCTAAACAAAACCTTAACATTTCTTTAATAAAAAATCAGTGCTGTATGTATTTTTAAATCTACATTTATCTGGTAGAATAATAACTTATTAAAGGAGTAGTTCACTTTTCAAAAAACTTTTGCTGATAATTTACTCACCCCCATGTCATCCAAGATGTCCACGTCTTTCTTTCTTCAGTCGAAAAGAAATTAAGGATTTTGATGAAAACATTCCAGGATTTTTCTCCAAATAATGGACTTCAGTGGGAACCAAACGGTTCAAGGTCCAAAAGAAACTTTCAGTACAAACTGCAAACTGTTCAAAGGGCTTTAAACGATTCCAGTAGTAAATGATTGTTCATTTAAAAAAAAAAAAGTTTAAGTTATAAGCTCAAATGGTCGCCTTGCTCTGTACGGCAATGATTTAAGCAGTTCGATCAAAATGAACGAATCTTTTTCCGAGTCGTTTCGTTCGTTGAATGAACCAAATGACTCGGAAGAAGATTTGTTCATTTTGATAAACGAGTTCGACAGGAGAGTCACAAACATGCGTAACAGAACAGAGCAAGGCGACCATTTGAGCTTATAAAACGTAAACTTTGTTATTTATTTATTAAATGAGCGATCGTTTCGCTTGATAAGACCCTTATTCATCGTCTGGAATCGTTTAAAGCCCTTTGAACAGTTTGTACTTTTGGACCTTGAACCGTTTGGTTCCCACTGAAGTCCATTATATGGAGAAAAATCCTGGAATGTTCTCATCAAAAACCTTACTTTCTTTTCGACTGAAGAAAGAAAGACATGGACATCTTGGATGACATGGGGGTGAGTAAGTTATCAGCAAAAGCTTTTTTAAAGTGAACTTCTCCTTTAAGGCAGATTTCATTGTCAAATCGATTAGTTGCGTCAGCCTTTGTGTGAATGATATGGATTAGCTAATTTTTTAAATCAGTGCGTACAGCAGTGCATATGTTAGGTACTTTATGTGCAAATGGTTTGACTAGCCGTACCAGCATCTCTCCAGGTTGTTGGATGTCAAGTCATAATGAAGTACCACTTGAATATAAAGAATGCCACTTTGAAGCAGCAGATACATATGCTCCTGCTTTCAAAAGCATCCTGTTGGATGCGGTTGCGGCAGACACTTTTCCCTGGATCCGGCCTCAGGGGACATGCTGATGAAACTGTTTGTTTTCCCCTGTATGTCAACGGCATCCTCAGAACGTTCTGTCTCTTCTCTGCTCCTCTCTGCCCAGTCACCCAGGCGAGAGGCCCTCGAAGATCCACGTCAGCGGGCTTCAGGCAGAGATGGCCCCTTGCCCCGCTCCCTCGGGGAGACAGCAGAGTCTGGCTGTGGAAGATAATAGCAGGCAAGGAACATTTTCAGGGAAGGCAGTTGCAAATTGGCATGAGCTTTGCCTCCTCTGCGCAGGTGTGACTCAGCCGATTCTTCCAGACGTCTCTCGCTCCCTAAACGCAGTGTTGCTTTAATCCCTGATCTCCCAACAGTCTCGCAACTTCTTTTGGTGCTGGTGTGATTCATTTAAATGAATCACAAATTTGTTTCAAATTTAACCGAACAGGGACACTGCTGCCGAGCAATTTTCCTTATTTCTGTCTAATGGGCATGATCTATTATGATCAGTGTTTATGATGAATCTTGACAGGCAATGCCTGTAATCTGGGCTGACAGATCTGGTTTGATCTGAACACACTTCCCTGTTGTCTTTGAATGGACGCCAAACTTGTATACAATGTAAACTGCAAACTAGTGGTGGTCCATACTCGAATGAATCTTTGAGTGATTCAATCCTCTTTACTTCAGTGAACTGACTTATATTTTTCATTTACTTTCTCTCCCTTTTTCATTGTGTGAATGCTTCGGATAGCATTCCAGGGCTTCAGACTGCAACCAAATGGTCACATTTTGTGTCCTGTTTTCCTGCCGGTGTGACTTAATTTTGTTAGATTTCACATATGAGAAACAGCAAACGAAACGAAAGTGAAACAAAACCACACGACTTGTTTGAACCGCAAGCTCTGAACAGGTTTACTCACAGGCCGATCTTGATCACGTGACACCGTTATTGCACAGTGCTGGGAGAGCCAGTGAGAAAAAGTTTCAGTACACTTCATTATTAACAATTTCGCTGCAAGATCAAGTGGGAACGATTCAAATTTGGCACATAGTTACCTACCATAAATATCATATTATAACAAATGGCGCTGATGTGGAAACCAAGAGAAACAAACATAAACAAACAAGTTATAGAAGGCTTTTCAGTTTACAAATCCCCAACATTCAACTTGGATTTGATGTAGCAACGCTAACTGTATCCATGGTATCGTGAAAGAAATAGTAGAGTGTTTTTTTTACACTATTCATCTAAAGGTTCTTTTCAAGGGATTTCCCACTTTTTCCAGCACTTCAATTTTAAAGGTGCAATAGGTGAACTGGGAAATGCTAACTTTAGGCTATGTTTACACGGAAACGATTCTGAAGAGAAAACGCAAAAGTGGCGTTGCGTCATCACTTTTTATTCTGCGTTTAGACGAGCGTTTTGTGTGGGAAATCCGCGTGCAAACGGTGACGTAAAAGTGTGTGAAATTCAATGTAGTATGCACTTCAGGCGGCTAGGAGTGCATACTACAACAACACCATGTCCACGCTGCATGCGCCTGCGTACAACTTTCACTGTCAAGCAGACTTTTGCGTTTTTACCGTTTACACGGGAACGCGGCGGTGGAGCGTTTTTAAGATTTCCACTCTGGAGGGTGGTTTCACTTTTTTGCGTTTTTAAGCCTCAAAAACCATCGCCTTGTAAACGAAAGGCACATCCGATAAAATATTTTTACGTTTTCATCCGCGAGCGTTCTCGTGTAAACAGGGCCTTAGTCTGCTAGCATTGAAAGCATGCGATCCCACCCTCCCTGCAAAACACATTGAGCACAGACTAGAAGCGAGACGATCAGAGACAACATCATTAGATTACATCATGTGTCGTTCACCGGTGTGAAAACTTTACAATACAGTGAGGGAAGAAAGCTGAGGCTACGTCAGCGGTACATAGAACTGTACTATCAAACCTGAAATCTAGATACTTGCCGCTTGTTTTCGGTTCAGGGAAGGGTTGTTGCTGTTTGCCTGCCATTCTCGCCCTGCACAGCATACGCGAAACGCACTGATGACGTGAGATGTCTGCGTGAACAGGCTGCGCAGTGGTATGCAAACACATGTTGGCTGACAAGGAACACACGGGGCTCTATCTTGCACCCAGCGCAAATGACTTTATACACTGACGCATTTATCATTCCTATTTTGCACACGCGCAAAGCGGGGTTTTTTCCTCCACAGACGCACGTCGGTACACTAGGAAATGAACTTGCGCTCCCTGGGCGGGTTGGCGCAAAAAGGTCCTAGTGCTATTTTGCAGTTCCAGAAAACAATTGCACCAATGACCAGAAAAAACCTGGGGGGAAAAAAACATTTTTCCTCGCACATATCGGGATTTATAAAAAATAAACTTGGCGTAAAAGGATGCTCTTGACCGTGCGTACGCACTCTTTTAGAAGAGTTTGTGTTTTGGCGACACCGATGGTGAGCTGGAGTTAAATGTCTTTTTGCTCACTATTACAGGGGTTAAAGTTCTCCGTCGCTACGACGGATTTCCGTTAATTGCAGCGAGTCTAGGACGGATATCCGTCAATTGCACGGTTCCCGTCTGTCCTTATGTCTTAAATTAACTTTTCATAATTTTAAGGCCGTAAATAGGCTTTCATTTCGCAAATAGTGTGATAAATGTCTTAATTTTAGTTTGAATAGGTCTTAAATTAAGGAAAGATGATGCGTATTCACCCTGCTGAGGGGGGATGTGATAAAGCCTGGAGTGGAGCGAAAGCACGTTCCTCTCTCCACTCTAAGCATTCTCTGATCGCTTTGCTGATGGTCCACTCCGGTTTTTCCAATTCCCGCTCACGGAAAAACTGCTATCTTTACACTCAATCTTGTCAGGCGAGGCTACAGCTCATTTGCTGCGGTCCCATGATAGAAAACAGAACGCGGGTCAATATTGGTCGTTTCTCAATACCAAATACGCAAACTTCGGACTTGCGTCCTTGGTAGTTCTGACTTGCCAAGTTCGACTCGGGAGAACAAACTCCCGAGGACGAGAGGACGCTGCTAACAGCGCGTTCTTGATCGGCTATGTTTACACGGAAACGATTCTGAAGAGAAAACGCAAAAGTGGCGTTGCATCATCTTTTTTTAAATTCTGCGTTTAGACGAGTGTTTGGTGTGGGAAATCCACGTGCAAATGGAGACGCAAAAGTGTGAAATTCAATGTAGTATGCACTTCAGGCGGCTAGGAGTGCATACTACAACACCAAGTCAACGCGCCTGCGTACAACCTTCACTGTCAAGCAGACTTTTGCGTCTTTACCGTTTACACGGGAACGCGACGGTGGAGCGTTTTTAAGATTTCCATTCTGGAGGGTGGTTTCACTTTTTTGTGTTTTTGAGCCTCAAAAACGCCCTAGCCGTGTAAACGAAAGGCACATCCGATAAAATATTTTTACCTTTAGTTTTCACCCTCGAGCGTTCTCGTGTAAACAGGGCCTCATCACGCGGCTACTCCGGTTATCAACTCTGCCTTTTTTCATCAACACCACTCTGCCTCTTTTCATTTATAAATTAACATAATTATTATCATAAACATATAAATGGCCACACAAATGTGGTTCAGGCAACGCACATTGATTATCATATATTTATAACAACACGAAATATAGCTAAAACCTGCTTCTTTTTGTTTTCATTTTAAAAATATGAAACATTATTTATCATTAAAACTGACATTTAACAAACAGACAGGGTTGTATCGTTTTATTGTATTATGCGTACACATACAGTGAAGAGAATGCATAGTAATATAATATTTTATATATTTTAGAATATATAAAATTACACAACCATGTCTTTTTTGTTAAATGTCAGTTTTAATGATAATATCCCAATCAAAAGTATAAGTAGCCTAATAGGTAGGCTATAATAAGCTATACAATTAGAAATAAAGCAAACTATTCAGTTAAACATAAGTCAGCTCTCTAATAGGCTACAAAGTTAAATAGCCTACATAATAAAGTTATAGAACTTCACTTTGCCCTCAGCCAAAACGATTTGCCATGGCACAAACTATATATTAATGTAGTTTAGCATTGTTTGGTCTCATAAGATAAATAACATGCACTGAGAAGTTATGTATATGGTTGATTATTTGTCACGATAAGTAATTGTTTTTCATAGATTAAAATGGCTTTTAAATTACGCAAACTGGCAATATTAGATCGGTTTTAAACATCTCCCCTTAAAACGCTATTGGTTTCGACAATTTAAATAAAGTTACAGGAATATGACTTGGCCTGAAAAAAATTTCAGTCAGAAGAATTTTTTTCACTTTAAGCCCTGCTATTAGACAGAGAATCTAAAGAAAATTTTAAATCTACAGAAATATAATTCAAATATAATTTCACAAACCTATCATCACTTGAAGCAAACATCCATTCCTTCTTAAATGACCGCGCCAGCACGCGCGTTGGGCCGTTTAGTGAAACTGACGCACATAGCCATAATATAACAGCAGATTGAGTAAAACCGTAAATCTTCATTATGAGTCCAAATCATAAATACAGTGCATGTTCAAAATAACAGTTTAAATAAATAAAAGAATGATTTAAACTATGTTTTACTTCTGATATAAACATTTAGCCTATATTAAATATGCCATTCTCATTATTAAACAGTTAAACTACATGAAATCATTACTGAGAAGTTACAAAAATATATATATATATATATTCAATACATAGAAATAGACCTATTTGTTATGGATGCAATGCTTTTGAAAACTTTTCTTCTGGCATGCTGTGTTTTAATGTTTTAACTAGAGATAATTGCTAATCATGATAATAGCAGATTGTCTGAGAAAATTGTTTAGTGCAAATAAAGCACAACCATGTCTATCTGTTTCCATTAAAATGTAAATCAATTAAAAATACTATTTGGCCAGTGGTAAAGATTGAGAAAAACTTTCTCTGAAATGTATTTAACACTATTTGATTTATTTATTCAAAAACAAGGCAAGGATATAGGCTAGCCTACTAAAAAAAATATGTTTGTAATAATGTGACGGTACATCCGCATTTCATATTTTCCTAACGTCTTGTGCCTTTAAACTTGGTATCACGTGGATATATAATGATATGCAAATGATATGCAGATGAAGATATGCATAGTAAAACTAGGCATTGTAATCTCCATATATGGTTATTTCGGGGTGGAGACGCACGTGCGCACAATCTCCCGCTGACTGGGATTTATAAAGTGAATTTTGCGCAGGTTCTGGCGTACGAACGGTTTTATAAATCTGAAAACTTTTGTGCGTACGCAAATTCTGCCTTATGTGCGTACGCACACTTTAAGGATGAAATCTACGCTAAGTTTTATACATGAGGCCCCTGGTCTAAAGTCAGTGGCGCGTTGCGCGTACATTCAGATGCTATTTTAAGCGTGCATTTTTGGCCATAATACAGAGAGTGAACAATGCGCATACACTGTAGATGATTCTCTCATCTACACAGATGCATTTTACTTTTTGCAAATGATAGATTATTATAAGAAAAAATATATAAACATGAGAGAAATCATTGTTGTGTCCATGATGATGGGAAAAATAGGCATAAAACTTACACATTTACCCAAGTTATTATATGCATGTTTAACCGAAGTTAATTTGGGTGGGTTTGTCCCATCCCCAATGTCACTTCTCTTTCTTTTACGGCCCTGACGAGAACATCGATCTCCTCGGCTGTGAACCGATGCTGAAGCGCGTCTGGTAAATGCGCCATTGAAATAGAATTGCGCCATGGAACAAGCGCACCTCGTTCATCACGCTCTTAAAGGGAATGTGATATGATGCTCTTATTGGTTTATTTCCTTTACCCCCAAACCACACCTATGAATAATGAAGCTACTCCAGACCAACCCCTTTTAGATTTGCGCCAGGCACATTTATCCCGCCGGGAAAATAGCAACAGCGCCAGGATCCGCCCACAAAGTTACTTGCGCTTTGACACTTGCGTTTCAGATCGTTAAAATAGGGCCCTACAGTGTCATTTCAGTCATACCGAAATGTATGGTCCTACGCCTTCTAATACATACTGTATAGAGCGCTTAACATAGTGATTGCTATCGGGATATGTGGAGACTTTCAACCAGCATAACAAACAAAATCCTGTAGAAAATCACCTATTAACGTTAATGTCATGTTTAATTTGATAATTTGTATAACTAAAAGTTTAAAGATGATAAAAAAAACTATGTGGCAAACAAACACTTTTATTTAAAAAAAAAGTCCAAAACTATAACCATTAGATGGCAGCTGAGGAACACTTATAGTCAATAAGTTATAAATAATATGAGAGTGTTAATAAATGGAAAAAATATTTTCACAGTTTCATTAAAAACAAAAGAGGACTCCTTTTATAATCTCTAAAGCTGTCGTCAGTTCAGTATTGCAGATGAACAATGGCACATTTAATTAGAATAGAACATTTTAGGGGTTTTTTTGCATGTTACTGTTGTTAATAAAAGTTCATTTTTCTCAATTGAAGCTCAGTGCTATACTGTCAAATTTCCAATAGACAAACATGTAATAATATTAACTGCACTTATTAATACATATTTTGATTAAATTAACTTTATGATTAAAAATCCCCCAGCGCCACCAAATCAGGTGCTGGCGCCACCGTCTGTAGAACTTTAGAGCTCTCAAACGTTAGTCTGGAGCCCTGCATTCAATTGTGTGCTTTGAACATGCATTTCATTACTTGAACCTACTGAATGAATATGGCTCGGAGCAGCACTGAATGAGGCATCTAGTTCATGAATGAACAAAATGAATGAAGCATTTCATTCTATTCTGTCATGCCAAAAAATGGATGAAAAATCTCTGCTTTGTAGTAATTTGTAGGAACTTGGAAGCTGTATGAAGATGTGTTTAAGTCAGCATGAAATAGATATTCATCCTAGATATTCTATTTTCTAAATGCATGTTGTTGATCTTAATGTGAGCGATTCATTTATGTGTTTCATTTTTGGCATTGTAATTTTCAATCAATATGTCGCATTTAGTTCTGCCTCCATCAACAACCGATGGATTGAACCCAAATTTTCTTTTCGATAATTCACTCAGATGTACGTCACAATATGGATGAAAAGATCTGTCGCTACTTTCTCTCTGCAACTTTAATCGTTGTAGACATAAATTTTATAAAAGTTTTAAACTCGTTTCAAGTGTGATCTTTAAAGCCACTTGATAACAAGAAAGGGCCTCTGAACAGTCTTATTTTAGTATCAGTATGCATTATTATAGTTTTTGTTAATATTTTGAAATAGATTTTATTTATCTGTTTTCTATTGTGATTTTAATTGTAGTTAAAGTTCAAAATCATCCATTGATAATCTATTGATAAGAACACTTTTTTGATTCACATGAGTGGCTCTTGTCCATGCAAAAGTGTTTGTCGTCATGGTTGCCATGGTGTTGCTAAGCAGTTGCTAAGCTGTTACTTTGAATTCACTTATGAGCAATAGCTGCATTACAATTAATGCACCAAATAATATGTTGTATGCACCATTGTTTGGACAAACAGGTAGTCTGAGCACTGAGGTGTTGGGCTGCTCAAACAGGACAATGTGTTACAGTGTTCTCTTTAGGGTCCACTTGAATTGTTTACTTTGTCTTTGTACATTAAGCCACTGATAGTGTTTTAACACCACAAAAATTGCCCACAGCACCTGGAAAGAAAGATTTCTCATGAGAAATGTACATGATGTGTTTGTGGAAGATTGTCGCACACCTGCCATCATCCTCGAATGACCTGATGTAGAAACCCGACCATCTTTGTTTGGGTGCCGATCATCTCTAGGTCACCGATGTTTTCCACATTTCTCTCATTACTCCATTCACCCAAACACTCCTTTCATCTCTTGTCCGAATCTGGACCTCCCCACTGTTATGAAACATTAATGTGTTTTATCTCAAGGGGGAAGAGACCGAAAAACACAGACAGAAAACAGCACAGTGAAGGAATGACCATTAGAAATCACGTTTTTCTCGGTTTGCTTTGTCTCGAGTTGCATCAGGATGTGTCTAAGCATCGATTGCTCATCAATATGTCATGTCGGCTTGTGTGCCAACTTCTCAACTATGTATTAAGCTAGCTTGCTTAGGCCAGGCACACACTACAAGATGTTTTTCTACCCTGTGCACATTGATTTGGATGTTATGCACACTTTTTATGTATCAGTAACCATAAAGGGATCAGAATTAAAAATTAAAAAAAATCTTGTTTAGCTATTGCACAACTGTTAATTTACAATGCTACTTGCTTCTTAAGTTCTTAAAGGGGTCATGAACTGGCTTTTTAAATTTTATTATATTGTTGTCTGAGGTGAATTTATGACGTTCGCTTGGTTGTTGCATTCAAAAACATCAAAAATGAATAAGTAATAGGCTATTTTGTACCCAAGTTGTGAGCCTTCCTGAAAAACGGTCGGTTTTTATGGGCGTGTCGCACTGAAGACTTGGAAATAAATGCCCACTGCTGTGAGTGGATAACAGTTTTGCATATTATACGCCTTATTCACGGGAGCGCCATGACAGGTTTGAGAGTGAGGCTGTGAGGGATAGACTTACCGTGTTTCCAATGGCATCCGCTCTAAAAAGCTGAATAAAGCTCAAATTACTGACGATTTTTTCACAGCTTACATTGTCGGGAGTTTTTTGTCAACTGAAATTTCTTGAAAAGATATTTTCCAGTGTTTCATAAACAGAGCAATCTGAAAACACTTTAAATAACAGTACGGCCCATTGAAGAGATGTATGTCTATCCCTCACAGCCTCGCTTTCATTCTCATTAAAAATCAAAGATGGCGCTGCCGTGAATAAGGCGTATAATGAGTTTTACTCGCCAGTCGGTGCACGTGGGGGAAAACGTCCAATGTTGTCAAATGGCAACCGAATTCGCCCATACATATTCGACCAAGAGTCCGTGTGTTGCACAATTCCTGTCAGGTATAGACGGCACAGCACCGTTCTTTACTCTTAATCGGTCTGCAAATCCAGTCTTGTTTATAAAACAATCCTCAGTGAAATGAAGCGAACAGACGACGATGTTTCATCAGCTGGAACGTCATTAAAAATAAAGTTTATCTATGCAGTCCTATTGAAATCCAGAGGAGCTTTTGCAGCGACTGTCTTCCACTAACAGGCACTGCACAATATTCTGTATTGCTCGGTAGCTCGATCCGGTTAGTTTCATCACGAGGTAGGCATGTACAGTATGTTAGGCTACTTAGCTATGCGTGTAATGCGCGAATCGGTGGGCGGGGCTAAACCAGCCGTGTTGAAGTAGTGGGTGGTGTTTTAACCCCTTCGACGTCATAGTTCCCCACTTTTAAAAACGAGTCGTTTTCAGAGGCTGGTGTCAATAAAAGCTTTTATTGGACTAACAAGGACGTTTTCAGTTTTGAAACTTACAGGATATTATTATAATATGATGACCTCTTAGATGTCAAAAGCTCAAGGAAAATTTGATTTCTCAGTTCATCACCCCTTTAATCTTCGAAAGTTAAACCATCGAGCTTTCATTTTGGCTGTTTCATGTTTCAGTGAGAAACGCAGCACTGTAATAATTGACACGTAATAAATATTTTTACCGGCCATGAAAATGTTTTTGCCAAAACAGGGAGTAATGACACCAACAGTTTAGATACTGTACCAGTGAAAATTCACTATTCTCTACTCCAATTTCGATACCGAAGCTAAAACTACAACTTATATAAATTAAAGCATTATTAAAGACCAGTCAGTAATAAAATAAAAACAAATAATCAAATAAATACAAAATAACTAAGATGCAAATGAAATAAACAGACCTACCCGAGTTTTTTCGGGTAGGTCTAACACATAAATTTAATATAGTAAGCAAATGTAAAATAATACTGTATGAATTAAACATCATTAAAATTAAAGTTACAAAAGTTATCCAGTCTAAAGCAGTGAGTGTTTTTTAACATTAAAAACACAAACAGCGGGTGGAATATTAGGCTACTGTCACTTTAAGAGTGAATGTACAAATTTACTACTGATACACATGTATTTACTTCTCAACTGTTTACACTCATATAACCAATTGTTTCATAGTATACTCGCTATTTTTTTTTGATCATTTTGTGTGAATTTGTCTGCTCAAGTGAGAGAGTGCTCTGTTTAGTTTGCGTTTATTTCCTGGGCGCGCACTTCGGATGTTTGCACACACACAAAAAAATTGCTTAAATCACCTTTCTTTCCCATTCTGACATTCATTTTGGAGTTCAGGAGATTGTTTTGACCAGGACCACGCCCCTGAATGCATTGAAGCAACTGCCATGTGATTGGTTGATTAGATAATTGGGTAACACTTTAGAATACGGTTCCTTCATTAATGAATAACTACACAAGAACTAATGAGTAACGCAATATTAACAATCTAGTAACTATTATTAACTAACAAGAAACTCTGATTAACGAACTAGTAAGTAATAGCGCACAGACGAAAGTGGTAGTTCACTATTAAGTAATCAATAACTACTATTTTTTTAATACTTCCCAGAGAACTACTGAAAAAGTTTATTGACAATCTATTAACTACTATTAACTAAAAGAAACTCTTATTAACGAATTAGTAAGTAATAGCTCACAGATGAAAGTGTTACTAGATACTTCTGTGGGAATTACTAATTATTTGGATCCGTATTATGAAGTGAAGATCATTGTAGCTAACTAGTAATTACTCAAGTGTTACTACATGATCTAGTCATGATTTTTGCAAACGTTTGAGATTTTTGGCGAACTTTAGTATACTTTTAGAAAATGTCTTTAGTAACACTTGAGTAATTACTAGTTAGTTCCAATGATCTTCACTTTATAATACGAATCCAAATTATTAGTAATTCCCACAGAAGTATCTAGTAACACTTTAATCTGTGAGCTATTACTTACTAATTCGTTAATAAGAATTTCTTTTAGTTAATAGTAGTTACTAGATTGTCAATAAACTTTTTCAGTAGTTCTCTGGGAAGTATTAAAAAATAGTAGTTATTGATTACTTAATAGTGAACTACCACTTTCGCCTGTGCGCTATTACTTACTAGTTCGTTAATCAGAGTTTCTTGTTAGTTAATAATAGTTACTAGATTGTTAATATTGTGTTACTCATTAGTTCTTGTGTAGTTATTCATTAATGAAGGAACCGTATTCTAAAGTGTTACCGATAATTGCATTAATGAGAAATTGAACAGGTGTTCTTAATAATCCTTTAGGTGAGTATATATATATATATATATATATATATATATATATATATACTCACCTATATATATATATATATATATGAGAGAGAGAGAGAGAGATTTCTGTTGTCAGCTGTGTGTGCGTGTGTGTGCGCGTGTGTACAGATACAACAATATAACCCCAAAGAACACATAGGCCTTAACTATAATTAAAATTCTCTGAGCTTCTCCGTTAAATGTTTCAGTACTCGTGTTTTCTATTCATTTTGCAGACCTGCCAGGAGGTATTTTTTTTACTGCGCCTCTCCCCCCGTCATACCCATCAGCATGACATTACCAAAGTTTCTAGACCTCTGGAGTATTAATTGCCCCCCATTTTTTCACCCACCCAGATCCTTTCATCTTCGCCTCGATTTGCGTCAGTATCCATAGTTATTATCCTTACCACATAGCCCTGCTCGTGCTCCTTTGTTCCTCTAATATTCCTCCTCTCTTCCTTTCTCGTCATTCATTTCTCTACCTGCGATCGTTCACAATCCACGCGCTCTTATTTTGGCACTGATAAGTGAACGCACGTCTCTTTGTGTAAGCTCTGTGCTGGTCGTTCATTAGAATTCATTTGGAGGCATATTACAGACCGGCCGCTGAGTCTACGAGGCTCTGGTAATGACAGGAAGAGCAAAATGCTTCTGAAACTCATTTGCATTCATGCTAAAATGATGCGCCGTGGCACATTGGGCCTCTGCATTCACTCACTGTCATTATTGCTGCCTTTATACTCGTTGTTTTGCATGAAGAATGTTGGGACATAAGTTTCTTCATAGTTTGGAAAGGATAAATTAGATGTGCAGTAAATCAGGTTTTATTGGTCTTGTCTCTTAATCAGTACTGACTCTCAGAGCTAAAGGGGCGTTTGATGAGCTGTTTGTAATCAATGTAAAATCACTACAAGTGAATATTGGCTGTTCACTCAGCTGATCAAAGCTAGTTTTACATGCTGTATTGGTTGTACATTTGATTGTGCATATTCATAGATAGAGATTATAAATATGCGGTAACACTTTATTTGAAGGGGTGTGCATAAGACTGACATGACACTGTCATAAACATGACAACACCTGTCATGAACATGAAGGAGTCTTTATGAATGTTTATGACTGTTGTCATTAAGCGCCATTCGGTGAATTATGACACTTTTAGTGCAAAGTTGACATTGTTTAAAATGTCTTTGTTATGACAACTTGACTTTAACCAAGACAAAAATGTCTTGATTATGACAACTTGACATTAACCAAGAAATTATAACCTGTCAACCTGTCACAAATATGTCATAAAAGGTCTAATTATCAAACTTAACCCCTTAACTGTCACTTGCCCGTATACGGGCAATCTAAGTTTACTTCACTATATTACCATTAAATCCTAATTTAGTCATGACAAACTATATATCATTGGAAAGGTCTAAGACTCCTAAATAGATATTTTAGGTCTGTTTTTTTCTTACAAATTATGAATGAACAGTAATATATGAATTTATGACAAGAGTCCGCCTCAAAAAAATCGGCGTCATTACAGGAGTTTTTGACCTTTGCCACAAAAAGTCGAAACACACACTTTTAATAATTGAAACTTTGATTTTTAGTGCTGAAAGTTCATAATAAAACATAATTAGTATTTGTCAATAAAAAAAGATAAAATTATATTTTAAAGGTAAGGTAAGAAGTCCTCTAAAAAGTATAATATATTATACATAAATAGAAATATATTTTTTTATTATTATTATATCATATATTTTAGTAGTTATCATAAATTAGGTATCATTTTAAAGCTTACGAACTCAGAATTCATCCTGTGAAAACCAATTTGAAATTGGATGTTGCGTTACCATAGAAACGGTATTTTTTAATTAGGCCCCTCCCCTTTTGGGCATAATTTTTCATAATTTATTATGAAAACCTTTTCTAATCTTGACAGAACACATATTGTCTGAAAGGTCTGAGTCTCAAGGTTCCATATTTAGTGACAGAAGTGATATTTGGATAGAAATTTATTCATTTTTTATGGCAAAATGCATACAATTAAATTCAATGGAATTCAATGGCACCCGATGGCTATTTTTGGTACTACACCTAAACAAAATCTCATTTTTGTGATATCAACTTCAAATTTGGAACACAACTTGGTTAGATATATAGCTTTCATTTTATAGCAATTTTACAGTAAAACATATTTTGTAAAATATTTATTTCATATTAAAAAAATATATTAATAAAGTATATTTGATTTACTGTAAATTATAACTTCCATAACTTTTCATACTTTAATTTTTTGAAGTGCTTTCACTTTAGTAATAATCTGCTGATTGTTTTCTTTAAAACAAGACCAAACTTAAATCTATATTCCAAAGCATTCTTGAATTACAACCATTTAAGTTTGTATAGTGCATTTTAATGTCAATTATCAAAAAGGGGGGTGACAGGTAAAGGGTTAACTGAATAATCACTCAAATCATGTGCTGGCGTGCTAGCTCTTTTTTGTAAACTTTCAAGTGTTGAAACCTTCAATTTTAGTATGGCGGACAATAAATTAGATGGAAAAACCCATAGATTTACACAGAAGGAGGGATCGTGGAGACTTCGAGTGAGCTCATTTGATTTGAACCATTCATTAACCACCCAAGAAACCATATAGCAATTAAATGGGCCTTGGCAATCACCTGGCAATGCCTTAACTGTTACAGTATATAAAATCACAATTGGTGCTAAAGACAGATCTTACACTCATGGTTTGGGTGAGTATAAATATTTCGCATTGGAGGAACAGGGTGGCCTCAAATGGACCTGGCTGGGTTAAGTGATCAAATGTGAAAACGCTTCAGATCGATAAATGAACGTGAGCCTCACTCTCTTCTCCCAGTCACCATGTTCATCATTCAAAGGAAATGGTACTTTTTGGGCTGTGCTGACAGCTAAAGTGATGCCTCTGAAGTCTCATTTTGTTTGATAGATTGTTTGGCATCGGGAAAGCTGATCTGCATGTAAAGTTTGTCTTTCTGTGGCCTCTGTGCGAGTGCAATCTCTTGCGTGACCTTTTCCTTTCGTTTTATGCCTGCTAGAGTGAAGTGTCACTATGGCTATTATATAAAACAATAAAAATGAATGGCATTTGTTGATTTTAGAAACTTTGGCTGCCTGTACTGTATGTTCACACTTCAGTCTATGTGGTTCAGATTCACTTGTTTTGGATGACAGTGTGAACAGCAAAACTCAAAATCTTTCACACATTTTCAATTCCACTGATGGCCACGTTAGCATATGGAAATCAATCAGATACTAATTTGATTTATACAATTTATACATATAAATCAAATATTCCAAATTGCATGCTTGATTTATTTTTAAATCACAAAGTAATTATGCATTTGACTGTAAAAGGTATTGGTCCGTATACCTTCAGGTAATTAGTTTTTTTTGTAAAAACTAGTTTATTTATTACAAATTTGACCCCTCTCATGTATATATAAAATTTATGTAATCTCATGTAGTTTTCATCACACTTTGTTCTTATACACCAACTGGAAATACATGTGGGCATGAAGGAAACGCCCCTTTCCGCTGATTGGTCAACCTTGGATCAAACCATACCGCCTCAGTTCCGCACAGTATAATAATAGTCATCCTCTGCTACAGTTGTACGCATTTTTCAAGTGTTTATTGCAACCCTATTTCATCTCTTTCTCATCAAACAACCAGACTAATGGCTTGACACAAATCGTACCGGGGCAGAGCCTAGACAAGGCTTTCTTCTGTGTAGACTTAGGTTCAATATGGCTAACCATACACGCGGCAGAGAAAAATAGATGTATAGGAAACAGAAACATGAATTTACCTCACACTTGCTCCCACATTATCCATTAGTCTATTTCTAAGGCACACTGCCTGTTTAATTTACACAACGTTCGAATATGGATGTCAGACAGAAACTAGTGCTGCACGCTGTTTGCGCAATAGAGAGCCTAAGTCCCTCCCCTTCCGGTCGACCACCACGGGACCTTATTTTCGAAAAATATTGAATGGTAGTCAATGGCGAGAGACAACAAATATTTTGATCTCGTTTGAATTGTGCCCTGAATTACACATATGATGTTTGTCAATTTAAAAGATACATTTTAAAGTAAAAAAAGTCGCAGTTTGATGTAAAACCATTGAGGTATAAGACTGTGAAAATACGTAATTACAAAGACTACAAACCCCAAAGGCGCACATTTTCTCTCAATGAACGAAGCTAACTTTACTGAGGCTAATGTCTGTCATTGTTTCTATAGTCTTACGTTATAATCGTAACGTTATGCCGTCCTACCTGAGTGTTTTGTACCAGACTGCGCACACACGAGCAGCGGATCTCGTTTCGCTTCCCGGGAGATGTAGTTCACAGAGCGATTTTCACATAAAACTAAATGTTACTCTTCTGTTGTATGACAAACTGCGACGTTTTTGACTTTCAGAATTATCTTTTAAATTGACAAACATCATATGTGTAATTGAGGGCACAGTTCAGACGAAATAAAAGATAAGTTGTCTCTCGCCATTGACTACCATTCATATTTTTTCCGAAATAAGGTCCCATGAGCCGGAAACGGAGGGGCGGGACTTAGGCTCTCTATGATTTGCTCTGAGAAAAAAATGCAAAAAAAAGAGATTTACGCGGTGACCTCAACCCATGCCTTACTCTGATTGGCTGGAGCTCATGACATCACTAAGGTTGAGTCGCGCGACAGCTCTCGATATCTATCATGCTTGATATTTTTCTGGGCTCGGCGACGCGTCTGCGAGTGTCTTTGATGCGTTGTTGGCTCTTTCAGACTAACAGATTGACAAGCATTCATCGTCCACTAATCCCCCGTGATTTGCACGCGATGACCTGTCGGCGAGCTCAACGATTTGCAAATCGGGCTTAAAATCCTGTAGTGGGAACTTGGCTTAAAGTGTTGTTTCGTTCCTGAACGAATCGGTTGAGTGAGTGATTCAATACCTGTATTACACCAAAAGGTACAATTAATGTGGTCTTTTTAATTTGTTTAAAAATTAATGCAGCTGTTTTCATTATTATTATTAGTAGTATATTTGCAATTAAATTGTATTTTTTATATTAATTCGGGATTAATTTATTGCACTTCATAGCTCTAATATCATAATAATATTTAATGTTGTTGTAAATTAGGTCTCAGATAGTGTGATACTTGTTTTTGAACAGTAGCTATGTTTCCATCCACCCAGTTTTATGTGCATTTTAAGATATTGCGTAAAAAAAGTCTGGATGGAAATTCAATTCCATTTGCACATAAACTATATCGGCTACAGTGGAAGTGACGATTTTGTTTTCTTCGACTAACTGGATGAAAACGCTGCTTTATTGGCAAAAAAAATATTAGCAAATTTATACGATATTCCAATTTAGCGCGCAATTTAAATTCGCAAATTTGGATGGAAACATAGCTAGCGACAACAAAAGTTATAATGTTAATTTGTAGATTTAAGACTGGTCCACAACACGCCTACACTGTCCCGTAGATGGTCTGCTTGCGCGCTTTAACCTCGCGTACGCGACCTCCTCGTTAGAGAAGTGTTCAGTTTTTCCCGCCATGGCGCGAGCGCAACTAGCTTTTAAAAGGAATGGGAGATGAGACTCTGATTGGTTTATTGCAGGTTACGCCCAAAACACACCCATTACTCATTAAGAGGGTAGGGACAACCCTTTTAAACTATGTGCAACCGTGCACTTAGATCGTTAAAATAAGGCCCTGGAAGTCCAAAGTATGTAGCCTTTGTTCGGATACATTTGTATTATTATCCAAATATCTGAAAAGAAACTAGAATAGAATGCTCATAGTGCATCTTATATGAATTAATGAGATTTTCTCTCTCTTTGTTTTGCAGGCTAGCACTCTACGTGTATGAGTACTTGTTACATGTAGGAGCCCAGAAGTCGGCACAGACCTTCCTGTCAGAGGTGAGCCAGCGGGAGGTTTATTTAAGCTCCTGCTTATCGATGTGCCATCCAGGCACACGGCCTCGTAAGCATCGGCCCGCCCCCTGGGGGTCCAGCTAATTTAATTACACGCAGATGATATGCTGAGCAAGCAGGACACATTAGATGTTTGGTGTCCAGCAAATGGGATTGGAGGAGAGTCAGTGCATCGCTGTAAAAACAACTAAATTGTTTCAGCAGGAACGCTGGAGCAGTGCTGGCATGTTGATCATCACCTCGTTCCACTTTTTATGGCGAAAAGCGCATGATTGCTTTGTTCTGTATCAGATGCTCGTCTTATTCGTGAGACAATACTTTAAGGCAAATCACAATAATTTATGCCTGAATGATTTCTTTTCAATGTCACTGAGGCATTGTGGGATTGATCTATGTGAAGGAAACCATGACATTTTGAAGCACTGCTTTGATATTTATAGTCTCGCCATTATTTGCATATGAGTCACACACACTTAAGAGTACAAGCCATCTTAGAAAAATAAATAATGCACCATTGATTGTTCTAATTCCAAAGCAGTGTCAATCTCAAGAACGGCAGGTCGCACTTCAAGTCCCCTGATATATTCAGATTTGCAAGGGTAACTTCTCCACATGTCTATGACTGGACTATTTTAAGTCAGCTACTTTGTATCTAGAAATGTGTCAGTATTTCTACTGCCAGCTGTGTCAGTATACTGTGTCAGTATTAAAACAAACCAGCCACTGTTGTGGTAAAATTTAAATGCAGTACACAAATGAATGTGAAATATACACTTACAAATAGTTTCATAATAGTGGTTGAAATTAATACTTTTATTCAGAAAGGACATTTAATTGATTAAAAGTGACTGTAAAGACATTTATAATGTTGCAAAAATAAATTCAAAGTTCTTTGAATAATGATTTTTCACAATATTACTGTTTTATGTATTTTTGATCAAATGAATGCATTTGTTAAAGGGGTGATGAACTGAGAAATCAAATTTTCCTTGAGCTGTTGACATCTAAGAGGTCATCATATAATAAGAATATCCTGTAAGTTTGAGAACTGAAGACATCCTTGTTAGTCCAATAAAAGCTTTTATTTTACACCAGGCTCTGCAAATGACTCGTTTTCCAAATGACGTCAAAGAGGATAAAACACCCCCCCCCCCCCCACTGAAGAACATCAACGCCTACTTCAACACGGCCGGTTTAGCCCCGCCCACCGATTTGCGCATTACTCGTATAGCTAAATAACGTAGGCCTGCCTACCTCGTCATGACAAACCGGGGGTGCGTTTCCTGAAAGCATCGGTAGCCAAATATGGTCGCAAGTTGGTCGCAATTTCCATTGAACTCTATTGGTAACGACGGAACTTGCGACCATAGTTGGCTAACGATGCTTTCGGGAAACTCACCCCAGTTCGAGAGTGAAACTTATTATAATATGCAAAACTGTTATCCACTCATAGCAGTGGGCGTTTACTTCCAATTCTTCACTGCGAGACGCCCATAAAAACTGAGCGTTTTTGACATAGGCTCAAAACTAGGGTAGAACATAGCTTATTACTTATTCATTTTGATGTTTTTTAATGTAAAAATCAAGCGAACGTCATAAGTTGACCTCAGACAACAATATAATTTTTTTTAAAAAGCCAGTTCATGACCCCTTTAACATAAAATACTTTCAAAAACAGTAAAAAAAAAAGTAAAAAAAAAAAAAAAAACCTAAAAAAACAAACAAAAAAACGTTTGAACGGTTTTGGACATTGAAAATCTGAAAATTAAAATCCCATTTAAACCTGGAAATAAACAATGTTCTCAAATAAAGAATAGTTATGATTTAAAATGATTACTATTTCCGTTGCATTATTTCTAGTTAACTAATAAAATAGCCACAAATTCTGGAATTTGCTTTTTTTGCTGATACATATTATATAATATACAGTATATAATATTTATATAATAGAAATTGTATTCGAATATTTTCCATTCAATTAGATCTGAGAATATATTCTTTTGGACTCGTTTTGTCTGAAATTAATTTAAAAACAGATTTGAGGAATTTTACATTTGTGAACAGACGTGCATTATCCTTTGACAAAGATGTTGATATATTTTGGAACTGACACAAGGGGGAATCACAACCTCGGCAAAAGTGGACACCATATTGATCAGTTAGCCTGGCTGACTACAAAAAAAAACATGCTGATGGACATTTAATGAAAGGAAAGTCTGTGGAACCAGGCTTACAGTGTTTTTTCCCCTTTTTTTCCAGATAAGATGGGAGAAGAACATAACGTTAGGAGAGCCTCCAGGATTCCTACATTCATGGTGGTGGTAAGAATCACATTGTTACTGTAAATGTTTCTCGTGTGCTGATGTGTTGTTCACGGCTTCTGCTTCATCCATCCTTGTGTGTTTTGCAGTGTATTCTGGGATTTGTATTGTGCAGCACCTGAAAGGAGAGAAACCTGTGAGCATTCCAGCGAAGCCAAGGCATTCCATGACTACGTAAGTTATGGCTGAATAATTGGTGTGGATAGATAGATAGATAGATAGATAGATAGATAGATAGATAGATAGATAGATAGATAGATAGATAGATAGATAGATAGATAGATAGATAGATAGATAGATAGATAGATAGATAGATAGATAGATAGATAGATAGATAGATAGATAGCATTGTGATCAACAATGCAAATGGTATTTCCCATGAGGCCGTAGTGCTTCAGTGCAGTGATGTTGGTGCTCCTGAAAGGCTTTATTCTTTGCCGTTTGGTTCTGAGTAAGAACAAATGCTGCTGAGTCTTACAGGAAGGAAGTGTGATTCAATTTCCTGTGTACCTCGGGCTTCTGGTCACCTTAACTCTCGCGAACAAGAGCACACAGGACCTGAAGTTCTCCCTGTTTCACCTTGAAGGTCGATGTAAACGTTCAATTATAGACACGCTTTCTTTTAACCAAACACTGTAGCGCACACCTCAAAAGCGCAGTTTAGAAGACGAGTAAAGAGCGCAGCGATGCCGAAGATCACTGGTTTGGCCCCAAACTCATTTCTCTTTCCAGCACCAATTAGCTGAATTTCCTCTGAGAGCTTCTGGAGTGTAGGCACAACAGGAGTAATTACAGAGAGAGCAGGATTCTCAAACGAGAACATCTCCGTCCAGTACATCGGCTGCTCACTGTGACTAATTGCCAATGTACAGCAAATACACTTTGCAGCTTTAATGCACTTTGCAGCTATTACTGTTGTTTTAGAAAATCTAAATTGATGAAGTTTACGAATGCGTGTTTCTGGTTCTTGTTATGAATGATTAATCAGTGCACATCGCTACAAAGGAAGAAGAAAAACGTATTTGATCAAATTTTGTATGTTGTTACTAATCCTTTTTCTGACTTTATTAAGACGCTTAATGCTTATATGCACACACAGTCGTACACTACCACTCAAAAGTTGTGAGATTTTCCAAATGTTTGTGAAAGAAGTCTCTTATGCTCAACAAATCTGCATTTATTTAACCAAAATAATAGTAAAAAAAAAAGTAACATTGGGATTTTATAAATCTTAGTACATCTTACAGTCTTAAGGCAATTGCACACTGAGTACGAAATTTTCGTATGCGTTTTTTCGTGTTCGTCAGCCTTAAAATTCGTCACGCACAGAAACCTTGCACACTGAGTCCGATGCGCATTTATTAAACCTTTGCGGGGAAAAAAACGCAAAAATACAAAATGGATTCGTCAAGCAGTTTTCAACTCTTATTGAAAAGAGAAGAAAGAGAAAATATTGCGTCCATCCAATCCTGAAATTGCGCCGAGTGGAAGCTCCTCCTTATGAAGGAGTTGCGAATTTATGCCGAGCGATTCAAAATTTACCTCACAATGTCAGTGGAACAGTTTGATGCTTTGCTTGCTATTCTGGAGCCACATATTAAAAACAAGACCACCAATTTCCATGAACCAATCGATTCTGAACAGAGACTTTCAGTATGTCTAAGGTATGGACACACAGACACACACCCAAATAATACATTAGTTATCGAATTGGCTGCTCAATCACACATTAATCGATCCGAAATTTCAATCTGATTGAAAGGGGAGGTTATTCCATTCATAATCCAATAGAGAGAAGAGAACATAAACACTTGATCGAATTGAAAACTGAAACTGAAAGGACTGCGCATATGTGCAATGATGTGCAGAACGAGCTCCCCCGGCCCTGAATTGTCAAAAAACCTCTCAAAATGCTGGCTGTGGATGCGAAAAACGCAGAAAATCGAACCCGATCCGAATTTTTCATGACGGACGAAAGTTTCGGAGGCGGTGTGCAAGCCTGATTGACATAACGTGAGGTCGAATTTTTTTTAACGTGCGAAAATTTCGGATGCGAATTTCGGACTCAGTGTGCAATGACCTTTAGTAAGTTTTTTTTATATATATGCAGGATACTTCAGGATTTAGCATTAACCTTTGTATTAGTAGAAACCTGTAGTATTTTCGGATTACCATGCTTTCCACTCTCATATCCCCCTGAGACGGGAGATTTATGTATTTTTTGTCTGGAAAAAAATCCTCCGATGACGCAAAATCATCGGATTTCACGTCATCGGAGAATTTTTTGGCCAGAGGCTAAAGACTACAGTCAGTAGGAGGCGCTGTCCCGCATGTTTTCTCACTGGGATCTCACTCACAGAATTAACACATAGTGTCAGCCATCTTGTTTTGGAAGCTAAGCTAGCAGGCTCTTGTTCTGTGGAGAAAGCTGAGTAGTAGGGGTTACCATCCTCTTTTTCACTGACATGTCCGGCCGTCGATGTCCGGGATTCCGCTTTTGCTTTCCGCAGTCGCCATTTATTGTTTACATTTACATTTGTTTCAGTCTAACTGAAATCATTCCGATTGGTGAATCTGAATGTAGTGTTTACATGAACGCTAAACAAGTGATTGGTTGATGTGCGTTTTAACATTGCTAAGAAAATTCCCGTTCCTCCGTGAGAGATACGAGACCGGTGCGTCTCACAGGTGTCGCTCATCGGTAGGGTTGTGTATCGTTTGAATTTGAACGATTCTGATTCTGATTCCGATTCCGATTCCTTGTTTCGATTCCGGTTCCCAACGATTCTCGATTCCGATTCTTTTAAGAAGGAAATACTCCTTTCTAAAGGGAAATACACCTTTTGTCACAAATTTTGCATTTTGCCAAGATTTTGTTATTTTTAGAAAAGTGAAGCCACACTTTGGACCGCCGACGTAAGCTACTCATGTTCGACTCGCGCGGTTATGCCAACACTTCCGGTAGACGCTTGTTCTTTGGTGTTGTTCAGCGGTTTCTTCTTCTGGTGGGTGGAGTGTGAATATCAAAACTAGGAATCGAAATTTTAACTTTTGAACGATTCCGGGAAAAACGAAAAGTTAGTCCCGGTTCCAATCGATACTCGATTCTCGATACCCAACCCTACTCATCGGTAATCATGCCACCGGCCTCGCGTCGTTCTCCCGCGGCCTTCACTCGTCCTGCTCGCCACAGTAAACATAATTAATGGAGACTGTCGAACGCAAAAGCTGAATCACGGACATTTTGGGCGATCTCGAAAGACATTTTCGGGCAGACTCATCACGGAGACTCACTAGTAGTCTAGACTTGTTGTTTAACTACTGCGCTCTGTTACCGGCAGGCGTGGCCTCCTAGGGCAACGAAGCAAGTGCATTCTGGGAGTTGTTGTCTTTCATCCACATAAGTCAAAAATACATTTTCTGGCTTTTCTCAGTCTTGAAAGAGGAAAAAAAAAATTGATTTTCTAGTCAAGAAACATTTCTTATTAATATCAATGTTGAAAAGTTGTACTGCTTAATATATTCTTTGAAGCTGAAATTTATTCAGGATTCTTTGATGAATAGTAAGTTCAAAAGAAACAGCATTTATTTGAAATAGATATCTTTATAACATTATAAATATCTTTATTGTCACTTTTGATCAGTTTAATGTGTCCTCGCTGAATTCATATCTTTCCAAAACATTTGTTTCTGATTAAATATCCTGTTTCACTCCAAAACATGTCACATTACGAAAATAAAGTGGGTAGTGAACGGCGTTTCACAGATGTTGCTTGATTCTGTTTGGGCTGCATGGGCACATGTGCTTCGTTTTCCCGGCAATGTAATAAACTTGCACCAGGGAGTTGTTCGCATCCTAATTCGGAGGATATCAGAGGCTCAGGCAGACGTGCAGTGCCATCCTACGTGCCAGCGTCAGTGCGGTGGCTTTTGTGCTAAGAATAAAAGCCTCAGCAAGAGGGAATAAAGCCCTCATTCCTTCCCTCTCACCTCTCCTCATCCTCCCTCAGGGAGCGCTCGTTTCGGAGAACACTTCCAAAGAGAGCGTCCTAGAGGTCACTTTCCAAGACACGGTCAAAATGTCACCTCTCTCCATGAGTGCGATGGGATGGTTCCCCCGGCTGTGGTTTGACACGGGCTGTGTTTGCAAGGGCATACTGGTTATTAGGATATGTGTACTGTATACTACTGTTTCTTAATGGATAATATGGGATGATAAACATTTCAGAGTGCTGTCCACTTACAGTATATCTCAGACATACATTTACATTTTGTATATATTATTATTTTACATTTTATACAATAAGGTTTGAAATTAACAGCCGCCAAATGTGGTTAAAAATGAACTGTGGTGGGTAACGCTGTCAAATCACTTGTTACTTATGATTTTCACTCAAATCTGCTCAGATCTAGTGCAAATACTCAACTCGTGAGTCATCATGATATTTTAAATAAAGCGTATTGCGCAGAATCAGCTCATATCTGGCTTACTTGAACATGCACATCGCTACACAACAAATTACTGTGCGCTTGTTCATTTGCATTGCAGATTAAAAAGCATTTGGTTAACAGAAGAGACATGGTTATTTTCCAACATCCTACATTTTTTTCTGTTCTTTGTACTGAATTGATCTGTCCACTTAAAACACATTTTTGGTGATGAGGATGAAAGAGATGAGATGGGTGGATGACTGGATTTTGTTTAAATAAGAAATTAATATATGGGACATTTGCTTGTTGTAACTCTTCAAAACTTTATTTTTGATCTTTTTCAAAATACTACACATCTTTAACTATTGAAAATGTGTATTGGTCAATCTCAGGCAACTTTATTTTATTTTTTTTACAAGGTTTAAGCAGAATGTGGACGCATGTTTTCTCAATCCTGTTACCGAAAATCATGTGTCATTTAAAAAGCAAGTTTAGAAGCTTGTCGATTAATTCCTTTGTTTTCCCCACAAGAAAGTGTTTTTTTTAAAGACATTGTTGGTTATATGTTCAAAAAAATTATATTTGTGCCAGTAATATCAACACAAAGGCATTTTTTTTTATTTTAAAGACGACCGAAGCCTCAAGTTTTTATTATAATATATATTTAGAATTAATTCATTAAATAATTGTATAAATCATGGGCCAAACAAAACTAATAAAAATAATGGTTCAATTTTATTTATTATTTTTAAAAAAAGAAAAGAAAAAAAATAGTAACAAGACTGAAAGTACTCTCGGAAAAAAAGGTACAAAAGCTGTCACTGGGGCTGCACCTTTTCAAAAAGTACACTTTTGTACCCAAAGGCTGCTTATTGGTTCCTTAGTGGTACATATTAGCACCTAAAATGTACATATTAGTACCTAAAATGGACAAATTAGCTCCTGAAATGTAAACATTAACACTTAAAATGTACATATTAGCACCTAAAATGTTCTTATTAGCACCTAAAATGTACATATTAACACTTAAAATGTACTTATTAGCACTTAAAATGTATATATTAACACCTAAAATGTACTTATTAGCACCTAAAATGTACATATTAACACCTAAAATGTACTCATTAGCACCTAAAATGTACATATTAGAATCTAAAATGGACAAAAGTTTACCTTTTGAAAAGGTACAGCCCCAGTGACAGCTTTTGTACCTTTTTGGAGAGTAACAGGATTGAGTTTTTAAGCAAAAAGTTATCAAATATATGACATGTGGCCACATAGCATTGATGCTAATAGTGTGAGGACACTGAGCCATTTCTAGTGCCTTACCAAAAGTTAATATTTTTAAAATAAAAAAATCAAATCTAAGAAAAAGTATAGGTAACAGGACTGAATGTTGAGATTGACCTTCTCATTCAGTTACAGTTTCATCAAATATACAGAAATGAAAATGAGAGGACTGAATTATGGTTGCCCCATTGCCTTTAGAAGATCCAGATGGTTCAACTCACTGTTGACAATGTGTCTTGTGGAATATTCCACGCTTTCAGAGGGGGGATGTAACAGGACTGAGTGAAAACCCGGGGACGTATTTTATCTTAAATAGTAGATCAAATGATTTTTTTTCTTTCTTTTTTCATTGTAAAGCAGTCTGGATATAAAGTCACACAACAATGCAAGAAAAATTTCTGATTCAGATTTCTGAAGGATTTTGATCATAGTGTTTCATTGTTCATCATTTTTATTAATGTTTTTAATTAAACATTTTAAATTAAACGTTTTAAATTAGTAGTTTGCTTAATGTGCATGACATTTTGCTTAATAATAAAATGTATTTTAGAGTTAATTTTCAAGCAATTTGATACATATAATGTCCTGGGGACAAAAATGTCATCCTTTCGGTGGAATAGCTCTTATTCAGTATAGCTTTGACATAGTTAAGCTGGTAAATCTTTTCGTTTCATCATTTAAAAAAAAAAAATAAAAAATAATAATAATATATATATATATATATATATATATATATATATGAAGAGTTTGGTTCCAAAACGCTATAAATCCATTTTGATGAATTTGAGTAAAACTGTGTTTTCTTTAGCAAGAAAATGGGAAGATGAAAAACACTATTTTCAGTTTCAAATTTTCACATAGCATTTGTAGGTTATAATATCAATAAAAAATTAAATCCATGTTTTGATTTTCAAAGATTTATTATAAAAACAGATTATTTTTTCCCCAAAATGCAATAAATCCATTAACTTATTTTTTTCAAAATGCAATTAATCAAAAAACTTTTATACACATTGACTTTCTTGTGTAATCCTATAAATCCATTGCTTTAATATAACAATATTCTGTTAAACTTTAAGGGTACAGGTCATGAATTATCATGAATTCACGGATAAAATGAATCATGCATGAATTATGCATTCATTCATTCATTCATTCATTATTTTCATCAGGAACTAACAACATTTTTTTTAACAGTTCAACGTTTTTCATTCATGACTTCATGGATGAACAACACCTTAATTAAAACATTAACTAAGATGAGCACATCATCATGAATTATGATTTATTAAGCATGATCTAACGTTACTTCTGCATATCGCTGTTGTCAACCTTGGGATGTCGCCGTTGAGCTTTTTTTGACGGCGATCAGCTGTAAAATGGCTCGGTCCTGCTCGGTTTTCGTTGACTTTGAATAAAACAACTGAAAGTTTTTCAAAAGATCCCTGGGGTCAGTGTGTCATCGTGACAGAAGTTTGATGCTGTCGTGTGAGAACAACAGCCGGCATTTCCGTTACTGTTTACATTGCGTGAATGGTGCGTTGTGATCGGTTAAGTGGATATGTCGCATTTTGCAGAAAAGGTAGACTGGCGTTTGTCGCGGTTTGGAAAGAAAGGGAGAAAACATTACATAATAACACGGCGGATATCGCATTTTACGTCAAATTAAACATTGTTTTGTATCTGGTCGGTATTGAAAAGTCCGATTTTTGCAGTAACTCATTTTTTTTAAAAATGGCGTTTATCGCGTTTTGGAACCAAACTCTTCATATATATATATATATATATATATATATATATATATATATATATATATATAATATATAATATTATATATATAATACATATATATATATATATATATATGAAGAGTTCAGATGCAAAAGCCTCTAAATGCCATTTGAAATTTTCTTCTAAAATGATCATTTTTATCAAGCTTGTATATTTAAGTTCAGTAATTTCACTTAAATGGCAATGAAGATTACCTATTAATTGTCATTTAAGTGAAATTACTGAACTTAAATATACAAGCTTGATAAAAATGGTCATTTTAGAAGAAAATTTCAAATGCCATTTAGAGGCTTTTGCATCTGAACTCTTCATATATATATATATAATATAAATATAAATATATAAAAAACATAATATTATTATAATGTATATATATATATATATACTGTATGTGTGTGTGTGTGTGTGTGTGTGTGTGTGTTTGGGGCTTGTAGAAGCTCTGAATGGCCTCTAACTTAAACATTAAGTAACCAAATTGGCCGGTGAGTGAAAAAGTTCATTTCAAACCCTGAGATCATATATAAAAATAACAGTTTTATGTACAGTATAAAGGAAACATGTCATCATTTACAGATTATAAATCATATGCAACTTTTATATGCATTTTTGTCTTTACATTTGATATAAAAACAATCATATTCATACAGCAAAATGAATGGCATGCTATTTTGAACATGACATGTTTTGCTTTTTGGCCCCCGGATGGCTTCCTCCATAGCTGGGGTCTTTGACCCGGCCTTGCATCAGTTCATTTTCAGCATAATGACTTCTCTGTCGGTGGTCACGTTAATGGAGTTAGTATACACGGACATGGCGGCCGAGTCTGTTCTCCCTCACTACACCGTGTCACTGTGTTCGTTTGGGCTGTCGGGGAGTCCTAATGCACTCCGATGGGCCTGCGAGTGGTGTTGAATGCCATGCTAATTGATCCTCAGGCAGATATAAGAGTTTAATGCGATCTGCTCAAGACTAATGTCCCATAAGGATGCTGACGCTGGTTTCCTCTTCGTGATAAGAGCCAAGTGTGTGGTTGTCATATCTAGACACAGGCCCCTTGGATGCTCCTGATACTGTTGTTGCTCGGGGATGTGCGTCACGCGAGCTAGCATAAGATATGTCAAGGCGAACCCAGGAGCCTGGATGTCCCCAGTTTCATTCATTATTAGCACATTAATATAACCTGTATTCATCCTGGTATCCGTTCTCATGGTCACTTCATGATAGTAAGGTCGATTGGGATGTGTAATACGATCTCACTAATGCTTAAATTGGAAATGGTTTTACTTCTTATCCCAACAAAATGTGATCTTTGGAAACCTAATTTGGTTTTCCATTGATTGACCACAATCATATAAACGGTAGGGAACTCGTTTCTTAAGTGACGGTGGATCATCTGAAATATGTGTTTATGTCATGATGACGGCCACTTAAAAGCTTTCTGGTGGCATTGCTTATAACAACATTCTGTTGCAGTTGGACAGATAACTGACCTCTATTGTAGGGTGAATGTATTTTTGTATGTAGTTTTCAGTTACATTCTTTTTCATCTACATTACTTTTTTCTAGGGCTGAGAAAAGTAGCATTATTTTTAGCATTAATCATGATTAGTCACTGAAAACTCATTTTATTTCATTGATAGCCTTATGTTTTAATATCAGAACTGTAAAAAAAAAAAAATCTTGAAAAAAGAAAATAGAAACTTGCGCGCAAAAGTGTCCTCGTCGTTTGATAAACTTAAGATTGAGCCCCTGTAGTCACTTGGACTATTTTAACGATGTCTTTAATGATTTTTTTTTTTGAGGACAGCAAGTCATTCCCTCAAGAATAGGGATCGACCGATATGGATTTTTTAGTGCCGATACCGATACCGATTTTTTTCCCATCAGCCTTAGCCGATACCGATACGGGCTGCCGATTTTCTTTAGCCGATATTTGGAGCCGATACATTTTACTCCCTCAATTTACATCATAAAAATACATGATGTTAACAAATGTTACAGGTCTCAATTTAATAAAAGTAATATTTAATTAACTTCAAAAAGTAATATTTAACAAATAGTAAAAACATGTGAGGTAGAACAAGAACAAGTAGATAAACAATTTAGCAAATATTAAAAACATGAGGTAGAACAAAAAAAGTTCAGTGCTGAAAATAAATATTTAAGCATAAATTAAATAATTACACTATTGCACACAGTAGCAACCAGCATAAAGTGCACATTGTACTTCATTTTAAAAGAAACGAACTATGTACTGCCATGGTTTCATTTTTTCTATATAAAATAAAATGAGCATTTCTAGTCTCTAATATCACTGCGATGGCGAGGGAGACACACACCACACGCGTCCAAACCTCAGCCAGGTGGGCTCTGAATAAATCTCCCACAAAAAGCACAGAACAACGTTGGCATTACTTAATCCTATGACCAGTGTTCGTTACAGCACCCGTATGCATACTAGGGCTGTCAAAATTGCTGAAATGGCGTTTGCATATTCCCTCTAAAAAACATATTCGAACATCCCGTTGCGCATTTTGACGCGCGGCGCATTACGTCAATAACAGGACACATTAATACAAAGAGACATAACTACTAGTATTAGATAGTTTATTTGAGTTTAAACATATTTGACAACGTATTAAAAAGCAAGTAAATCAACTAATGGCCAAAACCGCAGAGCTCTCTCGCTCACTCACTGTCTCGCCCGGGCACTCGCTCTCCCTCGCGCTCTCTGCGCGTCAGTTAAATGATCAACAACAAACAAATGTTGAGTGCTTATCAAGAGTTTTGTGCAAGCAATTTAAGGTTGTGAGTCGCGACTCTTGTCCCAAATATAGCAGGCTTCATTCATTGATTGAAGTTTCACAGTATATTGAACCGACAGTGAGCGCTCCGAGCGAGCTGTGCAGCTGTGGTAACGTTATTAGTCTGCAACCGCGGGCGTGTTTTTTTTCACCTTCAAAATTAATACATATTCGAATTTAGAATATTCATAGACAGCCCTCATGCTAAGACAGTCTCATCCCAATTCGTCATATAACTGACGTTTTGGGACGTCTTTTGACCATTCGTCAATATATGACTTTTTAGGGCCCCCTTAAACGTCGGTAGATGACGATCCCGGGTCGTCATACAACTGACGCTTTACCTTTAACGTCAGTTAGGTGACGAGTTGGGTTTAGGGGTAGGTTTAGGTATGGGGTAGAGTTAGGATCCCATAACGTCATCTACCGACGTTTAAGGGGGCCCTAAAAAGTCGTATATTGACGAATGGTCAAAAGACGTCCCAAAACGTCAGTTATATGACGAATTGGGATGAGACCGGGTTGCTCATGCACACTGAACGGATAGTCTACACCTTAGCAGCTCCCGAATACAATGGCAAGCAGTTAAGTTTATAGACGAGGCATTCGCGTTTTCCATTTGGACTCACAAACTTGCTTAGCTATATAGTTGCAAGCACATAACAGTTATAGAGCAACGTATTTCCATTTTCAAAGTGTTTGACAATATTTCAGCTGTCAAACATTTAAAAGATGCTTTGAAAGTTTAGGTTACCGTTCTTGTGAAGAGCAGGTTGCACTCTGCTAGTGGGGGAGGGCGGGGCACGTGAACTACAGTCTCCAGCAGCAGCACAGAGCTGCCCATGAACGCCTGCTTATAAATAACGTCGGGAAAAGAAAAAAAAACTATCGGCGAACGCGCAGCCGTGTATCGGCCGATTCCGATACACGTAAAAACCGCAAATATCGGCCCGATATATCGGCCGGCCGATATATCGGTCGATCCCTACTCAAGAAGCCTATGGACTAGTATACAGGAGTGATCTTAATATCTTAAATATCTTAATTTGTGTTCCGAAGATGAACGAAGGCCTTACGGGGTTGGAACAACATGAGGGTGAGTAAATACTGACAGAATTTTCATTTTTGGGTGAACTAACCCTTTAACCAACTGGGATTTGCATCTGTCTTCTTTGTCCCGACACTGTTCATGCTACCAGTGCCAGAAGTGTTTGAACTGTGGCCTAACAGTTCAGGACACATTGATTGTGCTAAAGTGGGAAATCCTCCCGATTGGTTTCCTATTATTTTCTGTCCCCATTCGTATGTTCTGTTGATTAAAACGTGTCCAAAAAGTGGCAGGAGTATGAAAGCAATGGGGATTTGATGCGGGTCACATGCAGACTGTCTGGATGTGGACCAATGGAGTATGAGTTAAACCTCTTACAATCTGCTTTTGAAGTCTGAATGTAAATCGTATATATGGTTTGGTTCAGTCTGTTTTCCACATCCTTTTGAGTTTAAGATTCTGGGAGGTTCCATCCCGTCTTAAACAGCTGGCTGCTCATACCACAGCTTTCAATAGACCCCCACAATAAAGTCAAATTGTGCACAGATCAAAGTCGATGTGCAGTCTCTTTGCCCCAAGCATCCTCGTCGTGTTTTTTCTCTCTCTCTCTCTCTCCACGGATTAGAGTCTGGCAGGGAGATCGGCCTCCACAGTATTCACGGCTGCTTTCTTTGTCGTGGGCTTTGGGAAAGGGACAGACGAGTCTTTTGGATAAGCTTCATCGTTTTCTCTTTCCGCACCTCCGATCGAGGGCTTCTCGAGAGGGCCGGAAGAAGGCCGTGTGGCGCGGTTGTTCAGCCAGCATCGGGCTCTCCGTCTCTGGGTTTGGCCGTGGTGAGCGGCCGTGTTCTCTGGTGCAGCACTAAGCTCACAAGCCAGCACTCAGCTTCCTAATAAGCAGGAGAATTGCAGATTGAATTGCTCCCAGTTTCCTGTTGGGCTCATGTTGCCGTGATTTTAACTGGATTAAGACGCAAAAAAACCCGGCCTGTTCCGAGACACGCGTTTCGGACACATTTGCTTTGAGTGCACGGCCACCCTTGTAATACGATTTCCGAATGGCCTGACTTTCTTTTGATTGTTGTTAAAATGCTTTCTACATTACAAGTGTTCTTCCTCTCTTGGCATTACGCATCAGATGTGATTGTCACACACGATCCCAGATATGCATTTAGGCTTTATGTCTGATTGCACACTTTGAAATTCAAGATATATTCAAGATAGATTTCTAAATGGCTTAAATGTTACTGTGCCATTAGATACTTGTATTTAAGGATGTACAATACAATAAATAAGTTATTACCGTATTCTAGTATTAGTTGTATTTTTGTAAAAAATACGAAATTGATTTATCCGTCCTTCCCTCTCATAGGAATACCTGATAATTAGTAACTTTATTCAGTTGTTTTTTTTTCTTGTTCTTGTTTCTTCATTTGTTTAATTATTATTTTACCAGTATTGATTAATTTCTTGACAATATTGTTTACTTAACTGTGAGATACTTGGAAGACTACATGCCAAATTATAAGTGAATATTTTTTTATCAATATTTAACTCAAATAATAAAATATCATTTATAATAATATTATAACTAATAAAAATATGTATTTTTTAAATATATTTATATATATATATACATATTCTAGTATTTATTCATATTTTTAATATTTTTAATTTATTATTAATTTAATTTTAGTAATTGTAATAATTGGTTAAACTTATTTTATTTCTGATAGTTGGGGAAGGCAATACTTATGTGTTTAACCCTTTGAAGTCCGCACCAAAAATTTTCTGTTTGCATTTCTTATCTTCTTATGTCGCTAGTAACCACATTCGATGTATTTTTGTTTTTCAACACATCCCATCATTTTTAAAATATCGGCCTCTACCAAATGGTTGAGATGTCACTTAATGGTATGGAACTGGGATTCATACACATACTTTGCCATATACTTTTTTATTGCCCATCATAATTTATGATCAAAATCTTTTCTAGTCTTGACAAAACACATTGTCAGAAAGGTCTCAAGGTTCCATATTTTGTAACAGAAGGGATATTTGGACAGAAATGTATTAATTTGCAGAATGCATACAATTAAATTCAATGGAATTTATGTCACTTTTTGGTATTACGCCTAAACAAAATCTCATGAGAACTTCAATTTTTGTGATATCAACTTCACATTTGGAACACAACTTGGTTAGATATATGGCTTTGATTTTATAGTAATTTTATAGGAAAAAATGTTTTGTAAAATATATATTTTATATAAAAGAAAACTATTTAGTACAGTATATTTGATGTAATGTAAATGTAAAACTTCCATAACTTTTTCATACTTTTATTTTTTGAAGTGTTTTCTTTAAAACAAGACTAAACTTAGGTCTTTATTCCAAAGCATACTTGAATTACAACCAAGTTTTAGTAGTGCATTGTAATGTCCATTCTCAAAAAGGGCGGTGACAATTAACCGTCATGTGCCAAATCAACCGTTTGATTTAGCATGTTTTTGAAAAATTATGAAAAATATACTCAAGCTTTTTCATTGCACCAAGTAACTTCATTTTGGAAAGTTAAGGCTCTTACAGTGTAATATGTAAAAAAATTAGGGCTGTGCAAAAGTTAATTGCGATTAATCGCATCCAAAATAAAAGTCTGTGTTTACATAATATATTTGTGGTGCTGTATATAATTATTTTGTATATATAAATACACACACATGCATGTATATATTTAAGAAAATGTGTTATTCATATATAAAATATTTATATTTATACAATTTAGGTTATGTATTTATATAAACAGAATTTAAGCGCAAATAATTCTTAAATATATACATGCATGCATAGGTATTTATATATACAAAATAATTATATACAGCACACACAAATATATTGTGTAAACACAGACTTTTATTTTGGATGCGATTAATCGCAATTAACTTTTACACAGCCCTAAAAAAATATATACTTAGCTTGCAAAAGTTCACCAAAAACAGTTCACATGGCTGGGGTGATTTCTTTGTTTCTGTTTTTTTTTTTTTTTTTTGGCATAATATACCTCAACCAGATGATAGAGATGGCTCAATCAGTTTGAGTTAAGTTAGGTACTCCTCTCAATAAAATATAGTGACTCAAAATGTGCTCAACCGTTTTTTTACGTTTAAGCTTTTCATCTATATTTAATTTGATTTCAGATTCATTTCGATTAACAAAAGCTATTTTTTTATAGTTATTAGTCAACAATAACCCTAGTTTGAATGCATATCAGATTTTGTATCTTACGAATTGTAGCAAACCTTCTTGTATTTGAAAGATTTAAACTGAATGATTTTGAAATTTGGAGGGTTTTAGGTTGTTGCCGTAATGTTTTCTGAGCAGAAGAAGCTCTGAAAGTTTTGCTGCAGTGTTTGAACGGCGGTACGAAGCAGCGAGTCAGTATTTGAGGTTCGGCTGCCTCTGCCCGTGTAAATGATGAATGAGCAGCGAGTCGGGGAGCTGAGGAAGAGGAGGCAGGCGGCCGCTCACTGCCTGACAAGCTCCTTCATAATGCAGGATAGGGATGCCGAATGGGATTTGGGAAATGCAGGTGGTCTTTTCTTCTCTCTCTAAATTTTTTTTTTTTTCAGCGGTAAAGAAGATTTATTTTTAATGTTTCGGGAGCAAGAGCTCGCCCAGAAATGGAGAATTAAGGCAAAATATATGAAATAAAATCCCCCACTTGAGTGAAATCTTCTCCGGCTACACCTCCTAACGTGAGCTGAAGTGGAATAGAGAGATGAGAACCCGATAGATGGGAGTTGATGATTTTGCATATGCTTTGAATAAATTTGCATCCAATAACACCATTGGCTCATCTAAAGCTCGCTTTCCATAATTGGATACTTTCAATATGATATAGTGCGTACAATCAAAAGGCAGTATGATGCTATGTGTTTTGACCTCACCTGTGTAAAGTAGTGTTTTCTAAGGCAAGTGTCACTTATATTTAGGCTAAGAGATTTAAACTCTTATTTACTTTCAAAATCTAGTTTTATTATTATTATTAAGCATATTAAGAATTTATTGAATTTGTGTATTTGAAATGATTTGTATAGCCTTTGGCTTATTCGTTCAATGCATGTGACAGTGCGCTATTCGAGGCATCTTTGTGTGTCGCCCCCAAAACATCTCCAGGAGGCCCTGCTGAATTAATTAGCCATCCAATTAGTGAGATTCTGCATATTAATCAAAGCAGGATATGACACTGAACAGATTTCCATTGATGAGTGTTAATGATCATAATGACATCAGAACGTTGTGGCACTTTGAGTTGTGGGAGTCATCGCATGACGCAAGCACAAAAATGCCTGAAAACAAATCTTAATGACATGCATTTACGTCTGTATCAATGATGGGACATGCTTCAGTCATGTTTGTGTTTGCGTTTCTGGTGCATTGTACTTTTGCGTTAATGTCAGCGTTTGGAACAGGTTGGATTTATACTAGTATGCGCTGTTGTTGCCAGCTTGTGTATAAACTGTTTGCAATGGCAGGCCAATAGAGAAATTGTAGCAGCCATCAATTTATTTTTACATGTGGAAATATACGGAGGCGTATTGCATTCACTTGAAGAAAACAAAATCTACTCTGTTTTTCTGAATTAACAAGTTAATTATCTCAGAATTACGAGATAATTTTTCATGGAAAAAAGTTTTTGCTCTGTTTTTCTGAATTAACGAGTTAATTTTTCTTGAGAATTTTTTTTTGCTGTTTTTCTGAATTAACAAGTTTATTTTTTATGAGAAAAAGTTTTGCTCTGTTTTTCTGAATTAACGAGTTAATTTTTCATGAGAAAAAAAATGCTCTGTTTTTCTGAATTAACGAATTATTTTTTGTATGAGAAAAAAGTTTTGCTCTGTTTTTCTGAATTAACGAGTTAATTTTACATGAGAAAAAAAAATTTGCTCTGTTTTTCTGAATTAACGAGTTTATTTTTTATGAGTAAAAAAGTTTTGCTCTGTTTTTCTGAATTAACGAGTTTATTTTTTATGAGAAAAAAAGTTTTGCTCTGTTTTTCTGAATTAACGAGTTAATTTTTCATGAGAAAAAAATTGCTCTGTTTTTCTGAATTAACGAATTATTTTTTTTTTTATGAGAAAAAAAAGTTTTGCTCTGTTTTTCTGAATTAACGAGTTAATTTTTCATGAGAAAAAAAAAATTGGTCTGTTTTTCTGAATTAAAAAAAATCCATGAAAAATTAACTCATTAATTCATAAAAACCGAGCAAAAACGTTTTTTTCTCATGAAAAATTAACTCGTTAATTCAGAAAAACAGAGCAAAAAAAATTCCCATGAAAAATTAACTCGTTAATTCAGAAAAACAGAGCAAATTTTTTTCCCATGAAAAATTAACTCGTTAATTCAGAAAAACAGAGCAAAACTTTTTTTCTCATAAAGATTAACTCGTTAATTCAGAAAAACAGAGCAAAAAAATTTTCTCATGAAAAATGAACTTGTTAATTCAGAAAAACAGAGCAAAAAAAAATTCCATGAAAAATTAACTCGTTCATTCAGAAAAACAGAGCATATTTTTTTTTCTCATGAAAAATTAACTCGTTAATTCAGAAAAACAGAGCAAAAAACGTTTTTCCATGAAAAATTATTTCTTAATTCTGAGAAAATTTCTACGCCTCCGTAGAAATACATGGAAAATGACGTTGAAAATGAAATTAAGTTTGGTTTTGTTGTAGGAATATTCTACATATGTGGCAGTTCTTGAGGACAAAAAAATAGGCAGTCAAGATGAACTTATAAAACATGTGATAAATTTCACATCTGACCTGTCATGCTCTCCTCTGCATGTTAGGAACGCACATCATCCATCGTAATCCAGGGAATTTGCTGACAAATCGTGTTTACACACCTTTTATATAACCATGCGAGTGTGTGTGTGTGTACTATGTGTCTATTGTCGGATTTGCTTGTTTGGGTGTTTATTTTGATGCACTCACATTGTGTAAATGTCACCTTTGCCTGCGTCCGGCCTCTCTCTTCACCACGGCAGGGTTATTACGGAGTCTGTCGGATGCACCTCGGATCAGCAGAGCCTCGTGGGAGGGATTGGGAGAGACGTGGATGTAATGATTTTGTATTTCTGAGGCCATGCTCTCTTTGAGAGATCAGTCTGTCAGAAACTTAGACCAGTGACACGGCGATTTCCTTTCCTCATAGAGAGAAAAAAAAATCGTTCTTCTTGAGTACTAATGTTTTTCCCCATGCATATATTCCTATTTATTAAGAATAACACAGATCATTTGAAAGCAGACATAAATCAGACGCAATCTTGATGTTAATTATTTGTTGCATTGCATTTTAGGTGGTTGCAATGTCAGTGCTATACTGTTGCAAAGATGTTTTGGGTGTTTTTTTGTGCATTTCTTTGTGGTTTCTAGGCTGTTCTGATTGGTTGCTGGGGGTTATGAGGAATAGTATGGGAGGCGTCACTGATAAACTCCTAAAGGTGTAGTTCACTTTTAAAAAACCTTTCTTCAGTCGAAAAGAAATTAAGGTTTTTGATGAAAACATTCCAGGATTTTTCTCCATATAATGGACTTCAATGGGAACCAAATGTCCAAAGGAGCACTTTGATCAAGGTCCAAAAGACAGTTTCAGTGCAAACTGCAAAACTGTTCAAAGGGCTTTAAACGATTTCAGATGATGAATAAGGGTCTTATCAATGAAACAATCTCTCATTAAAAAAATAAAATAAATAACAAAGTTTAAGTTTTATAAGTTCAAATGGTCGCTCTTGCTCTGTTCTGTGATGCGCGTTTGTGACTCTCATGTTCGGACTCGTTTATCAAAATGAATGAATCGTTTTTTCGTGTCATTTGGTTCATTCAACGAACGAAATGAACGAGTTGACTCGGGAAAAGATTCGTTCATTTTGATGAACGAGTTCCAATTGGAGAGTCACGAACGCGCATCACAGAAGAGCAAGGCGAGAATTTGAGCTTATAAAACTTAAACTTTGTTATTTTATTTTAAACGAGCGATCGTTTCGCTTGATAAGACCATTATTCATCGTCTGAAATCGTTTAAAGCCTTTTAAACAGTTTGCAGTTTGTACTGAAACTGTCTTTTGGACCTCGAATCGTTTGGCTCCCAATGAAGTCCATTATATGGAGAAAAATCCTGGAATGTTTTCATCAAAAACCTTGATTTCTTTTCGACTGGAGAAAGAATGACATGGACATCTTGGATGACATGGGAGTGAGTAAATTATCAGCATAAGTTTTTTTAAAAGTGAGCTACTCCTTTAAGTAACTTCGGTATTAATTGCTGTGTCTTGCTAAAGTTGGTCTTTCTGGCAGTCGTAGGGATGCTGTGCTCAGTGGTCAAGATTAGGGCTGCCGACAGGTGCTGTAGTTTGTGTACACATTAAAAACAGCCCTTTTTCCATCTGCACCCATTTACTTCTAATCTACAATCTAAGTAATCTGGCATTCTGTCACAGATACTATTCCAGTCGATACTCCATTCCTGCATCATGTGCCCTGGAAATGAGCTGTTCGCTGTCTAGACTTCTGCACTTTCAGTAACACAATTGCTGCTCTGTTTTTCCCGCTATATACTGTAAAAATAAACTATTACAATCAGTTCATCTTACTTTTTAGTATGCTGTTTAATGGTTTGGTCAGACCTAATTTAGAAAAATAATAATGTACCATTGGAAACTCAAATGAGATCTCCTTCATGCAACATATGAATTGCTTCTCCATGACTGCTGGGAGATTTTGGGCGTGTACACACTTGGCATGTTTGGTTCAATTGAAACAAACCCTGGTGCGATTGCTCTGTTAGTGCGGTTCATTTGAATAAGTGTGAACGCCATTTGGTCTGGACCAAATAAACCAATCAAACCAAGCTACAAGTGTAAACACACCTGTAGCCCTCAAACCGTATTCACTTTATAGCCCTTAATCCTGTAATTGTGGACAAATGTGGGCAAAGAGGACTCAGGTGTGATCCATAAATGTTATATCACTGATAAAGTTTTGTCTATCCATTTATGGGGGTAAATAAATTTTGGGGGTATTTTTGAATTTATTTCCTTCAAAAGTACCATATTTTCTATGTAAATTATGCTTATTTTTATGTTTATGTATTTATTTATTTTTTTAACTACATTAAAATATCATTCCAATAAGTTCTTAGAGCTAAAACCTAAAGATGAAGTGACTTTGCTGTCACCTGGTGTCTTATTTTGGCTTATTTTAGAATGCTCTAAATTACAGTTTTTCCCGTTCATGTCTATGGGTGCCCAATTTTGACCCAAATGCAAGATTAAGGAGTTTTGTTTTGTTTTTTCACCCACTTTACATTGTAGAATTGAGTCAAAAAAAATTGTGTGTGCTCAGGAGGCAAACTTAGGAAAAGTAGCCAAGTCTTGTAGCAATTAGATCAAGGGAAGTATTTTTTAAAAAATAAATCAAAACTATTTTGCCCACATTTGTCCAGAATACGGTTTTATGGTTAAGTGAAGAGCAAATTCAAAATGGATTTTGAGTAAATTTATTTTATTCTATTTTTATTTCATTTGATGTTGCTTCACCGATTTATCCTGAGAAATATGACATGAATAATAATTTATTTTTAATTTATTTTTTAAATTATTTTAAATAATTTATTTTAAATTTATTTTGTTTTATTAATATCTCATTTAATTTTGTAGCTGCACAGATTTTTATCCTGAGAAATATGTGACATTACTAATACATATATATATATATATATATATATATACACACACATACATACACACATATATATATATATATATATTTAGTATCATTTTTATTTTATTTTTGCCCTTACAATTACTATTTCTAAAAAATTCAATATAATCTCAATGTAAAGTTCGACATTTCTCATCAAAATCTTCTGTGCAATCTACATTCATTTTATAGCTCTTAATTCATACTGTATGTGGACAGTTGTTTCATTTTCTGATTATCTTTATTACTTCTAAGCTTAGCAGAAACAAATGTTATACATAAAATAAACATGATAAACATATTAGGTCTCTTGAGCTATGAAAGAGCAATCCCTGAGCAATAAAGCTTTTCTCTGGGTCACACACACACACACACACACGTATAAACTGAGAACGAGGAGGCATATCTAAGACTTAATGATATTTGCTGGAGCAGTTTAACAGGCCAGCAGCCTTGAGCGACATCCAGACCTCTGATGAACTGATAAAACACTGGAGTGCGCATTCACGCTGGCGCCGAAGAAGACACAGCCTTGCCATGCAGACGTGGCCAGACCCACAAGCCACAACAGCACCATGAGCTCATGCTGCAGAGGATGGGACGGGCCTGTTTGCTGACTAACAGCACGAGAGATGGAGAAAAGTGTGGGGGAACCAGGGTTATGGGGTATCTGCAGGACTTATAGAACAGTTCACTGAGGTCAACATGAGTGTAATCATATTGGAGGGGGGGTGTATCATATTGAGTGTAGCCTAATACGACCCCACCCAAAGAAACCACCCTGCTGTCACCCCACATGGCCTCTGTTGAGGTCACACCCTTCAGTTACACCCTTAGATGCCACATTTATCTCAGACGTTTCTCTTTAAAGGGATACTCCACCGTTTTTTCATATTAAACTATGTTGGTAACACTTTATTTGAAGGGGTGTGCATAAGACTGACATGACACTGTCATAAACATGACATAACACCTGTCATGAACATGAAGGAGTCTTTATGAATGTTTATGACTGTTGTCATTAAGTGCCATTCGGTAAATTATGACACTTTAAATGCAAAGTTGACATTGTTTAAAATGCCTTTGTTATGACAACTTGACAATAACCAAGACAAAAATGTCTTGATTATGACAACTTGACATTAAATTAACCAAGAAATCATAACCTGTTAACCTGTCACAAGTATGTCATAACAGGTCTAATTATCAAACTTAAAGAAGTTATTTAGCTTTGTGTAAACATTACATTACCCTGTCCCTGTCATATGTTATGGTTGGTTTTAACTTTGGTTTTCATAACACCATTATAACTGTGACATGAATATTTTACTTGTCCTCAAGTAAAGTGGAACACATTGTACTAGTTATAAAGATGTCATTAAGGGTTATTACACTGTCAAATGCTTTAACAACAGTGTCATTAATATTTCCCCTTACCTCAAGTAAAGTGGAACACATTGGACTAGTTATAAAGATGTCATTAAGGGTTATTACACTGTCAAATGCTTTAACAACAGTGTCATTAATATTTCCCTTTACCTCAAGTAAAGTGGAACACATTGGAATAGTTATAAAGATGTCAGGTTGACAGGTTATGATTTCTTGGTTAATGTCAATACGTGAAATCGTGAAACCGGTAATCGTCCCATTCCTAATATAATGTATGGCGGAATACCACAGCAAGTGATTGGGAGCACTTCGACTCGGCACACACATATATATATATATATATGTGTATATATATATATATATATATATATATATATATATATATATGGACTCGGCGCAGTAATATCATCACTCCGGAGAAGGAGACGACTTTTCACAAGTGATGATATTACTGAGCAGAGTCAAAGTGCTCCCAAGCACTTGCTGTAGTATTCCGCCATACATTATAGTTATTCACTTTACATGTTTTTACCTTTTGTGTCACTTTTCTGGTCGAGTTACACTACTCTACTGTACGAGTTACACTACTACACTACTGTAACTATTTAAATAGGGAAACCGTGGAGGTGTTTGGTCACTTCTCTGCTTGGCCCATATTGAATGAACTGGGCTAGTTAAAGGAGTAGTTCACTTTAAAAAAAAAAAAAAACTTTTGCTGATAATTTACTCACCCCCATGTCATCCAAGATATTCATGTCATTCTTTCTTCAGTCGAAAAGAAATTAAGGTTTTTGATGAAAACATTCCAGGATTTTTCTCCATATAATGGACTTCAATTGGAACCAAACGGTTCAAGGTCCAAAAGACAGTTTTAGTGCAAACTGTTCAAAGGGCTTTAAACGATTTCAGATGATGAATAAGGGTCTTATCAAGCGAAACGGTCGCTCATTTAAAAAAAAAATAACAAAGTGTAAGTTTTATAAGCTCAAATGGTCGCCTTGCTCTGTTATGCGCGTTCGTGTCTCTCCTGTTCGAACTCGTTCGTCAAAATGAACTCTTTTCCAGAGTCAACTCGTTCATTTCGTTCGTTGAATGAACCAAATGACACGAAAAAAGATTTGTTCATTTTGATAAACGAGTTTGAACAGGAGAGTCCCGAACGCGCATCACAGAACAGAGCAAGGCGAGCATTCGAGCTTATAAAACTTAAACTTTGTTATTTTTTTTAAATGAGCGATCATTAGACCCTTATTCATCGTCTGCAATCGTTTAAAACCCTTTGAACAGTTTGCAGTTTGCACTGAAACTGTCTTTTGGACCTTGAACCGTTTGGTTCCCAATGAAGTCCATTATATGGAGGAAAATGCTGGAATGTTTTCATCAAAAACCTTAATTTCTTTTCGACTGAAGAAAGAATGACATGGATATCTTGGCTAACATGGGGGTGAGTAAATTATCAGCAAAAGTTTTTTTAAAAGTGAACTAAGTGCTATCAAAGTGTCTCGCGCGCCAGAGCGATAGAGCGCACGCACTGAGACGAGAGAGGTGTGTATCAACTCGTCTTAGTGAAGGGAATAACATAGTTTAATATGAAGAAAACGGTGGAGTATCCCTTTAAATGTCTTAGGAAAGAGACAAGTACACCAATGAGAAAATTGTTGATATAGCAGAGGTGCGGTCAGAAGCCAAAGTGCAGTTTGAAGCACAGCTCACACAGAAGCCCGTTGCGAAATTCGCACTACAACATTAAAACGTGACCGAACCTTAAGTGTATAAAGCTATAAAAATAAATCGTTGGAACGATGCTTTTCCTTTGTCTGGTTGACGTCAACTTGACAAGTTATTTGAATAAGAAACGCCCACTTATTGCGCTCGGAGACGCTATGGAAAACCGGAGCTCCAGGGGTGGCGGGCAAATCTGAAACTGGCCCAGGACGGGCCACCCTGCCTGGGCTGGCCAGGGAGATCTGAGAGCATGGAGGTTTGGACCCACAGCACCTTTTTGGACTCTGTCGTTTTTCGAGATCTGGGCTTCGGAAAACAATCATGTCGACGAGACGCTGTGTTTTGAAGTGCGACGCAAAAGCGAACTTTTTTAACCTGCCAAGTGAGGAGTATTTGAAGACTAAGTGGCTGCAGTTCATACAAGTACTGCTATACCACACAAGTACAAGTATAGCCCAAACCTTGTTCTGTGTTCGCGTCATTTTGAAGATGATTGCTTCACAAACCTAAACGCTATAAAGTATGGATTCGCGAGCCGGCTCTATCCTAACGAGCTGAGGATGTGAGGTGTGTTAAATTAGGGAGACATACACAATATGCAGAGCAGTGGGTCGCGAGGACTGGAGTTGAGAACCCATTTAAGGTAATAAGAGTTCCGTTTTTCTGCACAGAGAATACCAATCACAACTGACTAGGTCATCTGACCAATCACCGCAGATTAGCGTCACGCAAAGGCGGGTTTTGGAAAACGACTCGCTAAAACGATTCATACGGGAGTCGGTGGGCAGTTCAGGTAAAAATAAATGCATATTATAAGACAACAAAAGTGTTTTTTTGTCATTGCATGCTTGTAAAACTGTTGTTGGGGACTCCCAGAACAATATTAGGAACATTTTAAATGCCGTAATAGGTACTCTTTAAAGACATCTAATTTGTGATTTTTATTTCCTATGTTGATTTGTCAGAGTTCAACCTTTACCGACCTCCTTCCGACCACAAAGCGATTGTGATGAAAGCCAAGACAAGCAGCTGGTGTTGTCGGCGACCACGTGACGGCTTTGTTGTGGTCACGCGTGTGATGTCAACATGTGCGTTCAGCCTGGCAGACGACACTGTAATACTTTGGTGTAATTGCTGTAGGAGTTTCGACACTGTGTGGTTTATTCCAGGCGAGCGCTTGGATCTCGTTCCTCGCGCAGCGTTGGTGGACCTCCAGGGAGGTGCAGTGCACTGGAGCCGTTTCCTAGGCAACCTTTTTTTTTTCCGTCTGGGCTTTGAAATGAGGACCTGATGTGATTGTTAGCAGCTTGGGCTTGTGCCATTTGAGTATGCAGCTCTATCTTAGCCTTCACTTCCCCGAAACTCCATGACATCACTGATTCCCACGACTGATGGACACACATTAGCGCTCCGTCAATAGAGAATATGCTTACGTAAGCCGTTCGGTTAATCATAATACGTTTATTCCGTTTTGTTGAGACGCCAGGTATATAGCACACAATGTTTTGATACTACTGCATTGGCTTTTTGAAATGATGTGGACCCACTTTTTATTGGTTGTTTTGAGTGAAGCACATAATTATATTCTGCCTTCTCGCATCAGCTATCCATTTCAAGCAAGCATAACTTTTACTATAAACTGGACACAGTCTCCGGGCTGTCATATCTAAGGTCCAGAAGCAACCATTTAACAACATGCCAAACACATTCAACACCTTAGGATTGTGATGGTGAGTTTTTCATGAGCAAACACTCATGAAAACAAGGAAAATAATGACTAGTTTATAATACAAATGTTATTCTTGTAGCTGTTTATCTGTGTCTCCAGTACAGGAAGTGTGTATATTTAGCCCAGACATTGACCTCTTGTTTTCTGTCTTTTAAACGTTTCCTTGTTGCGTTTGGATTGTCGATAGCAACTGCTGTTGTTTTTTTGTGATTTTTCTATTGACATGCAATATTATATTCGGTGCAGGGGCCATATCTTACTACAGATTTCTTTTTGTGGCATTTTTAGCAAGTTTTGGTTTTATATTATCATGTTCAACCTTCTCTCTGACCCTTAGAAATATACAGGCTGTTTTTGCGTCTGCAGCATCTAATGGTCTCTGTCATGAATGGTTGACCTCTTCAGATAAATGATTAACAACGCCCCCACTAAAGCTGATGAATACGGTATGTGTTATTATGTAAACGTGGATGGTATCAGGGGTTTAACTGTAAGGGTTGTTTCCAGACAGATTTTTACTTGCCTTGCCAACATTTTCACTCTCCCTAACTCGAATGTGAAATTATTTTGAATTACATTTAAAGGGATAGTTCACTTTGAAATTAATTTTTTTGGTATGTTTTAGATTACCTCAGGGGCATCCAAGATGTAGGTGTTTTTGTTTTCGCAGTAGTTTCAATTTTGATATTTTTAGGTCAAACCGTTTCGTGTCTGTCAGTCATATAATGGAGGTTTATGGTCACCACCTCAAAGAGCATGCACAGAGAAATCCAAATTAAACATGATTTAATGACTCGTAAATGTACAGTAAGTACACACTGATGGCCTAAGACACAAAACGAGCGGTTTGTATTTATTGTATTGTATTTAGCAGTATTTATTAGGGGTGTAACGATAGACAAAACTGACGGTTCGGTTTTCCCACAGTTTTGATGTCTCGATTCGGTTCGGTTTAGAAAGCTAAAATGGCTTTTTTTTAAAACAGTGGTTTAATGGAAAAAAGGTCTTTGTCTTTAAATTAATTCAATTACAATTAAACATTTCACAAGGGTTAAAAAAACCTGCTAATGCTGTGAACTATATAGGGAGCTGCATATTACTGTGACATTAAATGTTGTAGACTTTTAACGTAAATTCAGATGCTATTTATTTTTTTAGATATAATAATCAACACACAACACATTGTATGAAAACATGTAAACTGAACATAAGGCAGTTTTTGCATTAACTTGTGTTTTTACTCTAATTTGTTATTGAAATATAATTTACACAGTTGTCATTTTAATGAAAGATGTTTTAAACAAACATTAAATAATCAAGATATCATTAACAGGTTAAGTAAAATATAATATACAGGCTAAGTGCATTTATTTAGTGCAAGAGTTCATTTATAGGAAGTTGTGGACACTGAATCACTTGCCTGAGGTAAATATAATGCTAGTGACAAGCTATGCTGTTTTATTGACGTCTCTCCGCGGCTGAAACACTGATTGAGCGATTACACGAGTTATGATGCCTTTCAGTAAGTATACTGTATCTTTCAACATACCTTCAGGTGTCTTTTCTGTAACTGAGATGATCGCATTTACTCGCGCGACGCGCTGCCGCTTGAAATGAGGAGCCTAGTCCAGCAATCTGTCACGCCACATCAAAGAGCGCCAAAACGCCATTTATTGTTTGAATTTCGTGATCAAATAGACAGAATTGGAAAGATTACACCTTGCTTGTTATCGAAAGTAACAAAACACAGAGCTTGTTATTTGGTGTTAATGGTGGTTAGGCTACAAAACTGAATTCGTTGTGTACTGTATACATAAGACATGAGGTCCATTGAGCCGAACTGGGCATATTCGGTACGCAATGACAGTATTGCGATTCGAATCGTGAGTTCAGTATCGCGGTTTTTCGGTTCGGTTCGAAAATCGTTACACCCCTAGTATTTATATTGTTTTTACCTCGTTACCTAAGCCACAAAGCGCCCTCAGAAAACTTGTGGTTACAAGAGGTCAAAACGATATAATACTGTTCGTTTTATCACACAAACCGCTCGTTTCGTGTCTTAGGACATCAATGTGTACTTACATTTACTTTTATTTTTTTCATTAAACCACTGTTTTAAAAAAAACCATTTTAGCTTTCTAAACCGTTCCGAATCGAACCGAACCGAGACGTCAAAACCGTGGGAAAACCGAACCGTCAGTTTTGTGTATCGTTACACCCCTAATAAATACTGTTCGTTTTCTAACACAAACCGCTCGTTTTGTGTCTTAGGCCATCAATGTGTACTTACTGTACATTTACGAGTCATTAAATCATGTTTCATTTGGACTTCTCTGTGCATGGTCTTTGAGGTGGTGACCATAGACCTCCAGTATATGACTGACAGACAAGAACGGTTTGACCTAAAAACATCAAAATTGATACTACTGCGGAAACAAAGACATCTACATCTTGGATGCCCTTGAGGTAAGCTAAAACATATCAAAAATTAATTTCAAAGTGAACTATCCCTTTAAGTAAATGTTGCATTTCTACTTTTAAATGTGTAATGTGTATTTATTATTTATTTAGAATTACAATTATTTAAAAAAATATTAAAAAATCATTTTAAAGTGAAACAAGTTATTTACTCTGTTTGAATTCATTGTGAGATATGAGAATAATTTTTGAAAAAGACATCAATTGTAAATGTTAAATATAAAACAAATAAATGAGTATAAATCAGTATAAATACATAGTTTTATATTTATATGAAAAATATAATATTTTTCCATCAAATGTACAGTTTTCTTTACAAAGACAATTTGCAACAATAATTTGCTATCAATTAAAATAACACAGTTTTTATAATTACATAAGAATTCATAAACTCTTCTGTATTATGATGACATTCATGGCAAAATATTGCTATTTACAACCCATTCTTACTGATGCTACCAAAACCATTACAAGTCATTTGAATTTTGACAAAACCTATTTTACCTTGCTGACAAATTAAAAAAGTTGACAAGCAGAATTCACAACCAAACGTCACAAAAAAAACAAACAAAAAAACATGTAAGATATAGTGATATTGTTGAGCCTGCAAGCACATACTTTTTTGCCATTTTATTTTCCTCATTTCCCTCTTAATGTTTAATATGAGCTCAGGTGAACTTTAAACATGCAGTTTAATTAATCACAGAGCAGAAACAATGTCAACACAGAACAGCAGAAGGAGATCTCCCAGTCTTTATATCAATCTGAGCCGTTAATCGTCACCGCGAAGGCTTCGCAGAGCGATGACAAATGTGCGTCGAGCGCATCTGCCAAAACAAAGACGGAACAGACTTCAGATGAGCAGCATTGTCGGCTTCTAATTCCCGGGAGAAATTCCCTGTCCAAATGTTTGTCCACTTGCAGGGCTGGCAGTGCCAGAGTGGGATCATCATTACCGCTCCTGTAGTGGATTAGTCTCCCGGGGAGGTGCAGTGGAGTCACTATTAGCCCCTCTGTCCCGTCCCCAGACCCCGTGCTGGTGACCCAGACTGTATACTATCCCATTTAAGAGGCTTGATTTGAGGATTTACAACTGGATTGCCAAATGTCCTGAACTGACCCCAGGTTCTTCCTCCATGTTAGTCACTTCTACAAGCAATTCAGTTGCTAATATATCGTGGTTAGCCGTTTTATGCTGTAACAGATGGATGTTCATGGCAGGCTGCGTCCAATGTTCCCAAACTACTAAATGGGAACAGTAATGAGAGAGAAAGTGTTCTTAATTAATTACTTTATATCCAAATTTGTTGGCTGGATTTGCTTGAAACGCTGCTCTCTGACAGTCGCCATAGATTTAACGTTTATGTTATTTTGCTTCGCAGACACTAGTTTGCACAAAACATAGCTTGCATTGCCAGCTTTTTAGAGCGACTGATTAAAAATAGTGACGCTACTGACTTGAGATAGTTCACCCAAAAAGGAAAATTGAATCGAGGATGCTGAACACAAAAGAAGATATTTTGAAGAATGTCGGTAACCAAACAGTTTTTGGGCCCTATTGACTTCCATAGTAGAGGCCTTGTCTGAATCCGATTTAACCGTATTCTCTGTTTGTCTAGTGTTTTTCAGCCCGTTCTCATCCTAAGGCGTCATCTAACTGACGCTTTTGACCATGCGTCGACATCCGACGCTTTAGGCACTCTTTAGCGTCAGTTAGACGACGCTATCCTAGTGGTCTAACCCTAACCCTACCCCAGACTTAAACCTACCCGCGTCATCTAACTGACGCTTAGGCCGTGTGTCCACCAAAGTGTTTTTCCACGCGCCTGGCGTATGTTTTCAATTGTTTTCAATGGGAGCGCCGCGTTTTTTAAACACCATGAGCGTAACGAGGCACTGAACGTTTTTTTTCACGCTGAAGCGCCGAGCGGCCAGCGTTTTTACTGGTTGCCGAGTGTTGAAAAATGTTCAACTTTTGATAAAACGTAGCGCTCATCACTGTCACTTTTTACCCAGCCGTCCAATCACAGTGGAGGAGGGGCGGGACTAAACCACACTGACCAACTGTCACAACATTCTTTCAGTACAACGACATCACCCAACAGAGCTAACCGATCGAAATGGATGAAAAATACATTTTTATTATGAAACAAATTAAATGTGAAATCAGTTACAAGTAAACTATCATATAGTATCATAGCAACGAAACGTCTCAACGGAAAAAACGCTGCGCTGCCAAAACGCTCTTAAGCACGGCATCTTCAGTGGAGCGTTTGGCGTTTTCAGCTGGCTAAAAACCCTTTGGTGGACACACGGCCTAAAGGTAAAGCGTCAGTTAGTTGACGCCATAGCATAGCGCCATCTAACTGACGCTAAAGGGTGCCTAATGCCTGGTTCAGATTACACGATTTTTTTTTGTCTGCTACGATAGTCACTGTGTCAGATTACACGATTTTGACTCCTAAAATCTTGTCGTGTCGTGGACAAGACACATGTCAGACTACACGTTGCTTCCTGACCAGTCATTGCATGCCGTCTTTAACGGCGCGCGTGATGTCATCGAGAAGGCGAAACTAGTAGCGAGTGACTTCCGGAAACGAACGTAAACAAACGATGGATCAAGCGTTGAGTGTTGTATTGGCTGTCCTGTGTTCACAAAAAAGTTTTAAAAAAGAAAGAAAACCCGACAATGGACACGTTCCTGGATTGCTCGGCATTGCCTTTTCAGCGTGAGAAATACACGGTGTGGCGTTTGAGCGTGTGAACTGGTTGAATTGCGTGTGTCTCACGGCCATTGCGTGAGACTTGAGAACCCTGCTGGAAGAGGACAGTATGGGCTGTCAATCCTCCAAAGAGAACTTGAGGTAAAATATTGTTTGCTTATAAATTTTTACTTTTAGTTTTAACGTTAGCACCATCGTCTCTCTTTCGTTTCGCCGTTTTTGAAAGTTGTGTACGGAAAAGCTTGTGCTCCTATTGGTCAACCTCATACATGTGACGGAACCGTCGTGGACGACCGTTAAAAAAAATTAAACATGCTAGTCTTTTTGTCGTGATGTCGTGAAGCATCGCAGACGCGACGTTGGTTGTCGCCCACTATGACACACTATACGAGATGATACGATCGAATCTTGCGTCCCGACGCCTGTTGTCGTTTACGAATCCCCACGACACGCTACGTCAAACGGATCGTGCCAAAATCGGGCTAAAATCGTGTAATCTGAACCAGGCATAAAGCGTCAGATGTTGAAGCATGGTAAAAAGTGTCAGTTAGATGACGCCTTGGGATGAGAATGTGTTTTTTTTGTGTGTTTAACATACCCAAACGTCATACTCGGGCACTGATAATGATATTATGCATCAAAGCAATGTTGTAAAATCACGAATGTTAAAACCCATTAGCTTTTTTTCAAGCTCAGAGGGTGAATTTTTGCAGTTGTTGCTGTTTGTTAGAACTGCTGACAGACTGTTGTTTGTACTATATATCAATGTTGGATAAAGCTTCATTAAACCAGCATACTGAGTTGATCTGCTCTATTTGTAGATAGAAGACACTCCGTTTCACTGATCTATGGCTTCATTCAAGTCCTCTTGGGAAGTTTATACTTGTGAGTTTGAGAGTCGCATTATAGAGATTTAATGTGCTTTCTGGTGATTTTTGTTGCATTGTTGCATATTTCTTCCTATTTCACTTCCCGACAAATGCTGGAAACATGTTTAATGGTAGTGCAACAAAATGAGCAAAAGTTACACTTTATTCTTATGCTGGCAATGTAGTTTTCTGGAAAGTTAGAATCTAGTGATGGCTAAACTAAGCTTTGCAAAGATTTTGAGTCAGCTATATTGTAAAATTGATTCGGTACGTGTTTTCACAGTGTGCATTGTGGCCATCTAGAGGTCAAAACGATGCCATGAACGCTAGAAAGCGGACACGCTTCTCTTGAATATAAAATTGCATTTACTGACTACTTTACAAGATTGTTTAGTTCAGAGGTTTTTAAACTGGGGTCCATAAGTTCACAGAAAAATGTAAAATAATCCTTATTGTTATTATTATTGTTGTTGCTGTAAATATGAATATTTTTTATTTCCTCTTATTATTTATATTGATTAAAAATAATAATAATAAGTTTTAATAGATTATTTAATAATACATTTATTTTAATTAAACAATTATCATCATTATTGTTGATATTATTAACATTTTATGTTTTTATTATTAATAAATTAATGATAATACTTGTTATTATTGTTTTTTTTTTCCAAATTAATATATTTTTTTAATTATAATTAAATTATTATTATTAGTTATAGTATTATTTTTATTCACAGGTTTAGTGAATCCACCCCAAATTATTTGTAACATTTAGAATTATAAAGCTAATATTCCTTATTTATGCCCAAGGTTAGAAAGTCAGAGCTCAAAGAGTTTCCCTCTGGCCCTTGTGGCCTGGTTCATACGATTATTCTGACGTGTAAAAAATAAAACCGTAATTTTTACGGTAAAAAAAAACGTCAGCTGTGGTTGCCAGAACTTTACCGTCAAAAATACGGTAGCAGCGTTATTGGCTTTACAGACTTAACTTAAAATTTACAGTAATGAACCGTACTTCATTATTTGATATAATGTTAATTTACCAACCTATTAAAGTTTTGATATCTGTTTTGTACCATTGTAATTCACTGACAACCAACAATCATCACAGCAGAGATGAGAGTCACATGATCAATTAATGCGCATCACAAACAGCTATTCCATGAGAAAGTTAATACTTACATAAAGAAGGTGCACAGTGTCATTCACACAAATATTAAACACCATCATGGTAACACACACGAAATTTAAAAAAAAAATGCAATAAACATTAATTTAACAACATTAAATGTAACATAAAACCCTAATGTACAAAAAACAAAAAAACAAACAAAAAAAGAAAATCATGAGGAACCATAGTTATTTCAACAAAAAATCATAAAATTGTCACGCAGGGAATTGTGGGAATGTCAATTTACGTTTTTTTCACTGTAAATTATACAATGAGTTGTTCTTTTTCACTTCCGAAAACTGTAAATGTAACGGTATTTTACAGTAAAATTACATTAAATGTACCATCACAGTAATTTACCGTATATAGTACGGAAACTTTCTGTTAACCAATTAACAGTTTTGCAGTGTAGCATTTTTACAGTTTTTTACCATTAAAATTACGATTATTTTTTAAATGCCGTGCACCTGGTACCCAAGTTTTGATGACCAACTGGTCTCTGATCAGTGAAATGAAGTGCTTACAGGTCCCTGTTATTGACGAGCACACGGATAGGAGAGTGGACAGTCCGTTAGTCACTCGATCTCACTTCCTGTCGTAGGTAATTGATTTCATTAATCAGTGCTAATGGAGAACACGCTCCGTGTCCACCAGGAATCAAGTGTGCCTGCACAGGTGGCGGGACTCCCGCATGCTGTTGAGCTGTTAATTGTCAGAAGTCCTGTAATTAACATTCGTCAACTGGACACAGGAGGACGGACCTGCCGATTGATGGCACGGGCGGCGGGCCTGTCATTTGGGGGATTAAGCTCAAATGATTGTGCTACTAATTTTGCTTTGATATATTAACCATGCATGGCCTAATGACTATGCTGCGTTTAGAAATGAGACGTGTGCTGCTGTTGACAGGTTTTAAAGCTAAACCTAGGCTTAAATAGCTGTTTTGCTATACCAACCGTGGCAAATATGCGTCAAGCTACGCCGTTTTAATCTTTTTCCGTCTTCTCTTAAATAAACTCCCAGCAGGATGTGCGTTTTATCAGTTCCCTCACAATTCCAAGAATGCCGTTATTACACTCGGCACTTCAAGCTCTCTGTCGCAAGAATGTAAAGCTTACAAGCCCATTGCACTCAACAGAGGGCTTAAGAAACAAGCAGAACCTATGATGGCGAATTAAACCCAAGGTGACACCAAGCCAAACGGTAACCGAAGTCCCTGAAAAGTAGCCACTGAATGATTCATAATACAAATGCCTTAGCCAAAAGGTGGTAGGTTTACAATAGGTGGGGCATGTATTTTTTCCATCCAAGCTACGTCATAAGTGCTGTTTTACATCGATTGTTTGAGCTCTAAACAATGCTGGGTTGTTTTAACCCAAAATTGGGTAAAATATGGACAAACTCAAATGTTGGATTGAAAAAAAGTACACAACTTTCACTTTCAACTGTACATTTTTTAATTACATTTTTAACCCAAATTTGGGTTGAAATAACCCAGCATATTTTGGAGTGTACTTTGGCTGTGTTTTTGGACACAAAGATTGGCATGTTTTTTCAAAGTTACATTTTTTAGGAGGCAAATGTTATGTTAAATCTGTTTAGTAAGGAACAGTTCACCCGCAAATGCATAAATCTTGTGCCATCATTATATATCACAATATATATAATTTTTGGACATTAATATGGACAAATATGGACAAACCCAAATGTTGGGTTAAAAAAACTTTCACTTTCAACTGTACATTTTTTAATTCCATTTTTAACCCAACATTTGGGTTTGTCCATGTTTGATCCAAATTTGGGTTGAAATAACCCAGCATGTTTTAGAGTGTGCTTTGGCTGTGTTTTTGGACATGTTTGGGCATGTTTTTTTTTTTAAAGTTACATTTTTTTACGAGGCAAATGTGATGTTAAATCTGTTTATTAAGGAAAAGTTCACCTGCAAATGCATAAATCTTGTGCCATCATTTTTATATCACAATATATATAATTTTTGGACATTTAAATAATACATGTGTATATACAGTAAGTAGTTAAGTTTAATTATTGTAGGTTATTTATTTTTTATGATATATTTATATTGTGTTATTTCTATCTATCTATCTATCTGTCTGTCTATCTATCTATCTATCTATCTATCTATCTATCTATCTATCTATCTATCTATCTATCTATCTATCTATCTATCTATCTATCTATCTATCTATCTATCTATCTATCTATCTATCTATCTATCTATCTATCTATCATTAGTATATTATTAGTATGTGTAGATATTGAAGAGTTCAGATGCAAAAACCTCTAAATGCCATTTGAAATTTTCTTCTAAAATGACCATTTTTATCAAACTTGTATATTTAAGTTCAGTAATTTCACTTAAATGACAATGAAGATTACCTATTAATTGTCATTTAAGTGAAATTACTGAACTTAAATATACAAGTTTGATAAAAATGATCATTTTAGAAGAACATTTCAAATGGCATTTAGAGGTTTTTGCATCTGAACTCTTCATATATATATATATATATACACAGATACATTTAGTAGTACATTTATACAGTTAACTATGCCTTTAATTGCGCAATAGAGAGTCAATGAATTTTCAAGTCATTTTTGGCATACCTTGTTCGTTCTGTATTGAACGGTATTAAAAAAAACACCCGCCACAAATTCACCTCAGCCAAACACTTAAACGTATTAGCTTCAGCGAGTCACTGTTAACGCTTTTATCACTTAGATTTTAAGACAGTCAGACATCTTTTCTTATTACATTAGTGCCATTTTCGTTTCCCCTGAATGGGATGCACGCTAAATGAAAGTTACTCTAATCAGAGGCCAGATTTTATTGCGTGCCCTCGGCGGCGAGGTTTTTACGACTGACTGTGGACCCGTGAAGAGCCGAGGGACGTTGGTTTATCTTTGTTGGTAGTTTTGATAGAGTGCTTGCTCAGCACGGAGGGCATTAGGCTCATTATTGTGCCGCTACTATCAGGAGATGAGACTTCAGCGTTACTGCTGGAAAACACAATATTCAGCCGCTCGCAGCGGGATCTTATTTACCACGAGTGTTGCTGTGACAAAAGATGGCTTCGGCGTCGATAAAACAGCACGGATGTTTGCGCCACTCTCGCTCGGTTGTGCTTTTTATTACGTCTTGTTGAACTGTTGTTGAAAGTGCTGTGGCTATTTTCATTGTATAGCAAACTCTCCTTTCGAGTCGTATACATCTCCACCTTCAATTTGCTAGCAACTTCTTTGTTATTACTGGGCGGATGTGAGTGCATTTCCCCTGCTCATTTCCCTGTGTGCCAGGGGTAATCAGACTGTTGTGTCTAAGTGTCTCTCTCTCTCTCTTTCTCTCTCTCCGACTGCATGTCAATAATGCTCCGCACACACAAGTCATTGCAGCATAGCCCGCCTTGGCTCTGTCGCCGTGCCAGTGTGCCAATCCTGCCCGAAGCTGTGGCACTTACAAGCCCCCGCGTGCTAGATAAAGCATTCAGTCCCTGTCAGTTTGTCACTTGATGGCTGTTGTCAGATGTCAAAACAAAGATTTTCGTCCTTACTTTACACACAGAGTCATCGTGTACAGTATTAACTGTAACTAAAAGCAGTGATGTTACTACCTTAACTATTTTTCTGTAGCGCGACTGCATCTGTTTTCAAAACAATGCAGCTTTTCCAGTAACTACTTTTCCCAACGGGAAGCAATGGAGCATGACAACTTTTCATGTCACAAAAATCGTTCTTCTGTTTGTTGCTAAATATTAAAATAGGAAAATACAGCTGTTAGATGAGGTTTTTTTTTTAACAGGCATGTTTATCACATTTAGCATATATGTAAGTTTAAAGTAAATACACAATAATTTTTATAATAATATTAAAAGAATATGTATATAACAATAACTTTTGATTGCCATTAAAGTGAAATGACTGAACCTAAACATAGTAGCCTGATAAAAATGTTCATATATGCTCAAGTCTTCATATATAATATTGAATTATTTAGATTTGGAGGATTTGAGTAGTTTAGTTAATTGATTAATAAAGCACATTTAAAAATAACAGATGTTGAAAGCAAAGTGCTGCACAAGAAATATGAAACATAAATAGTAAATATATAAGTAATATTTGTATAATATATTAATCACATCCGAAATAAAAGTTTGTGTTTACATAACATATATGGGTGCACTGTGTATAATTATTTTATATATATATATATATATATATAAACATACGCGTGCATGTATGTTTAAGAAAAAAATATGATTTATATATAAAATATTTATATTTATTTATAATATAGATTATATATAAATCTATATACAGTATATACATGAAAATATTTCTTAAATATATACAAGCATATGTGTGTGTATTTATATTTATAAAATAATTATACACAGTGCCCCCACATATATTATGTAAACACAAACTTTTATTTTGGATACGATTAATTGCGATTAATCGGTTGACAACCCTAATAATATTTAAATAATGTTTAGAATTTGCATACACACATTATTGTTATCACATTTAGTTGAATTAATAACAATAAAACAATGTTTAATTATATATTATATTATTTATTTCTATATTTATTATTGTTAATTTCATTATTATGGTATGTATATATATATATATATATATATATATATATATATATATATATATATATATATATATATATATATATATGTAATTATTGTTTACATATTTTATTAATGATAATATTTATTGTTATTGCATTTAATAAGGATTAATAATAATAATATTAAATTAATAATAATTAACTATATTTTTTATATTATTATTAATTTAATTAATTTTGATTATATATACTGTATATATAATTATTCATTATTATATATAGGTACATATTTGTTACTTATTTTATTACTAATAATTTGTTTACAGTAAGTAATAACAACTTTTATTTATTTGAAAATATGAGGAATGAATTGGGTTGCAGCCTTAGAGTTTCGACATCACCAGAGGGAGACGTAAGGTCAACGGGACGGCCCGTCATCCGTCCACCTCTGCCGGTTCTGTTCTAGCGTTCAGTATGTGGTTTACGGAGTCTATCACAAGAACCTAAACGGCGTCCTCATTAGCTCCCTGCATGGGGTCTGGGGCCGCCCGCGGCTCTCTGCAGCATCAGACAGAGTAATCCTGTCTCATTTCATGTCTTTCTGGCCTGCCATCTGACCTCTACCATCCCTGCCTGCTTTCTTTATGTTTTCGGAGGCAGCTGAATGCGTTTTCAGACAGAAAGCCAGTTCTTCTGGTGGTTAGCAGCTGTTGACAGTATCCATGTGTCTGTCTAAGAGATGTAGATTTTGGCTTCCAGGGAGTGTTTGTTTTTGGGTGTGTGTGTTTGTCCTTGAGTGGTGAATGACCATCACAGTGCAGTGTTACTAGCTGCTAGCTGTATGTGTGTGTGTGTGTTGGATGTTCTGTTTAACTGGAATTGTGTGTGTATTTGTGATTGCAGAGTGCAGCGGCAGCTCCGAGTCCTGTCCTTGGAAACATGCCCCCAGGAGAGGGTATGCCAGTCGGCCCCGTTCCTCCGGGCTTCTTTCAGGTACACACACATACATATACATGCATATGCTGCATAGCCATGGAGAGCTATGATCTTGGCATTCTTAACTGCCATATATTGGAAGGTTTGAAAAATATAAATATATATATATAAAATATAAATAAATATAATATATATATATATATATATATATATATATATATATACTAGCGGACTGCTTACTTCATACAAGGGCTGTGCATTAACATAAATTTCCTTATAATTTCGATTTCATTTTTTTCATTCTATATCAATTCATTTGGATATATAGTGTCTTGCTTACTATCGAGATATGGACATTTAATGGCTTTTCTGAGGTAAATGTACGTGGCATTGTTTACAACAGTTGAAACACTAATTGAGCAATTTAATGATACGATTTCATGTTTATTTCATGCTACAACTAGTAAAAAAGAGGTTCACGTGCACTTGAACTGAGCTGCTACAGCGATCTGTCACGCCACATTAAAGAGCGCCAAACCCCATTTATTGTTTGAATTTCGTTATAATATTTTGTCATAAAATGAGACTTTGTTTCATGTCAAAAGTAATAAAGCACAAAGCTTATTTTGATTTATGAACTGGGAGGCGCTACAAATAATGCTCAGTGAAGTTTGTTCGTGCATCAACCGAAAACAGCATAGACTAAAAGTTACATTCTTGGGATTTAAAGGGTACATATCATGCTTTTAAATCATTAAATTTTACTTATAAATCATACATTTGTGGTCTATATAAAGCATAACTGCAATGCTTGGGTCTGAATTCCACATTATTATAGCTCAGCAGGCCCCTTTTCTACCTCTTTTCTGATGTGCTTCTGTGAGCAACCCGTTTCGAAGCGTCCCCTTTAAATAAAAAGGAGTTGCGTCTTTCCTCCCCCGCTCTCCAGGTCGCTGAGTTCACGTTCGGTTCAACTCCCCGCGTTCAGCCATTATTGTAGTTTGATAAGAGATATACGATTACTATAGTTTCAAAGAACATTTTTATTCACACGTTAACAAAATGTCAACAAAGGAAGACTTGTCCATCAAGCGTTACATATTCGAGCCAGAGCGAGCGATTTGAAAAAGACGAAGACGAACCTGCAGAACGACGTCTTCATATGGATGCAGTGGTATGTAAAGTTAAGTTAACTATGTTGTGTTATTAGTGAAAGTCGACTATTTCTCTTGTTAAAACAAGCACACTGACAAGATAAATGACTACAGTCTAATCTTACCACTAAAAATCTGTATTGATAATAATATGATAACTTGCGTTTAGAAAAGCATCAGCAAACACAGCAGCTAAATGATAGAAGGAATTTACCCCTCATTCAGACGAAGTCGATCGGCAAACCATTCTTTATACTGGCGGAGGTTGTTGAAGTGGGAATCCTTGAAGTGCTTCAGGTCACTACATCCAACAACCGAACATTTTGACTTGCCCTCTCGTAACTTCTGCATCATTGAGCTTGGACTACAAAATCGGAGCGAGAAATAATAATGGCGGATTGCTCGAAGTGTTGGACCGGTAGTCGATGTCCTTATTTGGCAGTTCCGCTGCAAATCCTGTGACGTTATTGTTCAAAAAACGTCATAGAAAACAGAAAAATCTGAACAGGTTGAAAAATATGACCAAAACAGAATATAAAGATATAAACGAAGCACCTGAAGAGAATAATTTCATCTTTTCTGTACTTATAAACACTCCAAATATACAACAAAATGCATTTAAGGGCTTAAAAAGTGGATTTTGCATGATATGTCCCCTTTAAGAGTCAGTACTGGTTCATCAAAATGAGAATCGATTAAAATCAAGAAATCAATATTTTGAACCCAGCTCTACTTCATACTGTGCAGTAATGTATATCGTTTGCTTTGGATGGTCAAGTTGAGTACATTGCATTGCGGGAATGGTATTCCTTGAGGTGTTTTGTGGTTTTATACTGCAAAGTTGCATGCTTCATGCTCACAGATTCATAGACATATTGCAAATCTAGTATGTCACGAACTGTCAGTTTAGTTTTCATTCTCATGGACTTTTAGTTTGCTTATGTTTATTTCCTGTTTTCTTTGTTCACATTTCCCGCCTCTTGTTTGTTACCATGGAAATTCATTTAATCATCACAGCTGTTCATATTTGAGTTCGTTATCAGTTTATGGTTTCCTTTTTTTCCTCAGTTCTTTGTTGGTAGTTGTTTGTGTCTAGAGCACACGGGTGTTTTTTATGAGCGTAAGTTGATTTTATCATTAAATTACTCAGTATTTGGAACCTTTCTGACTCTTCATCATCTTTGGACCTTCTATGTAACCGTATGGATAGTATGGCTAGGGGTGTGACGGTTATTATATAACCGTGAGACCGACGGTTATAGTTGAAAACCGTCATTAGAACTCTATAACCGCCAAAACCGTGTAATATATATATTTATTTTTTTCAAAAAAAAAAAAATCGTCATAGAGAATGTTTAAATACTAATTAAAAAGGACAATTAACGATCCAACAGACCACTGAGGTGGGGCTATTTTTGGTGGCCATAAGCACAGCGTGTGATCGCGTGGTGCATGGGACGCGCTGCCTGCTGCAGGAGTATACAGGAGCCGTCACTTTACACGTGAGAACTTCGTGAATAAAGGTAAAACAGATGGATCTCGTTGCGAAAAATAATGTTAAATCGCTTATATGGGCACGTTTCGGGTTTAAACCAGATGGCAACGGAAAACCAGAAAATCTTGATGAGCTTGTGTGCAGAATATGCGGAAAAACGGTATTTGTTACAAATGCCAACAATACCAATCTCTCTTATTAACAATAGGAGAGTGCGGGACTAGCTTTCGCGTGGCACATATTTGCAAGGTCTCGTCTCGTTCACTTCATCTCTGCCATGCACGCGCCGCGCGCTATGTATGTGATGCGCAGATTCTGGGAGACTTTAACTAATTTGCGGCCATCAGGGAGACGCTTATGGGATCAAAATCCCGCCAAATGTATTGCGGCCACGGATCAAAAAATAATAAGCGTGATTCAAAAATGTAAAAACACATGTAAAAATATATTGCACAAACTGAAAAATATAATGCAAAATTATCAGAAAAGCAAAGAACGTGGTCACGGATCAAAATATAATAAGCGTGAACCAAAAAATAACAAGCATAATTAAAAACTTTAAACATGTAAAAAATGTATTTCGCTCAAAACTTAAATTTGTGTTCATGTTTTTCGTGCTTCTTTCCGTGTTCTGCGCTTGTTCTTCCAAAAGTTGCAGTTCGAGTTTCATGTAAATTAGGGCGGGCTTAAGCGTCACCATTGGTTCATAGTTCTAGATTGACAGCTCCTCCTCTAGCCAATCAAATCGAAGAGGGGAGTGGACGTCACTCCAATGCGACTCATCACGCTACTGATGTTCACTCGTAGAGGTGCAGGTGAAGAGATAACCAACAGTTCAGTTGACAGCAGGCAAAAGTCTTTCCTGGCAGGACACCATTAAACTATATGTGTGCCTGCAACTCGATCTGTTACTGCTACATATACGTCTACCTGGTGATACGTTATTATAGTCATCCTAACGACGACGAACTGTCAAAGTTGTGCCTGTCCGACGATCCATCATAATATTCACCTTTAATTGCTGGCCTTATACTTCAGGAGCTTCGATCTCCTTTGAGCCACACAACAGTTTCATCAAAGAATTCCCGCTTTGAACGAGAAGTTTGAATTAATGACTCATTCATAAAGACAACAACTTGCAGCCACCTACAGGCCGATTTACTTTCATATTTAATCTATAACATGAAGGTCTTGTGTGCAGGGTTTAGCTCCTCCAACCGTAATCAAACACACCAGAACCAGCTAATCATCTTTAGGATTATTAATACTCAGATGACGTTAAACTCTGCTGGACAGCCGCACTCCAGAAACGACGTTACCTATATCCCTGATCTTTTCAATAATTTTCATGTTGTTGTATTAAAAATTTAAGCTATATATAAACATTAATCTTAAAGTAATATGCAAATATGTAGCTATGTAAATAAACACAATAAGTAATAAATTGCATATCAAATCCACCAGGTTTCTGTAATATCCTCTGTAGCCTACTATCATTTCATTAATCTTTTGTCAAATGGTATCTAGTCTTAGAATTAATTTACCTGACTACCTATATGATAGCTTTTGAGGGTGGCATATGTAATGATCGCCAGATTATGGCTGTGCATTATTATTATTATTATTACAAAGGCTACACGTTCATTTTAAATTTTAGTTGTTGATGATGTTCTATGTTTTACATACTCTGAGATGTACAAAAATGCCTTGTATTTGCCTTGTAGCCTAATTTTTGCTCCTTGTCTGTAATGTAACGAAATAAAATGTAGTATATAAAATATAGTTAGGCATATATATATATATATATATATATATATATATATAAAGGTAGGCTGTGTGTAGCGTTGACAGATCAAAGTCCTACGGTTACAATGGCCATTTTTAACTTAATTTTTGCAAAGAAATGTACAAAGTTTCAAAAATGCAGGATGTTTCACTTAGAGCTGCCTTAACATATTAACGTCATGAGCCAAGTAGTATTGTTTAACACCAATTACCAGTGTGCACATTAAAATTGTCATGTAGCCTAGGCTATCTCAAACAAGAGGAATTTAATTATTTGTATGTGTCCAGAGTTTAGATAACTTTATAGCAGTCCTTCCCCTTTATGAGTGAATCAGTAGCGTGAGTCGCATTGGAGTGACGTCAACTCCCCTCTTCGATTTGATTGGCTAGAGGAGGAGCTGTCAATCTAGAACTATGAACCAATGGTGACGCTTAAGCCCGCCCTAATTTACATGAAACTCGAACTGCAACTTTTGGAAGAACAAGCGCAGAACACGGAAAGAAGCACGAAAAACATGAACACAAATTTAAGTTTTGAGCAAAATATATTTTTTATATGTTTAAAGTTTTTAATTATGCTTGTTATTTTTTGGTTCACGCTTATTATATTTTGATCCGTGACCACGTTCTTTGCTTTTCTGATAATTTTGCATTATATTTTTCAGTTTGTGCAATATATTTTTACATGTGTTTTTACATTTTTGAATCACGCTTATTATTTTTTGATCCGTGGCCGCAATACATTTGGCGGGATTTTGATCCCATAGACGCTATCAATATGCGGGAGACTCCCGGAACTTCCGACACGATATGACGATCACATCACCTCAGATCTGAGCCCCTATTTATCAAACCAATGCGCCGCAATCTATCGCAAATCAAAGTGAAAGTAAGTCAGTAAAGTAAGTCATTAAAAGATCACCGAAAGTAAAAGATTTGAGCTGCATTATTGATCATCGGCTAGCCTAATTTCAAAATCAGCAAAGACAGCAATAAGGGAGAGCGGCAACAGCCCTGGTAATATCATGTCATTCCTTTAACTTATTTTTAATGAAGATGGTAGTGTTAAGCGTCTGTGACTTACTTACTTTCAGGCTATAGTGGCATTGACGATCCATAAGTATGTGTAATGGCGTAAATATTAATAATAGAAAAATAATAGGATTAATAATAGGAATATTATTAGAATATTACATAAAATAAGGAATGGAATTCTAATAGCTTTAAAGAGGAAGACTTTTTCCTCCGCAACATTCCTCCCAAAAGTTCTCCCGCAAAAGTTCCTCCCAAAACGGCGACGGTTATGTGACGAACCGTCACATTTGACTCAAGTCATAACCGTCATCACCAATTCTGAAACCGGCACACCCCTAAGTATGGCATTTCTGAACATAGAGTAGGGCTGTCACTTTGCATTTGATTTTCGAATATGCATTAGAACATGATGTGAAACATCCGTAATCGAACTATAAATAAACTATCCAGTTTTTTTATATCGTTTGCCATCTCATCCAGTAGCAGGCGCTCTAAACGTATTTTAGCGTAGGCCCGTGACCAAATCAAGCGAATAATAGCCAATAGCCAACATGTTTTGAAAATGAAAGGTAACGCACAGAACGGCCAGCCTTAACGGACAAATGACCCCAAGTCATCTAAAAAGTAGAGTCTGGAAATATTTTGGATTCTACACCGTAGATGGTAAAGTAACCGTTAAAGATAAGGTAGTTTGCCCAATTTGGAAAAAAATGGTTTACTTACGCATCCTCGACATCCAATCTTCGCTCTCACGTGTTGAGTTACCATCCAAATGAGGCTGCCGAGTTAGAGACATAGCAGACGACCAGGCACGTCTGTCCGCTCCGAACGTGTGTTCTCCAACGCAAGGATCGTCAATAAAAAGAGAGCCACACTTGATCCAAAACAAGTTGATTGATTGGTATTTCTACCAAACTACCATATTAAGAAATGAAGTAGGCTAGACCATTTACTCGTAGATATTCGAATAAATTCAATATATTTGCTATATCAAATTAGATTTTTCTCAGAAGTGACAGCCCTAGTGTAGAGAACGTCAGAGAAAATTGGCGGCCAGATTTACTGAGCAGGGCAAATTGGTGTGAGAGCCCAATCCTATAAGAGCGCCGATGTGAATGGAAAGTTCAGAGCATGATCTAATGATTTAACACACAAATTAAAGAACACAGATGTATCCGGATCATTCCATAATGACCATCGCAATCTATCAAGAGTAGCGCAAATTAGCGTCTGATTTAAGACATGCTTTTTGGGGGTGTTAAATAATGGGGGTGCAAATACCAGTACATTGACTAGCACAAACCTTAGTAAATCACCTGGCATGATTCAGTTAAATAAACTCCTTGCATAAATTTTTCGATCTGAAAGGGAATCTCCAACAAATTTATATAATTAAACTAGGGCTGTGCAAAAATTAATTGCGATTAATCGCATCCAAAATAAAAGTCTGTGTTTACATAATATATTTGTGTGTGCTGTATATAATTATTTTGTATATATAAATACCTATATATATTTAAGAATTATTTGCACTTAAATTCTGTATATATATTTAAATACATAATCTATATTATATAAATATAAATATTTTATATATAAATAACACATTTTCTTAAATATATACATGCATGTGTGTGTATTTATATATAAAAAATAATTATATACAGCACACACAAATATATTATGTAAACACAGACTTTTATTTTGGATGTGATTAATCGCAATTAATTTTTGCACAGCCCTAAATGAAACATATATAATATAACAATTATTAATAATTAATATAAAAAATATAAATAATTTTTCACTGTATGAAACCCTTAAAGATGTTAGTAAATCTGGCCCTTGGTGTATTTGGGTAGTTAACATGATGCGATTTTATTTATTCAATTCTGTATCATTCTTTTGTATCATTTGTATCTTAGTATTGTATAATTATTATATATACATTAATGAAACTTAATATTAATGTTTGACAATTTAAGTGAACTTAAAAAAAGTTCACAGTCACTGAATCTAAAATATACACTTTCCATAAATATTAATAAATAAATTTTGTATAAACACTTAAAATGTAATGGAAAATGTGTATTTTAGGCTATATTTACATGGAAACGATTCTGAACAGAAAACGCAAAAGTGGCGTTGCATCATCACTTTTTATTCTGCGTTTAGACGAGCGTTTTGTGTGGGAAACCCGCGTGCAAATGATGACGCAAAAGTGTGTGATTCAATGTAGTATGCACTTCAGGCGGCTAGGAGTGCATACTACAACAACACCAAGTCCACGCGCCTGCGTACAACCTTCACTGTCAAGCAGACTTTTGCGTTTTTACCGTTTACACGGGAACGCGGCGGTGGAGCGTTTTTAAGATTTCCACTCTGGAGGGTGGTTTCATTTTTTTGCGTTTTGAAGCCTCAAAAACGGCATCGCCGTGTAAACGAAAGGCACATCCGATAAAATATTTTTACGTTTTCACCTGCGAGCGTGAAACAGGGCCTTAGGTTCTGTGTATGGAAAATGTATATTTTAGGTTTCTAAATATTTTAGGGCATTACAAAGAGCATAAAACCACTTCAACTACCCATTTGAACATTATATGAGTTTTCCTAAAGCTCACACAATCACAAATATGAGCTAAATGAGCTTGAATCTGTCTTTTTTTTTTTGTCTGGTAGTTTGCATGCGATTCAAATTGCACAGCCTCAGTGTGACTGAGCATAACTTGCGTGTACATACTCATATTTCTTTTATCAACTCTCACTCTTGTATTTTATGATGAATGTGTCTTTGAATCCTCTAAATTCTGTCTCCGTGAACAAAACAACACACACATGTGGCTTAGTTCTTGAAGGCTGAATGATTCATTCCGAACAAACGTTCTTCTGTTCAATCTTACGTATGCGGTGCGATTGTGAAGTCCGCTTCAGAGAAAATTGGTGTGGCCTGGTGTGGTGAGCTATGAAAAAACTGAGATGTGCTTTTCTGCCGTTCACATTTAGGCGAGTGTGGTACGCTTTGTTCGTTTTGATTTGGTATGGCCTTGAATCACCTGTTTGATGGAAAGATAGGCAGATGTGATGTAACGCTTTGACCCAGATGCATCAAACACTCATTACTGAAGGAAAACGGAAACTTCCTCTAGAGTCTGTGTTTACCGCCGCAGTTTGTGTAACTCCACACCTGTGTTGACATATGAGGTTTCGCTTTAGACGAAGAGTTCTTAAATCAGTCCCGTCAGCTTGAGGAGCGCTCATAAATCAGCCGTCTTTGTGCATAACGTCCCCGTCCTAAGGAGATGTAGTATTTGACACCCAGTGTGTCGTAATTGGTTTGATTAAGAGCGACAGGATTCCAACAGACTGACTGACTGAAGCAGATCTCGAAGCGTGTTGCAGGGGGCACAGGAATCTCCCGCAGATCGCTAATGGTGCTCGTCTAATAGAACGATAAGCTAAGAAGATCAAATCATCTTTCTTAAGTGGCTCAACAAAGGCTCATCTGCCTCCCGTGGTGTTTGACTGGAACAGTCTGTCTTGGTTATCAACATTTGATTTTGCTCTGTGTGTACAGTCGCACGATTGTCATCCATTTTGTATATTAAAAAAGTAGTTGACCCCCTAAAATGAAACTTTGGTCATTTACGTCGTTAGAGAAACTAGAAAATGCCAGGCCGTCTGTTTGAGGAACGACCACTCCCCTAGAAGACAAAGGATGTTTCGGGAAATGAACATTTGAACTCTCTCTGGGGAAATTAATATCCCCATCCTAGATGCAAGTCTCACATCAGTGTCGTCTTAATCTACATCTCTCTCGCCCATTTTTTCTCTCCACATGCTGAGATCATTCACCCAAAAATCAATGATTTAAAGCGAACAATTGTCATACAACACTATACATGTTTGGTATCATTTGAAATGTTTCTGTGCGACTGGTGCAAAGGTCTCATCCCCAACGAAGTAAACCAAAAGGTAGTAAAGTTTTTAAGAGTTTAAAGTTATCTTGCTTACAGAGAAGAGTGGGTCTTTCAATCAAATAAGATCCTCTCCTCAAAAAGTGTAAACTCACCCTCATGTTGTTCCAACCCTCCTTCAAATAAGACCTTCGTTCATCTTCGGAACACAAATTAAGATATTTAAGATATTACGATCGCTCCTGCATACTAGTCCATAGGCTTCTTGAGGGAATGACACTTGCTGGCATCGAAAAGTCATCAAAGACATCGTTAAAATAGTCCAAGTAACTACAGTGGCTCAATTTTAACTTTATCAAACGACGAGAATACTTTTTGTGCGCAAAAACAAACAAAAATAACGACTTTATTTCAACTATTCACTTCCTTCTCTATGGGCCTGTAGTCAGTTAACGTAGTGTGATTGCGCAGAGCTACGTCACACGTAGGCTCACTATTGGCCGACGCTGGTCATGTGTGTGATGCGTGTGACGTACAATAACAGAAGTTTACACTATTAAACTAGTAACCTGACTCGAGGCAGAGGGAGAAATAAACAAATAGTTGAAATAAAGTCGTTATTTTTGTTGTTTTTGCGCACAAAAATGTTCTCGTCGTTTGATAAACTTAAGATTGAGTCACTGTAGTCACTTGGACTATTTTAACGATGTCCTTTAATGACTTTTCGAGGCCAGCAAGTCATTCCCTCAAGAAGCCTATGGACTAGTATACAGGAGTGATCTTAAAATCTTAAATATCTTAATTTGTGTTCCGAAGAAGAACGAAGGTCTTATACGGGGTTGGAACAACATCAGGGTGAGTAAATACTGACAGAATTTTCATTTTTGGGTGAACTAACCCTTTAATTCCCATTGTTAGCAAATGTTTCTCTTTGAAAGAGGTTTCTGTCTTGAGTATTTAAAGAGATATTTCAAGAGGCTCAGGGCGATTTGTAATCAGATCAGCCGATAATGCTAAATGTCTTTCAGACACTAAGCATTATGTATACTGTTTTCCTAGTAGGTATTCATAGTAGGTATTTGATGTTATGTATTTTATGTAGATTACATGTATCCATTGTTACCGCAAATCTGCATCAGGGGTGCGTTTCCCGAAAGCATCGTTAGTCAACTATGGTCGCAAGTTCCGTCGTTATTTGCATAGTATAATGAGTCGGTGTTTCCCGAAACCATCGTTCCAATGGACATTCGCAAACAGCATCGCAAAGTTGTGTGGTTTGAACGACAGCTCTCAACCTGTGGTTAGAGGCATCGTTTCTATTATTGCATGACATTTGGAGGTAATAAATCCTTATCTTGATCAAAATAAGGAAGCTGACATTCAGTACAACCGGTGCCTTTTATTTAGAATACATACAAATGTAATTTACGTCTTTTAGTTCTTCCAAAAGATTTGAAGTAACGTGTTTGAAGAGTGCACATGTGCGAACGTGCTCTACTATGTAAGAACGAAATATTGCCAAATATTGAGTCTGGTAATAAAGCAGAACAACTGAGAACAATTAGAAATAGTCCTCAGATGACATGTCTGTAATTTATATAAAACAAATCTAGCGTTAATTGGATCTCAAACAGTTTCATTAAAAGTAGTTATTACTCCACCACATGCGAAACCAACGTGGTTGAATAATACTTTGCAACATTGGGTTTCGGGAAACAGTCGTGACTAGCTAGTTGATTTTTCCAACGATGCGTCGTACTATGGTAGTGAAGCAGCGAACTACGTAGTTGTACGGGAAACACACCCCAGGTTAGTCAACGGACAAGAGTCCAGTTTTGAGTGGAGCATAGGGCACACCAACTGCAATTTTACAGATCCGACTGACACATGGCACTAGATCAAGTGTATTAGACTGTAAAGGCTGTGTGCCTTACCTCTGTTTAATGTAATTACTCTAGCTAAGTGTACATGGGAAATTATGGCATGTCTAAACCAAAGCTTGAGTAACGTTAGTCTGCTTATATTTGTAGTAGTGGTCATGACCTCTGACTAGAGATAATGTTGCTTTAATTCAAGTGAATACAGATCTATAGGGACTAAACAAAATACTTTAGATCTATACTGCATCAAAATACCGCATCAAAAACATTAGATCTATCAAAATACTTCTGTCTAGTGACCAAAACTGGCGAGTTTGTGAATAACAATAAAAATGAATGGACCCTGTGGTATACCCAAATGAACAAGGACAATATGAGTAAAGAGTTAAATAGAATAATCAAATGCTTATCTAAACTATTATAAAAAGGACCAATAACAAATTGCCATTCCAACCTAAATTTGAGGTCATGATAAGATGGAGTCAGATAAAAGTTTAATTAGAAATTAAATTACTTTGCCACGCTGAAGAGACAGTAACACACAGTAAACCTTCACCCGCCATGGGAAACCATCGTTGGGCCAATTGGGTTCATTTCTTCTGTAGAACACAAATGAAGATCTAATGCAGAACATCCAGACTTCTCTTTTCCATAATGGTGGCTGTCAAGCTCCAAAAAAAGTTCCACGGAAGAAAGAAAATGAACATGGAACGACGTTGAGTAAATGATGACAGAAGCCTCATGGTGGAAGGTGGGGGGACTAACCCTTTAAAATACTTTGGCCATGTGTCGGTGAAGTGCTGTTGGATTTCTGATGAGGTTCAGACTAGCGGGGGGCTCTGGGACCACACATGCACGGAAACGAGGTGAAGGATGTTGAAGCCGAGATTATTCCGGGGGAACGAGAGCAGAAGAGCAGCAGATGCATTATTAAAGGCGCTGCATCCGCATTCTGCTCCATTCCAGCCTCACATCCTTAACTTTCTCTTCACTCCCACTCTCTCCTCTCTAAGAACACTGAGGCGTGTCATTCTCACTCAAAGACGGTATTGTCCCCTGAGACGGCCTGTCCTGCCCTTAAAATGTGTTCTCAGAGCAACACCTAATTCCCAGCTGGCCCTCACCCTCCAGTGCCCCATGGCTGATGGCATGACCTAATGTCACTTTTTCTCTTGGAAACAGTATGCATCTGTATTAAAGATGGAATAATAAGCAATGAAGCTTTGCAGTATGCCAAAATGGGAAATATTGGACGGAAATGCAAAATTTTATTGCACATACATGCTTTCTAAAAAATCTCACTCCCTCTCTTATGATGCTTTGGGAAAGCATTTAAATTTTGTGAAATTAGAACATTCATGTACATGAACTGAATGAAATCATTGACATGATTCTATACAGGGACTATTTTTAGTGTTTGTACAAGTTTGGCTATACTTGGCACAATGTCCTTACTTATAGTGAAATATAATGACAACCAACTAGTGAGGACATTTTACTGGTCCTCACCAGTGTTGGGTGTAATTAATATAAAAAGTAATCTAATTACTGTGATTTAATGAATTTTCCCTCGGAAAAAAAGGTAAAGTAAGAGATACTCTTAATTTTTTCTGTAATTTAATTTGTTACTTCTCATGTGTTATTGCATTAAAAACTGTAGTGGATTACAATAGTGGATGTAACATTAAAAAACCTTCTCCCTTTACACACTTTGGTCAGTTCAAGAATAGTTTATAAAATTTGATATTGTTTATTTGAAAGAATCAGAAGAGGGGGTAGAAGATACAGTTTGTACAGTATAAAAAAAATCAAGCGTAGCGTTAGTTCTGGTTAGTCAAGCTCGCATATGCTAATCCATGTCTACCTCACTGAATATACGTATATATATATATATATATATATATATATTTATATATAGCCCTAATATATATATATATATATATATATATATATATATATATATATATATATATATATGAAGAGTTCAGATGCAAAAGCCTCTAAATGCCATTTGAAATTTTCTTCCAAAAATGATCATTTTTATCAAGCTTGTATATTTAAGTTCAGTAATTTCACTTAAATGGCAATGAAGATTACCTATTAATTGTCATTTAAGTGAAATTACTGAACTTAAATATACAAGCTTGATAAAAATGGTCATTTTAGAAGAAAATTTCAAATGGCATTTAGAGGCTTTTGCATCTGAACTCTTCATATATATATATATACTGTATATTAGGGCTGACTTCTAATAGTCGAGGATTCGAGGATTCGATTCGGAGAGATCTGATTCAAATATGAACGTTATAGTCGAATAGTCCACGGCCAGTTCAACCTCATATAAATGTGTGTCTCCCGCTCACGAGCGCTCACTCTTAACAGACACACGAACAGACACACTGTCCCCGACGCTGCTCGCGCGTCACAGAAAGTCCCCGTTCAGAGTAACAGGGTCGTCTCATTCAAAACAGCCGTTGCTGTCAGCGAGCCGCCGCACATTGAATACTCATATGAGTCAGGCTGCGAATGTAAGTTACGTGGCCGCCCCAGCACGCTCACATTAATAAACGCCTCACCTCCGGCGCCGCGCACTCACTACATTCCCAGCATATCTAGTGGATGCATAACGCAAACCCAGTCAAAAGTTTGACTGTAGTATCTTATGCGCCTCATAATCCGGTGCCCCCTATATGAAAAATGTTCTAAAATAGGTCATTCATTGAAGGTGCTCATTATAATCCGGTGCGCCTCATCTTTTTTTGAGGAGAAATCGACTGCGCATTCATTTTAAAAGACGAACTGCAATAAAGGCATTTGTCGATCGTCAAGATGTGTTTGCCGTCCTTCCTACAGGATTCGGCAAAAGTTTAATTTATCATCTGGCTCCGATGGTCACTAAGAAGATGGGACACAATGAAAACCCAGTTGTCATTGTGGTTTCTCTTTTGGTCGCACTCATGGAAGACCAAGTGAAAGAAGCAACTGAAATGGGGATCACGGCGATGCTACTTATGTCAAATCCATCGCTGCATCAAACAATGGTGACGCTTTGTTATACTACTCGCACACCATACCCATACTGGTAGTCACTTTTTTAAATAAATCATTAGATGATGCTACTCATCATTTTGTATTTAAATCATCATTAAATACATCATTAAAAAAACATAATTTTGGCTCCCGGTCTCTTTTCTCTGAAGACTCAAATGAACACGCTTCATCAGCCTGGTCTCTTTCGACGTCTCTCCTAAAATCAGTCGTCACGCTCCAACCGTGTTATAAAGTTGAGACAGGTCCGACAAATGCGAGCAGATTTGTTGGCTTTATTGTCGAGATCTAATCCTAAACAGAGAACTTGTTCGTATATACATTCACATTTTCTATTTCGTTCAAAAAATGTATTGCGAGTTTGTAAGTACTCCGCGAATCCTTAAATTCTTTTTGCAACATCGCGCGGCAAAGGTCGTTAACACTCATTTTTCTTTTAAATACTTTTTCCAGAATGCGTGCAGTTCGGTTCAGTGTTGCCAACTATTTTCAACTGAAAGTAGCTAACGCCTTCCCTAAAAGTCACTAGATGACGTCATACGTTAATTAGCATATTCGTGACGTCATCGCGTCGTACTTGTGTTCTTCTTCCCTAATACGTGTTTTCTCTATAAATTAATGCTCAGCTCACATACTGTATTTAATATATTATAATATAACATAGCCGAATGTAAAATAAAGCTGTTCTCATTTCCTATATAATTTTTGTCACACAATAGAACGAGTAGCTGAGTAGCTAGTGAATGACAAAAAAAAAAATGTAATACTGTAAGCACAAGAAAAGAAACTAAATTATTTAAATTAAAAACATTATTATTCAAAGGTCCCCTGACATGGGGTTATTTTATTATTTTATAATGTTTCCTGGGTTGTTTCCCTTATGATGTTAGTTTGTTTTTTTGTTGTTTTTTTAGATCGAAAATAGTTATAAATTGGAAATAAAAGACAATTTTCCTAGCCTGATTTTAGCCTCTGACTTGAACCCCCATTTGAAGGGGCGTGTCTGCTGTGGGATTCAGTGTAGCCAGCCTCTGCTGTGATTGGCTGACATGCTTGCATATGAAATAGCTATGTATTACATGTGAAACTTTCTTGAATACTTTTACTACTATGGTTTTTACTATTACAGCTATCGAGATTAACGAATCGTGAAGTTTTTAAAGTATTTAGATCTATTAACATAACATAAAATTTTGATGTGATTAGCATCGAGCAAGCAGAGGGCAGTCTGTTGATCGCGAGAATGAAGATCTTATAACATAAGAACTTCTGCACTCTCTCTAATGCCTGGTTCAGATTGCACAATTTTTTTTGTCTGTTACAATAGTCACTGTGTCAGATTACGCGATTTTGGCTCCTAAAATCTTGTCGTGTCATGGACAAGAAACATGTCAGACTACACGTTACTTCCTGACCAGTCATCGCATGCCGTGTTTAACGGCACGTTATGTCATCGAGAAGGCGAAACTCACAGCGAGTGACTTCCTGGATTGCTCTTTTCATTGCCTTTTCAGCGTGAGAAATACACGGTGTGGCGTGTGAGCGTGTGAACTGGTTTAATTGCGTGTCTCTCACGGCCATTGCGTGAGACTTGAGAACCCTGCTGGAAGAGGACAGTATGGGCTGTCAATCCTCCAAAGAGAATTTGAGGTAAAATATTGTTTTCTTATATTTTTACTTCTAGTTTTAATGTTAGCACCATCGTCTCTCTTTCGTTTTGTCTTTTTTGAAAGTTGTGTACGGAAAAGCTTGTGCTCCTATTGGTCAACCTCATACATGTGACGGAACCGTCGTGGACGACCGTTAAAAAGATTAAACATGCTAGTCTTTTTGTCGTGATGTCGTGAAGCATCGCAGACGCGACGTTTTGTCGCCCACTATGACACACTATACGAGATGATATGATCGAATCTTGCGTCCCGACGCCTGTTGTCGTTTACGAATCCCCACGACACCTTACGTCAAACTGATCGTGCCAAAATGGGCTAAAATCGTGTAATCTGAACCAGGCATAATGCTTTCACCAATGCAAACACGATAATGTATATACAGTAAGAGCTTCATTGTACAGTGTGCGTCATTGATTTCATAACGATTTGTCCAGATAAACTTGCGCTGTGTTAACCCATTGTTTCTTCAGTTCAGAGGCTTGGATGAAGGAACTAAAAAATACTTTTGTGTTCAATTTGTACATCCGAACACTGATCAACTGCCATGCTTCGCTCGTTTGCAAGCCATGATATGTCTCGAGGAAAAACTCAAATCGCACTCGCGCGTTCGTACCTCCTAGCTCATTTTCTCACGGGCGAGCCAAATTCTCCAGGCGGGCAAAGCAGAGAAAGGGGAGGTAACCTTTCCTCGATATGACGTAATAACGAGGGGATTCAAGATCAGTGTGACTGAGCTGCAGAAAAGAAAAAAAAATAGCCAATTGAAAATTCTAGATACGAGGGGATCAAATACAGGGTACGGGGAACTAATATTATTGTTAAAAAACCTCAGAAAGTGAAAATTTAATGTCAGGGGACCTTTAAAGAAAAGCAGATAAGTGATAAGTGATAAAGATTCACTGAACAGGGTAGACGTAACGTTAGCTAGAGTGAGTGACAGCAGGGAGAAAGCAAAAAGTCGGGGTCTGAAAAGTCGACTCGTTTGCGCGATTCTTTTGCAGTCTGGACTCGTCGGAGTGAACATCGTCATTAGATTTGTCGCTTTTTTGAAAATGTGTCGCTAGAGGAGTCTGAATACTCGCTAAATATAGCGACAAAGTCGCTAAGTTGGCAACACTGGTGACAACTGTTGACAACTGAGTCACTCAACATACGTCACTTACTGCGTTGCTCTGATTGGTTGTAGGTCTATCCAATTGAGTGCAGAGTTTTTTTTCCTGGTTCGATTAAGATACGCCTCATAATCAAAGCCCTATGGAGCAGTATCAGACTCAGGGCTGTCAAACGATTAATCGCGATTAATCGCATCCAAAATAAAAGTTTGTGTTTACATAATATATGTGGGTGCACTGTATATAATTATTTTGTTTATATATAAATACACACACATGCATGTATATTTAAGAAAAAAAATATTATTTATATATAAAATATTTATATTTATATATAATATAAATAATATATAAATTTATATACAGTATATACATGAAAATGTTTCTTAAATATATACGGCATGTGTGTGTATTTATATATAAAAAAGAATTATACACAGTGCACCCACAAACACAAACTTTTATTTTGGATGTGATTAATCGCGATTAATCTTTTGACAGCCCTAATCAGATTCACATTCTGACTAGAATGATGAAGTCTATCTGAAGACAGTTTTAAGTAAGTAAATTGGTTCAATTTTAATGTCATTTTGGCTTAATTCTAAATTTGTCTTGTAGTTTGAAAGTATTTTCCCAAACACCGCTGGGTTCTAACAAACCCGTCCCCCTGTTTCATGTGGTCAAATGAGGACAAGTGTTTGCTAGCCTTTAATCTTAAAGCTCAGACAGTATGAAGAAATCCACAGATCCATCGGGCTTATGAATGTGAGTTGAGTGAGTGCAAACTCTCAGAATGCATATATACTGTATGTCTGTAGTCAGGTGGGTGTAAGTTGGAGTAATATAGGCAGATGGTTTGACAGTCAGGTGTTCTGCGGATGCTCCGTGGTTGCTTTACTGCAGTACATCTGTGCTGGAAATGATTTTGTGTCAGAAACAGTCATCGGATCATCCAATTCCTAAACTTGATTCTTGGCTTTCAGCACTCACGGATTGAGACTTTAAAGTGCCATCTGTTTAAGCCTTGTTAAATCAGCGGGCGCAATCAGAATGTGTACGTTCATGCATAAATATATACATATTAATATATACACCATGTTCTACAACCTAAGCATCTGTGATGAGACATGCCATTAGCGTTGTGGTATTGTTGAGGTTTTAATGATGGAAAATGCGATCGACGGAGAAGGCAGGATGGAGCGTTTCAAATAAGTTTTTCTATTGTTTTTGTCTTTGTTGTAGTGAATCAGCCTCTGCAACAGTCTTTGATTTCCAACAGACTGTCATTAGATCAAACAGAGAAATTTAGTGTAACAGTGCCTCCCGAAGGCCCGAGAGCCTCATAACACTGTCACTCAACCGTTTGTCTTTACTAACTCCACTTATCTGTATCGTTTTTGATCAGTGTTTTAGTCGCCTGATGTTTTGATGATTTTTTTTAGTTGGTGTATAAAGTCACATTAACTATGAACATGTTCAATTATCACTTTTTGTATCTGTTTTGAACATTATCCCCTGGTTTCACAGACAAGGTTTAAGCTAGTCTCAGACTAAAATATATCATAAATATGTGTAGATATATATCATATATGCCATTGTTTTGTCTCATGATGCACATGTTTTTTTCTAAGGCACGTTTATAAAAGCTACTTAAATATCATAACTGAACTAAGGCTTAATCCTGGCTTAATCTAAACCCTGTCTGTGAAACCAGACCTATTGTATATCTATTGTTTTATCAATTCAAACCTAATCTTTTGTGAAGGTGCTATTTTGTTTGAATCAAATGTAGTGACATTCATACAAATTTTGTGTGCATGGCCTAAATTTTGCTCTGATTGCAAAAATCATTTGATGTATAATCACCTGAGATTCATATATACGTGTGTGTGAGTGTGTGTGTGTGTGTATATATATATATATATATTGGGGCTGTCAAACGATTAATCGCGATTAATCGCATTCAAAATAAAAGTTTGTGTTTACGTAATATATGTGGGCGTAGTGTGTATAATTATTTTGTATATATACACACACATGCATGTATATATTTAAGAAAAATCTGAAAGTATATACTTTATATATATTTATACATAATTAATATTATGTATAAATATAAATATTTGATATATTAAGAACATATTTTTCTTAAATATATACATGCATGTGTGTCTATTTATATATACAAAATAATTATACACAGTACACACACATATATTATGTAAACACAAACTTTTATTTTGGATGCGATTAATCGCGAATAATCGTTTGACAGCCCTAATATACACACATATAAATATATATATATATATATATATATATATATATATATATACAGTATATATATACAGTATAAAACTTATTGTATATATATATATATATATATATATATATAGTTATCTATACAGTAAGTTTTAGTAATCATGAAGTGACATCAGTTTTTTTTTCTTTCATAATGTGACATGTATTTCCTAACGAAATGGAACTTTTCAGTAATTGATTAGATCATGACCATTTTAGTGGCAGAGCAAGTTATTATATTTAGGAAAATGTATGTTATGTTGACTTTAATTTTATATTTATATTTTATATAATTTTAATTTTAATATATTTTATATTTAATTTTAATTTTATATTTTAAAATTAAAGAATATATATATATATATATATATATATATATATATATATATATATATTCTTTAATTATATATATATATATATATATATATATATATATATATATTAGGGCTGTCAAACGATTAATCTCGATTAATCGCATCCAAAATAAAAGTTTGTGTTTACATAATATATGTAGGCATAGTGTGTATAATTATTTTGTATATATAAATACACACACATGCATGTATATATTTAAGAAAAATGTGTTCCTAATATATCAAATATTTATATTTATACATAATATTAATTATGTATAAATATATAAAGTATATACTTTCAAATTTTTCTTAAATATATACATACATGTGTGTGTATTTATACATACAAAATAATTATACACACTACGCCCACATATATTACGTAAACACAAACTTTTATTTTGAATGCGATTAATCGCGATTAATCGTTTGACAGCCCTAATATATATATATTCTTTGAATCAAATTTAGCAACTTTCATACAACTTTTGTGAGCACTTTGTGCTGTTTGACTATCAGTGATTCGTCTCTTTGCGTTCTACTGGGCGGAACAGGGGTGTCCAGCAGCACTTAATATTTCATACGCATAATTTGATGTAACTTGATAACTGGGAATAGATGGTACTGCAGCAGGGCTGGAGGCCTTAGAGATCCTGCTGATTAGAGTCAGAGTGAAGCATGCTGGGTATTACTCTACTCCGAGTGTGAGATACTGCTCTCCCACCAGACTAATGGAGATGATTCTCCTAAGGGAAGCTTCTGGAGTTCTCCGTCTTTATCCATGGCTTCAAGCTGTTTTATTTGCAGCAGCAAAGCAATGATGTGCAAAGCTTGTAGACAGAAGAGCATTCGATGGATATGCTGGGTCACAAAGCTTGTTATTGGGGCAGAACCCTTAGAGGTACACCTGCTGTACCCTTTAACATCACCAGAAACAGATTTATTCCTTATCCAACCATCGAGGGGGTGCAGCGGGTCCACACTAATTCAGTAATTCATTAAATGGTGTTTATTACTTATTTTTAAACAGTATTTGCTTAGGGATACTCAATATAATGATATATCTGTATCACAAATATTATCTACCTATAATCTACCTTTTTAGGGGTGCACTGATATTGAAATTTGATACCGATGAGCTGAAATTATTATTTTTTATTTAATTATGTCATATAGCCAAAACTAAAATAAATTCTTTATAGGCTAAAAGAAAATGTAGGCATCATGTTATTATAATGTACATGAAAGATGCATACTGTAAATGTTTTTTTGAATATTAGCAGATATGGTACTGATATATCTTGCATAATCATTTTTCAAATTGTCATTATTGGTATATTATTATTAAGCATCATAATAAGGTAATAGTATTAATTTTAATTATATGAATATTTTATGGTCTGAATATGCCTATATTATATTATGCATTATAATTCTGTACAGTTCAGTATGAATGATGGACAAACGTTAATATAATTTAATTATATAAATGTATTAATATATTGCATCAAAATATTTACATTTATTATATTATAAAAAATACAGTACATTATAAACTGCACTCTACAAAAAGGGTTCATTGGGGTTCTATATACTGTATGTAGCATAGGGTTCTTTACTCAACTCCAAAGGAACTTTTATGCTAAAAAAGGTTCTATAATGACAAGAAAGAACCTTTTTGGCACAAAGGTTCTTTATAAGCTATTATTCATTCATATATTACATTATTATGCAACACTTTATAGTTGTAATGAAGTTATTGTTTATTAAACTGTTGTAGTAACTTTTAATCATGCTGATTTTTGGAGAATAAAAACTGAAATGTCACTCTTGTGTGATATTGATTAAATACATTTTTTAACCCCCGTATCTTGAATTTTGTGATCATTCACATGCATTGCATTTTCGGGGTTCCAAATACGTAGCGCTTTAGAACCTTTTAAGGTTCTATATAGAACCTTTTCTTCTAAGAGTGTGTACATTAATGTCTTGATGTTTTGAACCAGTTCTAGATTGGAAAGCTTTAAAATACCAAGATAGATTTACATGATCATCTATCTGACGCACTTTTAAAAAATCATCATATCTGCCGAATAAGTTTTTACTTATTTCAGTGCATCCTTGATATTATGGTGCTTTTCCACTACACAGTACCGGCTCGACTCGGCTCGCCTCAGCTCGCCTCAGCTCGCCTCGCCTCGGCTCGCTTTTGGCTCCGTTTTCCATTGCAGATAGTACCGCCACAAATAGTACCCGGTCGTCATAGCAACGCCGCAGTAAACTGCCGTGACGTAATCTAATACGCGACACATATCCGCGCTACCCACACACACAGGACAATGGAGGAAATCGAGTGTATGCTGTTTTTGATCCTCGGGATGTGGCTGTTTCTCACAGCAAGAAGACAAACGTTGTTTCATGAGAGGCTGAGGGCAGCAAAACGAAACACTGCTGAAAAAACGAGACGAATCCGGTTGGCGCGTGCAAGATGACGCAGTGAATAGTGACGATTCTCTCTGACCAATCGGCAGTCGGCATTGTTTTACGTCACATTTTAGTATCGCCTCAGCTCGCTTAGAACCTCGCCGGAGGTGGTACGAAAAAAAGTACCCGAAAGCAGGTACAGGTACAACTTTTACACAGTGGAAAACCAAACAAAGGCGAGTCGAGTCGAGCCGAGCCGAGGCGAGCTGGTTCTGTGTAGTGGAAAAGCGCCATTAGTCTCTGATGTATGTTCACTTTGTTATAAAAATAGAGTAGTCTACAGGCACGTACGGACACACTCCAAATTCCAGCCTTAAGCCGGATCACCTTTCTTTTTTGCCAAAACCTGTTAGAGAGATGAATGATTGTGCCGGTGTGTTATTTTTAGGACGCTTAAGCCATGAATAATGCAGTGGACAGATATTAGATTAATGAATGGCCTGTTCCATTTTATTCTGGCTTTTAGATATTAGACCTGGCCAGGTATTCATGAAACATCATAGACCGATGATCTGGGGTCCGTGCTTGTGGTATATATACACAGTACTTTAAAAGTTTGGTTCCTGATCAGCACGGCTTGTAACCTGAGGGTAGTAAACATGGGCTGAGAATGTACTCTCTTGCCGGTTCTACCTGTAAGGAGACCTTTCTGTTCACCTCGGTGAAGTCCACAGACCTCACTCATCCATTATTAAAGAGGACAAATGCAGGCCTCTCACCTCGGTCCATAATTAATCAGTGACTGTGAGGTGTCCAGGGCCGCGGTGAGCATGTCAGACAGCACTGAGACACTGAGACACATCCCTGAGAGCATGTACCGCTTCTAACACAGAGCTCCCGGCACAGAGACGGATACACATGCGCTCTTATTCTAGTGAGGGTACATCATGATCAAGATTTTAGAAATCGAAAGACAGATACGATACAGCTATACTGTCTTGAGCTATACTCTTGCTGTATGCGTCCGAGACAGGGTTTTCCAGGTCAGAACAACAAAATTAGCCCAATGGACAATCAAAAATAGCCTGATTCGATTTTCTCTTTGGGGAGTTTATATATCCAGGGGGTTGGGTTTGGTGTTGGAGTGCCAAATCTGTCTAAAATCAACCAGCTGCAACAGTTTAAAAGTAGCCCAATTCTCTGGGAAAACCACAGAATGTTGATACATTCATAAAACATATCTGAGAACCTCTGAGCAATAAAACATTCTCTTGGAGTAGTAAATATCCATTGTGTGAATAATACAATGACTTTTGACTTTGTGTATAACTTTACTTGACATTAAGGCACGCCAAATGCGGTTGTATTTCAGCAGTGGCGTGTTACTCTGTCACTCCTACTTTGGCTGGTTGAATTTTATATAATATACATTTTTCAATTCTAGTCTTAAAGGCATCTGAAATAATAAACTGTGCAATCTGGTGTTATCAAAATTCTCATACATGTTGATACTGAAATATCTAAAACACTTCTGCAGGATTCACCCTCTCGCTCTCTCTCTCATCTCTCTGAGAGTGAGTGACACACAAACCCGCGTCCCTTTACTCACTCGTTTCATTTGTTCCGGATGAATATTGTTGCTGTGACAGGGCTTGAATTTCACCGAGGGATTGTGCGTATTTAGCATAATTTTATTCATTCCTGTAGATTTTGTGCTGACAACCAAAATGGGTGCACATAAAGTGTATTGGCTATTTAAAACAGCATGATGGATCTGTGCGTCAGGTCTTAAAGTGACAGCAGCCTAATACACCGGCTGCCAAATTATGAGATAATATCAAAAATATCTATATGGCAGTTTTTTACTATGGTATCAATGTCAAAATTGTGGCCAGTGAAAATGCAGAAAAACACTAGACAGGGGTGCGTTTCCCAAAAGCATCGTTATGCCAAGTTCAGACTGCACGATTTTCAAAGTAGTCGGGTCGTTGTTCTTTTCACACTGCATGACTATCTTGGCCAGCATTCAGTCCAGTAGCGGAGTGGCAATCGGGAAAGTCGGGAGTTTTCCCGGTGGGCCGGTAGTGTTTCGAGGCCGCGAGGGCCGGCCCGGTCTGATAAAATGTATTTATTGGAAGTTCGCCATGGCCCAAGCTAAGGGAAGAAACCTTTTTTTTTTTTACATTTTTTATAACGGAGTATATATTTGCACTATGTGCCTGTCTTTACAGCAAAACAACACCCGTCATCAAACAGCCGCAGTGGCGTAACGTTAGGACGTTAGGCTTGATATACATGAAAGCATTTTTTGATGCGCTGAACGCGAGTTCGAATCCGCCTTGCCGAATTCTCTCTTCTCCCTTTTCCCAACACAGATATGTAAAGATGTAAAATGTAAAACCTAACATTAAGGTCTCTAACATTATATTTTGCTACCTAAAATTGAAACCATGATATGGCGTTGTGCCATTATAATAACTGACATTAGAATAGCATCCAGTTTGTGCTGCGTGATTACTTTGCTTACGCGATCATCATGGTCTGGCTGCTGGTGTTTTCTCCTAAATAAAAGCTCAAGGGTTTATTTCTTGCAAGTGAAGAAATTAGGACAAAAATATTTTAATTTTCCTATATTAGTGTAATGTGGGTTAAAATATACTTTTGAAATAGTCATTTTCATTTACATACATTTATAGGCTAAATGGATTTTACAGTACGTCATAGGAATAATTATAAATCATTATTACATTATTATAATAATTGTTTGGCATCCTAAAACACTATTGATAATGTAATGTAGACTGAGACTCTAACTAAAAAGATGTTGAGCCCTCTTTATTGTCCTGGTACAAATTAATGTTTTTCCTTTGTTCAACGAGCAGTTCATGGGTTGAAGCTCTTAATTTTGATCTCTCAGAGAGCACGAGATTGATGCATTTAACCTTAAAATGTCCAAAATTTTCTTACGGGGGAGCATGCCCCCGAACCCCCCTAGAGGCACAGAGTCCTCCCAACATAGTTTTAGAAATTAGCCTTCTATGTGAAAGAACGACCATTTATGAACGTTACTCTAGCATAGTACAACACTACTTCCTTTTAAATCAGTAAAACAGTGCTACCGGCTATTAAAATCGTGCCGGCGACGAGGGCCGGTGGTCTACGAAATTTCCCGGTAGACTTTTTGGTCCCACTCCGCCCCTGATTCAGTCACTGCTGTGTTCACACTGGACGATTGATCGGCGACAGAAGGTTTCACACTGCATGACTTTACAATAGGAAAAATCGTCGACTCCGTCTTAACACGCTGCACGCAAACTACGTTTCACAACAAACACACGTGAGATGTGAAAAGGAAACAACGCGACACCACACGTGCAAGACGGGTCCCTTTAGTTCTCACGTGAGACTTTTTTTTCGACCCGGTTGTGGTACAGCTCAGGTGAAACGTAAAACAGACATGAGTGCTCCTGCCAAATTTCTACAAATTTTTCTTCGATTTATTGTGTCCAAATAGACCGAGAAGAAGCTTTTTTTTCTGAAACAATGCCATATGATGTTGATATGTGATCTATAACTCCTCCCCGAACTCCCTGCTGCTCTGTATCTTGCTCGCTCACTGGCTGCCGGTGATAGCCGATGTAGTTTTCAGTCAAAACACTTTTCACACAGCAGGATTTTGAATCGCCGACAGGTCCAGATATTTTGCATGCCAAATATCCCACAGGCGTCGGCGACTCGTCGGTGATTCTCTCAGTTCGCGTCTTTGCTCATTCACACTGTGTGAGTGTCACTCGCGTGAACGAGCGCCGATTTGCCTGTGATTTCGGGCATTTGTCGGCGATTTCTCAAAACCTGTCGGCGAGCCAAAATCGTGGCTAAAATCATGCAGTCTGAACTAGGCATTAGCCAACTATGGTCGCAAATTCCATCGTTACCAATAGAGTTCAATGGAAATTGCGACCATAGTTGGCTAACGATGCTTTCGGGAAACGCACCCCAGATGTGGCTAGTGAGCAAAAAAGTTTCATGCCCCGATTGTATATAATCAAGTAAATGTTCAGGTCCAAACTGTTAGGAACACCTAATATAGTTAGCCAAAACATCAAAACTTAGCAAATTCCTGGAAATAACTTGGAAAGTCAGTTTCAAATATTTCTAGTTTTGTCTGCTACAAAATTTCATTCCACTAATCTTGTGTTGAGTAAAAGTTTGTGAGAGGTCACTCAAATGGTTCAAATGGTCTGAATTATTCATTAGTGAATCAGTTTGAATCAAAATGCTTTTAACCATGCATAGATGCAGCAATCACTCTAATAGAAAGTGCATTGGTCAAATAATAGAGTAAGAACCCATGAATACATGTGAAATTTAAATCTAATAAAGTGATAGATAACGGAAGTATATGTTTTAATCGATGAATCAGCCAATATGGATCCTGAGTACGGAAAGTACTGGAGCAACCTGCTGTTGCTATGGTTACCTCTTCATGTGATCACCACTGTTTAATCGCACATGAAAATCCTAACTTACTCTTACTTTTTTGTTTACGGAAATATTCCTTAAGTAGTAAGAAGTATTAAGACTGACCAAACAGCCTTTTGTTTCGACTTCACTATCTCTGTAATTCTGCATGTACACTCACCGGCCACTTTATTAGGTACACCTGTCCAACTGCTCGTTAACACTTAATTTCTAAGCAGCCAATCACATGGCGCCAACTCAGTGCATTTAGGCATGTAGACATGGTCAAGACAATCTCCTGCAGTTCAAACCGAGCATCAGTATGGGGAAGAAAGATGATTTGAGTGACTTTGAACGTGGCATGATTGTTGGTGCCAGAAGGGCTGGTCTGAGTATTTCAGAAACTGCTAATCTACTGGGATTTTCACGCACAACCATCTCTAGTGTTTACAGAGAATGGTCCGAAAAAGAAAAAACATCCAGTGAGCGGCAGTTCTGTGGGCGGAAATGCCTTGTTGATGCCAGAGGTCAGAGGAGAATGGCCAGACTGGTTCGAGCTGATAGAAGGGCAACAGTGACTCAAATAACCACCCGTTACAACCAAGGTGGGCAGAAGAGCATCTCTGAACGCACAGTACGTCGAATTTTGAGGCAGATGGGCTACAGCAGCAGAAGACCACACCGGGTGCCACTCCTTTCCGGTAAGAACAGGAAACTGAGGCTACAATTTGCACAAGCTCATCGAAATTGGACAATAGAAGATTGGAAAAACGTTGCCTGGTCTGAGGAGTCTCGATTTCTGCTGCGACATTCGGATGGTAGGGTCAGAATTTGGCGTCTACAACATGAAAGCATGGATCCATCCTGCCTTGTATCAACGGTTCAGGCTGCTGGTGGTGGTGTCATGGTGTGGGGAATATTTTCCAACTTCTGATGGCTACTTTCAGCAGGATAATGCGCCATGTCATAAAGCTGGAATCATCTCAGACTGGTTTCTTGAACATGACAATGAGTTCGCTGTACTCAAATGGCCTCCACAGTCACCAGATCTCAATCCAATAGAGCATCTTTGGGATGTGGTGGAACGGGAGATTCGCATCATGGATGTGCAGCCGACAAATCTGTGGCAACTGTGTGATGCCATCATGTCAATATGGACCAAACTCCCTGAGGAATGCTTCCAGCACCTTGTTGAATCTATGCCACGAAGAATTGAGGCAGTTCTGAAGGCAAAAGAGGGTCCAACCCGTTACTAGCATGGGGTACCTAATAAAGTGGCTGGTGAGTGTATTTTAAAAGAGCTGCACACATATACAGAAAAATGGCTGAATTTTATAACATATTCAGCACATTCAAGTCACAACATGATCTCTGTCCAAGTCTACGTTCTCTTTGATGAACAAAGAAATTCATGTCCAATTTTCACCTGATAATGACTGACGCTCAATGAACCTCTTATTGCCCTTAATTTATGGATAGATGTTGGCTCTGAGACAGATTGGCCCGAGCTTTGATCTCTGAAATGAGACTCCAAGACCTGGTGAACTGATCACTTTTAACTCTTCACTTGTTTACAGAAAGGTTGGACATCTTGTGCAACGTCACAACATGACTCTTGGGGTCAGTAAGAAAGAAATGAATACTTGTATTCTTTCTATAGATGGCAGATTTAGTCACACAAGCGGCTTGTGAAGGAACACAGACTGGCTTTATGACATTTTAATTTGAGCTGTTCCTCAACTGAGATTCTCAAACTCAAACATACATGTTTGTTGGTGTTTTGCAGGTCATCTGCGAAATTTTTGGCAGAGTAGATTGGAAAGATGAAGTAAAACTCTAGGCAGAAAAGTGCATTCATTTAGAGGGATACTTCACCTCTGGAAAGATGAATGTGTATATAAAATGGGTCATTTATGTAGAAGAAATGTGAAATTATTTTTGAATTTGGAGCTTTCTAGACTGAGAAAAGCCAGAAAATGTATTTTTGGCTAATGTGGATAAAAGACAACAACTCCCAGAATTCACTTGATTCTAGTCAAGTCTCTATATTGAGTCTGCCCGAAAATGTGTTTCGAGATCGGCCAAAATGTCCGGGATTCGGTTTTTGCGTTCTACAGTCGCCATTCATCATGTTTACTGTGGCGAGCGGGACGAGTGAGGGCCGCGGGAGAACGTCGATGTTTTGAATTTTTTTTGAAATTGTCAGAAATTCAGCCTGATCATCTCACAGTGTGTTTGTTGCTACGACCTACGTCTACTGACTAGCCAATAAAAATGCAACATGACATGGTCAACGCGACATGGTCCTAAAACTTAAAATTACTTATCTCAAGCTCCATTTGCTAGATTAGCATGCCAAGTTGCCCTCTTTTCCCTAGCCATGACCTCGTCCATATTCCCCGCTTTCGCTTCCTCCGCTTCTAAAAACGCACATAAAAACCACAATTGCCAAAGTGTGACTCATCTTGCTCTGTTTGTTTACCACAAGCGCATGTTGATGACGTTTAATTCTTCTGCATGTTTCGTAGCCTACAATTCAATAGGTGCCATCATCGTTCAGTCTGAGTACATGTCGTACCCAAGTTTATCAGATCCACAATGTGATTTGTAATGATCTTTTAGGTTCGCCGAAACTGGATGTCTTATCATCATCTTCACTTATTCAAGGAAAACAAGCGATATATTAGTGCTGTCAAACGATTAAAATATTTCATCGCGATTAATCACATTAATGTCAGTTAACTCGCGATTAATCGCAATTAATCTAACACAGTCTCATCCCAGAAAGTCATATAACTGACGTCTTGGGACGTCTTTTGACCATACGTCAATATCTGCCTTTTTAGGGCCCCCTTAAACGTCGGTAGATGGCGATCCCAGGCTGTCATACAACTGACACTTTACCTTTAACGTCAGTTAGGTGACGGGTTAGGTTTAGGGGTAGGTTTAGGTCTGGGGTAGAGTTAGGATCCCATAACCTCATCTACCGACGTTTTAGGGGGCCCTAAAAAGGCGAATATTGACGTATGGTCAAAACACGTCCCAAAACGTCAGTTATATGACGTCTTGGGATGAGACTGCGCTGATTAATCGCACATTTTTTTATTCTAAATGTCTCTTTTTTGCTTTTTTGGAACCATTTGCCTACATTTTAAAAGTAAACTTTCCATTCAGAATCTTACTGGCATCCATTTCGGCGTCTCGCGCTCGTCATCCACTCAAAACGTAACGTTAACCTACTATTTGTCCGGCCCGCAAGCCCAAACTAGTGTGTGCTTATTTTGTTTCCTCTTGTTTTGTTTCTGGTCTAGCTAGATCCACTTGCGCTTTTGTCAATGAAGCAACAAAACGTCCTCGCGCGGCGCAAGCCATTGAAATAAATGGGTTTCATAGCGCTACGCATGCCACGTCCTGTTGCAAAAGCATGTGAAAAAAACTACAAAGTTTGCTAGGCCAAAAAGACCATTAATCACGCGATAAAAAAAAATTGACGCCGTTAAAATGGGTTTGCGTTAACGCTGTTAATAACGCGTTTAACTGACAGCCCTACTATATATGGTTATTTTCTTTAGGCTTGTGGTCTTAAATACATATAGTATGTTTACTTTGTCATCAAGGGTTTTTTCTTAATCTCACCTCAGATGTGGAGGTGGAAATGGCCTTGTTCGGTTGGATGCTTGGAAATAATTGTTTTTTGCTCTCCGGAGACGTTCTCGGTGCTATTGATCTTGCTGGTGCTTTAAGTAAATGCCCCTAGAGCTGAAGAAAAGCTAGTTCAGTTCTTAAAAAAAGACTACATATCAGTATGGTCACCACCTAGATGGTGTTTTCATGAGTCAATACAGAGGAATGTCTTTTGATTTCATGTTGACATTAGAGTAAGACATTTTTTTTGCTAATTATAATCATATATGATATCTCTTCTTTTTGTTCTAGCCGTTCATGTCATCGCGCTATCCTGGCGGCCCCAGGCCACCTCTCAGAATACCCAATCAGGTACTTATCCGTTTGCACAGAAATACACACTGACGGTGGAGTGATTGGAGTTTTAAATGTTTTATTTTAGTCTTGTCTAATTAACTCGCAGTGAGTCATACTAAGACTTTTCAGCCAAGGCTAATATCTCCCTCTAATAGTATTTTTGCTGTCGCTTAAGGCTTTACGTTTTATTTCCAGCCTGTCATACTGTCTCGCTCTCCTGAACGTGATATTTTGGGTCCTGATCTAATGTCATAGCCCAAGGGCAGCTAATGGGCCTTATCTACCCCTGCTTGGACGATGTTGACAAATGTATATTAATTCGTACTGTATCTCACTGGTTCAGGCATTAGGTGGAGTCCCTGGAAACCAGCCGTTATTACCCAGTGGCATGGACCCATCAAGACAACAAGGTTTGTTTGCGAATAATTAATTAAACCATCTTATAGGGTGAAATGTTTGGTCATATTTAACACCAAAAAAATAGAAAAATATGTTTTGCATAAAGAAAGTCGAAGCCTATTTTAGGACCGTTAAGATTTTCTCCATAATGACATTATTTTCTTAGCAATTAAGCACTTTCCCCCCAGAATTCTCATTACCGTAATGCGGGGTAAAAAAAAATCTCATTCTCATTATGGTAATGCAGTAATGAAAATCAAGTCTGGACACAATGATGTTTTTTTTTTTTAATTTGCATAAATTAAATACTTTATAAAAAAAGCATATTGTTTTATAAAATGCTATTTTATTTTACAGTAACCAGAATTAGATTCATTGATTGACGATTAATTGTTATGGAAATATTAATCGGGGTGTGGTGAAATATTATTTATACATGTTTAAACATTTCTTGACAGCTTTCATGAGACTCACCTTAGGAAACATTTAATATTACCATATGAAATATGTTATTATTATATTAAAATATATTTTGAAACATAGAATATTTGGATCTGAATATCTGAATATTTTAATTTTTACACCCTTTCTTGAGATTCACCTTAAAGCTCGTTCACACCAAGAACAATAACTATAACAATGACAATACTAGCCTGACATCGTTCTGTTTATTATAAACACGCTACGTTTTTAAAACTAAAAAATTTATCGCCAAATGTTAAAAAATGTATATTTATGAAAAATATCAATATAAAATGTTTTATTTTAAATATAAGAAATAAAATTTATATTTTATAAATATAAAAATTATTAAATAATTATATATATAAATAATTATAAATATAAGATTTATATTTTATTTTATTTTTTTTTTAATTTATCGTTATAGTTATAGTTATCATCCTTGGTGTGAACTGACCATAAGAAAATTGGCCATATATAATATTACATTATATCCATTTTACATTGTTATTATATTAAAATATATAGAGTGACATGAATAGTTATTTTGGGGTGTGGTGAAATGTTTTTTTTTTTAGATTCATCTCTCAATGTGTTTGCCATTTGCTAATTTACTCATTTCCATTTTGATTGGACAGGTCATCCAAATATGGGCGGAGCTATGCAGAGGATGACTCCGCCCAGAGGGATGGTTCCTCTTGGGCCACAGGTAAGACCATAGGTTTGGATCGCTCATCTAAACCAAGTGCAAAGACTCTTTGCTACATTTCTTTTTTTTTTATTATTGTTCCAGGCATATGGAGGGGGCATGAGACCACCACTCAATGCTCTTGGAGGTCCTGGGATGCCTGGGATGAATATGTACGCACTTCTTGTTACACTAACAATGCATTTGCCATAAAACAAAGACTATTTCCCACCATAGTCTTAGAAAAGTTAATTAGAACAACACATCTCGCCTTACTATAGGGGTCCCGGAGGAAGACCGTGGCCAAATCCACCAAACTCCAACTCGGTGAGTCATTTCTACAATCATTCGTTGTGAAATGTCAGCCACTACAGCTTTAGATAAATGTTTGCACTTAAAGAGCATCTGCTTTGTTGACGTTCTCTCTGTTTTTCTGTCTGATCGGATCCACGTGGCATTTAAGATCCCGTATTCATCAGCATCTCCAGGGAGTTATGTGGTAAGAGCCGTGACCCTCTCCATTTACACACCAACAGCCGTGAAGAGATTCATCAGATCATAAGATATTTTCCACGGTCCTGTGTCCTCAGCAGTGGATCCAAATTATAAGAATAAATGATACATATATTTATTTATATACTCCCCCCCCCCCCCTCCAGAAAAAAGCTAATTATATTGACAAATGCTTAAAGGAGTAGTTCACTTTTAAAAAAAATTTTGCTGATAATTTACTCACCCTCATGTCATCCAAGATGTCAAGGTCGTAGGAGCAATTTTGAACCTGGGGGGGACATTAAATGCTAGGGGGGTCCGGGGGTATGCCCCCCGGGAAAATATTTTGAAAAATAAACCATTAAATGACACTTTCTGGAGAGTTTTGTGCAAAGAAATGGAGAAATTGAGGCATATAAGAGGCATTAAGAGCATATTCTTTGCATTGTTGTAGTATCAACATGTATTAAGGCATTTAGCATTTACATTACTGTTAATCAGTTATGTACTGATTAACAGTAATCAGTACATCAGTCATGTACTGATTAACTCAAATAAATGGTTGATCTGATTTCCATTAACTATAAATTCTAAAATCAATAAAGTCAATCTATCCCTCGTGGAAAGGTTGCTTGGTAGCTAAAAGTAGGTCTAGCAATTATATTTCAAGTTTTTCACACAGATCAAACACAAATGCTGATTGAATAGATTGCTAGTTTATTTTGAGTAGCCAGCTACAGTAGCAGGTCTCTTGGCAGTTTGCTGATAATCCAGTGTCTGAAGTAAAATGCTCAAAACATCCCCTGAGAAAAATACCAACCAAGTCTTGGTTATTTAATTTGGTTGAGTCTTATTTTCCTTACCTTGTCATTCAAGGCCAGGGCATTTTTGTACATTTCTGGAACTTTTGCGCGCTTCCACATCCCATGCAACTACAGATCTCCCAGGAACATACTGCGTCCGTTTATCCTTAGATGCGCATGCGCGAGCGGTGCGCGATGCCGCGATCATGGTCGACTGACGACATAAGCAGCTGAAGAATATCGCCCTTTTTAAAAAATGTAATTATGTATTTAAAAGTTGCAGAATGGATTAATTGGGAGACTCCAAAATTGGCAGAGATAGGCAGGCAATGCAAAACAAAATCCTACATTGGTAAATAGTGGGGGGGACAAAACTAATATTTTGAAATGTGGGGGGGACGTGTCGTGTCGTTTCGTTCTTAAAGAGCTCCTATCATAGCATTTGAAATGTTCCTATTTTTGTTTTAGGAGTTCCCAAAAACAGTTTAACATACATGCAAGGTTAAAAAAACACTTTATTTGTCTTATAATATGCATTTATTTTTAACTGATTTGCTCACCGACTCCCAAAAGATTCGTACAACGACTCATTTTTCCAAACCACTCATTTGCGTGACACTAATCGGCGGTGATTGGTCAGATGACAGACCCAGTCAGTTATTGTTTGTTAGCATAACGCATAAACATATTGATAAAGCACTGCAGTATTACAAGACGCTCTATTCTTTATGACAACTCAACATTTCACATATTTAAAAAAAAAAATTGACATTGGAGACCTAGAAGCTGCGCTGAGCGTAACTTACACACACACATACGCCCACAAACACATACTTATTGCGCCTTCCCTCATCGCGCCCCGACGCTACAAAACCGTTCAAAACCCATAAAGGCAACAATTATTAATAATACTTACAGGTTGTGATTCAGGCTACGTCCACATTAATCCGGACACATTTGAAAACGGGGTTTCCGTTTAAAAACGCTCTTCGTCCACACGAGCGTTTTCAGGCGTTTTCCAACGTTTCAGTGTGGATGAGAAACGTCTAAATTCAATTTACTGCGCATGCGTGAAACTTCACAAAAGCTCACTGAGACGATTACAGAGGGGAAAATAAATAATAAAGTAAAGTTATCGTGCAATTCTTCTAACAGAATAGTTTTATTTAGCAAAATATCTCACCATCCCTGATGCATCCAGGTCGCATTCAGTCACCATATGTTTGGTCTAAAACACAACTGCTCTCCTGGTTTGCCGCAGGACAGAATGTGAGTAGGGGCTACATTATCTGTCATCTTTGCAGTACTGTGCTATGAAGAATAGCACATATTACTGTAAGTAACATAGAAAGTAACACATTTTAGCAACAGTGTAAAAATGAATAACATATAACGGGCACAATACCGATAAACATGAATATCTATTGGTACTACGTGGATCACATGACTAAACTTACATCATTGTTTTGAAATACCTCCGGTTTCACTGTCCACACTACAACGCGAAAACGGCGTTTTCAAATTTATCCACTTTGGAGAGCGTTTTCCAAAAGATACGTTTTCGTTGACTTTTGAGAGAAACTTTTGACTTGATTTTTGAGAGAAAAATATACGTTTTCAAACGAAAACGTATTAGTGTGGACATGGCCTCATAGGAGGAAGCTGATCCATATACACTGGGTAAGTAAGTCATCCTTCAGGAACAAGCGCTTGCGAATCCACATTTGAATTCATTTATGTTTTTGAATGATTCGTAATTAAAATGATGAGAACACAATCGGGCTATTACTGTTGTGATATCGTTGCAAATATGAACTCTAACCACCGATTCTTCACATGCTCGTCCCTGGTAAATGAAAACAAAGTGGCTGAGCTATCTTTGCATTGTAGAACACACCGTCTTCTCGACATGATGCTATGATGAAGTATTTGAATGCGTAGACTTCAAGTTTACACTTCCGTCTGCGCGCGCAGTAACTGGGCGTGGCCAATGACCTCTCAACGTCACGATGTAACAGCTAATGACTCGTTTCAAAAACAATTCATTTCATAGACTCAGAGTCGACTCTCACTTTTGAAAGACAATAACTTTATATACGGCGCACTTTCAGATATAAATCTTTGCAGGATGTTTTCATTCCCTTAGAGCTATATTCCACACCATATGAACAGCCATTTTTAAAAAATCCATGATAGGGGCTCTTTAAACAACCATGTATGAGACACATCACGGCCATGTTCCAGGATGACAATGTCAAGATTCATCAGGCTCAGATTGTGAAAGAATGGTTGTGAGGATCACGAAGAATCATTTTCACACATGAATTATCTCCTCTGAGTCCTGAGTCTTTGGGTTGTGCTGAATGAGACTTTACAGAGTGCTAGACTCTTGCATTGACAATACAAGATCTTGACCAAAAATGGATGCACCTCTTAATGGAAATAACATCACAACATTTATTTCCATCAAGAGGTGCATCCATTTTTGGTCAGAGCAAGAGCCAAGCATTTGCCTCTGTAAATCCAATTTTTTTTTTTTTTTTTTTTTTGGCTTGGTAGTGTTTTATTCTTGTAAATCTTGTAACATTTTTTAAAAATATATCGTTATTGTTGTTATATTTCAAAAATGTTGTTATAAATGTTATGTTATAGTTATAATATTATATATTTGCATGAATGAGGCACACAGCTAGTATAAAGTCATTTAAAAATCAAACAACTAGACACGGCCAGATGCATGGAAACACATTTGAGACACGCGGTGTGATTAAACATGTCGTTTTAAGACATTTACACAAGTTATTCTGTTAAAACGCCGTCAGTAACTCCCAGCTGAGATGATTTGTGGAGGGGAAGTTGTGGTAGCTTACTGAAAGCAGCCAGACAAGACGAGGTGCCCGGGAAGGCAGAGCCGAGTCAGCAGAGAGGAGGAGAGATAATTAGATTTGGGAAGAGAGAGGATAGAGCAGATATGCACAGTGCTGACCACAGCAAGCGCCTCAGGCCTCTGTCATGAACACACACACACACACATACTCAGGACTATCCTCACATTTACTCATGTATATGCCACAAGTGCATTCAAATGTGACTAATTAAACTGTGTTACATGAGATTTAGAACAATATTTGTCTTTTCTCCTCCTCAGGGTCCACCGGGTGGAGGAGGGCCCCCAGGGACTCCCATCATGCCTAGCCCTGCAGGTAGGGGCCGGGGGAATAATTATTGTATTGTATTAATATATTCTACATTAAATTTGTTTTATTTTTTTCTTAATTAATTAATTAATTAATTAATTTATTTATTTATATATATATATATATATATATATTAAAGTATATATATATATATATATATATATATATACTTTAATATATATATGTGTGTGTGTGTGTGTTTTATTGTTTTAATTATCTATATGTATTAATTGTATATATATGTTTACATATATACAATACAGTTTACACACAGTTCTGAAATATAACAATAAAATACTAAAAATGTTAATGATTTTAATATGCAAGTTAGAATATAAAATGTATTAATAAACTGTACATACATGTATATGTATTCTATTTATTTATTTAATATATTTTTATTTAAAATTATTTTTAATTATAACAGTAGAAATGTCTATAGTTAAATAATTAAAGTGCTAAATGTGTTTTTTATCATATATATTTTTTATTATAACAATAGCTTTTTTAATATATGAAATATTTTAAAGTGTGCAAGATGTTATATATACTTTATTTATATTTATCAAGATATCTATTAATTTGATTTATTATTTAACCTTGCATAATGTCAAAATAAAATGTTTTAAAAATGTTTTTAGTTTTAAAGATTTTAATATATCAACAATTATATACAAGATTTTTTATATACAGTACATGTATATAATTGTTTACTTATCTAATATATTTTTATTTAAATGTGTTTATATATATATATATATATATATATATATATAAAAGCATTATTAATGTTGAATGTATGCACAGTTTTTTTAAGTATTAAAAGCTTTATGCAAAATTTTAAAGTGTGCAAGATGTTATATATATTTTATTTATATTTATCAATATATCTATTAATTTGATTTATTATTTAACCTTGCATAATGTAACAATAAAATGTTTTAAAAATGTTTTTAGTGTTAAAGATTTTAATATATCAACTATTATATACAAGATTTTTTATATACAGTACATGTATATAATTGTTTACTTATCTAATATATTTTTATTTAAATTTCTTTATATATATAAATATAATTAAGCATTATTAGTGTTGAATGTATGCACAGTTTTTTTAGTATTAAATGCCTTTTAAGTACAATGCATTGTATTTTATTTATTGTGTTTACTAATATAGTGAAATTTAAAATGTGTCCAAGTACTTTTTACTACCATCAGTGGAGCATTTGCTGAATATATGTCGATGAGTTAGAGTGTTTGGCTCTTTCTGTACAGACTCGACAAACTCGGGAGAAAATATGTACACCATGATCAACGCAGTGCCGCCCGGAGGAAACCGGCAAAACGTAAGACAGTAGACAAAGTCAAATATTTGCACACATGCATCTCGGTTCATTTGGAATTGCATTTATTCATACTGTACTTAATGACTGACTTTTTGCTCTGCACTTGTTGTAGTATCATATTTAATGTGTGTTTTACATAACTATGTGTGTGTTTGACAGTTCCCTATTGGTCCTGGAGGAGACGGTCCGATGGGAGGCATGGCGGGAATGGAGCCGCATCACATGAATGGATCTTTAGGTAAGAGTGTCTCTGTGCAAACAGCCACTTTAGATAGTACTATTAGACATCTTTGAGTGCTGTGTACTTTGCTTGAGGAGAATCAAAGCATGTCAAAATTTAATGTGAAATTGCAGCTTTCATGCTTGATTTTCCTGATTTGTTGTCATTTTTTGCCTTGCATGCTCATGCCCCCTTGTGGTCATTGAAGATGAATCATGCCTTTTAAAAGTACTACCTTTGCAACTATACGTCTACAATTTCATTTTTAAAATGTGAAATCTATATTTTTAATTCTTTAGGGTCAGCTGATATGGACAGTATGCCTAAGGTAAGAGTTGTTTCAATATCTTAAATCCGGCGGTCAATATATTCAATATTTTAGCAAATTAATTACATGATCTGCTCATTAATTACATTTTCAGACGATTCTTGTGTAAAAAAGTTGATAGCCCGAATTTTCATTCACAATTTGCATCGTCTGTAACTGTAAAATCAAACTTCTATCCGTCTGTACAGAACTCTCCTGGTAACCTAAGCATGAGCAACCAGCCGGGAACACCACGAGATGACGGAGAGATGGGCGGAAATTTCCTCAACCCTTTCCAGAATGAGAGCGTATGTCATTTCCTTCTCTGAAAGTACCTTTGTGAGTAACACTTTATAATAACTGCATGCTATTAATCATTTGTTAAGCCTGAGTAAACAGTTAATTAATCATTTATAAAGCATTAATAGACATTAATAAGCAGTTTATAAATACAGCTATTCTTGATTTATAAGCATATCTATAATGCATTTAATAATTGTATTTTCATACTTTGTTAATGATCAGTTCATAATTTCTAAATGAAGTAGAGCATTATTTACAAACCAGTTATTTAAGAGTTGTCAGTCGTTCATAAGATCGCTTAGAAAGTGTAAGTAAATGTAGTAAATACAGGTAGTTATAAAGCATTTAGTAGTGGTTAGTTAACTATTTTTTGTGAGCGCATCTAAAGTGAGGACTATTCATGCCTTGTAAAGCATTTATAAAGGAGATTTAAAGGTGCATCAATATTCTAAACAGTAAAATGTAACAAACACAACAATGATACAGAACATAGAAGTATTTAACAGCCTTTAAATCTCCTTTTTAAATGCTTTACAAGGCATGAAGAGTCCTCACTTTAGATGCGCTCACAAACATAGTTAACTGACCACTACTAAATGCTTTATAATTACCTGAATTAACCCTGAATTACAGCATCAATTCATGTTAATAAAGCATTTATTAACACACTAAGTAACCATCACTATATATCTGAATAATAAGATGTATGAATGTACATTTAAATAGTTTATTAATCATTTACTTGCATGTTCTTAGTAATCTTATAAACCACTGAAAACTCTTAAATAACTGGTTTATAAAAAAATGCAATACGTCATTTAGAAATGATGAATTGATCATTAATAAATAATGAAAATACAATTATTAAACAAATCATAGATATGCTTTTAAATCAAGAAGAAAGCATTTATAGCTATATTTATAAACTGCTTATTAATGTCTATTAATGCTTTGTGAATGATGAATTAACTTTTTACTCATGCTTAACTAATGATCATTAGCGTGTAGTTATTATAAAAAGTTGCCTATTTGGGTTTTACCTTATAACAAAAGCCACTGGGTCTCATTCACTAAGCATGTTAAGATTAAATTTTAACATGGATTTAGATCTAGAATATATTTCTTCACATATATATATAAGTTAACTGACATGAACACTTGGATATGCACCTAGTGCACATTTATACCATGTTTGAGGTCATGGTCTTTACCTGCAAGACTTACACTCACCTAAAGGACTATTAGGAACACCATACTAATACTGTGTTTGACCCTCAGAACTGCTTTAATTCTACATGGCATTGATTCAACAAGGTGCTGAAAGCATTCTTTAGAAATGTTGGCCCATATTGATAGGACAGCATCTTGCAGTTGATGGAGATTTGTGGGATGCACATCCAGGGAACGAAGCTCCCGTTCCACCACATCCCAAAGATGCTCTATTGGGTTGAGATCTGGCAACTGTGGGGGCCATTTTAGTGCAGTGAACTCATTGTCATGTTCAAAAAAACAATTTGAAATGATTCGAGCTTTGTGACATGGTGCATTATCCTGCTGGAAGTAGCTATCAGAGGATTGGTATATGGTGGCCATAAAGGGATGGACATGGTCAGAAACAATGCTCAGGTAGGCTGTGGCATTTAAACGATGCCCAATTGGCACTAAGGGACCTAAAGTGTGCCAAGAAAACATACCCACACCATTTCACATGGTGGGGTCTTCTGCTGTTGTAGCCCATCCGTCTCAAGGCTGTGCGTGTTGTGTCTTCACAAATGCTTTGCTGCATATCTCGGTTGTAACGAGTGGTTATTTCAGTCAAAGTTGCTCTTCTATCAGCTTGAATCAGTCGGCCCATTCTCCTCTGACCTCTAGCATCAACAAGGCATTTTCGCGCCCCAGGACTGCCGCATACTGGATGTTTTCCCCTTTTCACGCCATTCTTTGTAAACCCTAGAAATAGTTGTGCGTGAAAATCCCAGTAACGGAGCAGACTGTGAAATACTCAGACCGGCACCGACAACCATGCCACGCTCAAAATTGCTTTAATCACCTTTCTTTCCCATTCTGACATTCAGTTTGGAGTTCAGGAGATTGTCTTGACCAGGACCACACCCCTAAGGCCGTGTGTCCACCAAAGCGTTTTTTGCCAGCTGAAAACGCTACACGCTCTGCAGAAGACGCCGTACTTTGGGCGCTTGAGAGCGTTTTGGCAGCGCAGCGTTTTTTCCGTTGAGGCGTTTCGTTGCTATGATACAGAATATCCGCAGCAGTTTAAACGTTGTGACTGTTGGTCGGTGTGGTTTAGTCCCGCCCCTCCTCCACTGTGATTGGACGGCTGGGCAAGAACTGACAGTGATGAGCGCTGCGTTTTTTCCAAAGTTGAACATTTTTCAACTCTCGGCGACCAGTAAAAAACGCCCGGTGCTCGGCGCTTCAGCGTGAAAAAAAACGCTCAGCGCCTCGTCACGCTCATGGCGTTTAAAAAACGCGGCGCTCCCATTGGAAACAATTGAAAACATACGCCAGGCGCGTGGAAAAACGCTTTGGTGGACACACGGCCTAAATGCATTGAATTGATTGGTTGATTAGATAATTGCATTAATGAGAAATTGTACAGGTGTTCCTAATAATCCTTTAGGTGAGTGTAAATGTTAATTTATCGATCCATCACAGACCATATATGTATATGGTGGATCTGCATTCGAGAGCTCCATACATGTCGGGCGCTCCCGCCATATTGGAACGGTCAAGTTGTCGTCATTCTCAGTGAGAATCAATGATGCCATTAAAATGATGTGAAACTGTCGAGATTTAAATCGAATGAATTACACAATGTGGTGATCACCCCCCAAAAGTTAATTTAAAGTCATTATTGTGTTAAATGAGAAAAGTGAGAGAGTTGTTGCCCTTCATCATGTTCGTCACCAATCAACTGTGTGACATGTCAGACGGTCTACGTAGATCTGAGGCAGGCGTTAATAATTTTAATGTGTTTTTTTTCATAACTATAACTAATTTAGTTAATGCATTAAATCGACAGCCCTTGTTTTTAAATGTATTAACTCGATATTACAGGTTTTTACTATGGTACTTTTTGGGTCACTTTTTAATGTTGTGTTACCTGACACCTTCGTCGTGTTGTGTTAGTTTAGCCAAATCATCTGCTGAATATATATATATTGATATTCATATGTACGTCTTACTGCAGTTGCAGACACTCAGACTCACTTTCTCTCGAATGTTCACAGACCAGCTTTGACCGTTCCATTATGATGGATGGCTTATGTACAGTATAGCGGCTAATTAGGCATCTATATATATGTACATATATGTATATGTGTGTGTGTGTGTGTATATCGATGTCACAGAATGTGTGACCTCCAATTAAAATGTAAATCAACCAACCAAAAATTAAAATCAACCAAGCCGCTTCTCATCGACTAACGTTTGGTTAAAATATCACGCTAAAGTGTATGCTACGCTATCTCACGACCAATTCGTAGGAATTCGTACGAGTGATTAAAAAGTGGCTAATTCGTACTAATTAATACAATCTCACTCGTACGAATTCGTACGATTTGTCCAAACCCACGTGATGGGTAGGTTTAGGGGCGGGGTCAGGGGTAGGTCATTCGTACGAATTCATACGAATTGGCCAATTCATAAAATATGTACGATTTAGCAAAAACGTACAATTGTTACGAATTAGCCACCTCGTAAAATTCGTACGAATTCTCATGAGATCGGGTTGGTATGACGCCTCAAAGTTCTCAAAAACAAACTCAATCTCTTTTTTTTTAACTCTTATGTCCTTGTAGTATTCTCCAAACATGACCATGAGTGTGTGAAGACCTCGTTTGGAAAACCAGGTGGATTCCACCACATGACACAGGACTTGTGCAAGCGCGCTGTAGCCAGCCCTCTTCTGCTCTCTGAAGAATATGGGTCCAAGCCTCTCCTTTCTCTCTCCTTCTTTCGTTTATTCTGTTTTCAAAGATCATTCTTTCACCTCCTCTGCCGCGTCATACCGAGGGACAACGCTGGGGCGAGAATGACGAACCAACAACCTGTCTATATTTACGTATATCTTTGTGTATATATGTGGGTGTACATTCAGAATTACACGTGCATGTGTGTATGAGAGGACGTATATTGATCCTTGTACGAGCTTGAAAGAAAGACTACGGACTTGTACTCTGTTTTTAACGAAAACGAATCATATTTTCATGAAATATGATGTAAATGGACCGATCTACGTAGATGTATTTATCGAAGGAAACACTTGAGATGCAATGGGAGTTCGTAAAATGACAGATCAGGTTACCTTGTGCAGAATCACAATGATACAGATTTCCCAGCAAGCACGCACTGTAATTGATTCATAATTGTCTTTGTGTCATCGACGAGAGAGTTTGATTCGTATTTTATTGAAACTGGCCGAGTCGTCGCTAACGGAGACGTGTATGTAATTCCAACTGACGTCTGTAATTTATCATTTCGTCCTGCAGACATCTGTGCTCCTCCAACGCAGTCTGATCAACACCCTGGAGTTTTGTCTGTATATAGTGGAGATTTTTTATTTTTCAGGACGATGCCTACGAAGAACAGCCATTCCATATGTAGACTTAAAAAAAATCATGGTGCACCATTTTGCCATCTTAATTTGGGGACGTGAACGGGGCGTCCTCCGGAACTGAATTGAGCAACTACACAAGATCGTCAAGCATATTTCTATCATGTTTTGAAAACTCTCCTAATCACGTGACGTACACCGATACAACGTTTACTGCTCTTATATTACAACGTTTTCTTTGTGAAAATCTTTGCATGTGAATACGGGAAGCAAGGACGATTTTATGGGAAAAGGAGACTGGTCCATTCAGAGGAGGGGCACATGGATGGGAATTCTAATTCCGTACATCTGTCATTCTAATAATCAACTTATTTATACAGCCGTTGTTGTGTCACCCGGAGAAACTGTGATTTGCTTTGCTTTTTTTTATTTCAAGTGGAATTATTATTATTATTATTATTAATATTATTATTGCGAAATTTTAAAAAAATATATACATGTGAATTTTTTTATAGCTTGGGGATCTGATAAATCTGTGTCTCTGTGAATTATTTAAAACAATACTGTACAATATCTGAGGTGTTTTCGTGTTTATTTGTAATAACATTTGCCCTTTTTTTGCCCCAGATGTTTGCCTGATGACAAGAGAGTCCCTATCATAAGTGTTTTGTTTTTTTTGTTGACTTATTTGATGTTTAATTTTGGATTTTGTGAAGTGTTCATTTTCTACCTTGTGTTGACTTTTGTAAATACACAGAGAAGTTTTGTATATACTATACTGATATAAAGCTTCTCATTGCTGTTTAACAGACTGTTAGATCATTTCGTTTTGTTTGTTTTTGTGTGTGTGTGATTGGATGGATTATTAAAGGTAGGGTAGGCAATTTCAGAGAGGCTAGCAATAGCAAGCTAGCTTTGAAAGCATGAGATCCCGCATCTCCAAAGCCACGCCTCCTTCAAAACACACCAGCGTCGGCAAAGCGTCATAAGAGACGCTGTTAAATTATTTCATGTCTTGTTGACGGAGTCTCTGGATTCTCAGACTCGGATTTATGCGTATCTGTGTCAACACTAATGGCGCTTTTCCACTGCATGGTACGGTACGGTACGGCTCGCTTAAAATGGTACATGGTCTGTTGAGGTTCCAAGCGTACCGTACCGGTACTAAAATGTGATGTGAAACACTGCAGATCACTTATTGGTCAAAGAGAATCGTCACTACCAGCGTCATTGTATTTGCAACGCAAGAAACCAAACCCGCTAGATTTAAATAGCCAGTAACAGCCACCGCTGTAGCGACTGCTTTTAAATTAATCTCACCCACTTTAAAGCGGAAAAGCAACCGAGCTAAAGCGAAGTGTCGAGCCGAACCGAGTCGTACCACGCAGTGGAAAAGCGCCATAACAACTTTGAAATGAATCTGCAGCAGTCTGGTGGTAAAACTAGACCTCGGTAAGTTGTTCATGTTGATTATTATTGTAATGTTATGTGCTTTGAGACATCATGAGGTCATTTAACGCCATCTCTCGTGACGCTTTGGAGACTCTGCTGTGTGTGTTCATGTGTTTTTGAAGGAAGCGTTGCTACTGTCGAATATGATCCACTGAATTTGTGGAGGCGAATTTGTAAAGCGAAATAAAATGGACCGAAAATTCCCTGTCGAATATTGTGGGTTGTATTATTTTGGAAATGAAATCTGAAAGGTGAAAATGGGTTATTGAATTTTTAATAATAAAAACGTGTGAAATGCGTTGAATTGAAATATTCAGTTTAAATATACAACCATGTTGAATTTGAGCCTATAAAAATGCAATGAATTAAATGTTTTTTTTTCAGTGCAATTCAACAAGCTTTTTTGTTTCAAAAACATTGGTCATTATTTTACGTCAGACACATCACTTTAGAGGAGTAGTTCACTTTTAAAAAAAAACTTTGCTGATAATTTACTCACCCCCATGTCATCCAAGATGTCCTCGTCTTTCTTTCTTCAGTCGAAAAGAAATTAAGGTTTTTGGTGAAAACATTCCAGGATTTTCTCCATATAATGGACTTCATTGGGAACCAAATGGTTCAAGGTCCAAAAGACATTTTCAGTGCAGCTTCAAAGGGTTTTAAACGACACCAGACGATGAATAAGTGTCTTATCTAGGACCCTTCGAGTCAAGACTTGAAAAAAAGATTTGTTCAGTTTGAACAGGAAAGTCACGAACGCGCATCACAGGACAGAGCAAGGCGAGCATTTGTGCTTATAAAACTTAATTTTTTAAATTCATTTTTTAAACTACAGATCGTTTCGCTAGATAAGACCCTTATTCATCGTCTGGTGTCATTTAAAGCCCTTTGAAGCTGCACTGAAACTCTCATTTGGACCTTGAACCATTTGGTACCCAATGAAGTCCATTATATGGAGAAAATCCTGGAATGTTTTCATCAAAAACCTTCATTTCTTTTCGACTGAAGAAAGAATGACATGGATATCTTGGATGACATGGGGGTGAGTAAATTATCAGCAAAAGTTTTTTTTGAAAAGTGAGCTATTTTTATTCCAGTTAATGAGTAAAAAAAAAACCATTGACAGGCAATAACTTAAGTGTTTAGAACAAACAGAATGTTATTATGCGTCAGTGTGCACACAATTATTGTTATTTTTTGTTCTTAGTGTCTTTCTTGTGCAACAGAGCTCCTCAATTCTGCCATATTATATCAGTCTACACTTTATAGCTCTCACATGTTAATTATACACACACAGAGATGGTGATTACATCACAATCCATGCATCATAAAATGGCACAAGTGGTTTGTGTGCAGACATGGTGTCATGCAGCTTGTAGTAGCTCAGGTATTCAGCTCGACCGTTTGGTGCACATCACATGATCCCACAGAACGTCCAAGTTGGCTAGAGTTGAGGTCACCTGGCGTCGGCCCTGATAAGAGCCCAGGAACAAACTGACCTCCCATTATTCAACACTACACGTCTCTGAGCAAGGCTTCATGGATCAGAACTGGTCAAGAAGAGTGTTAGACACGGACCGATCCCATGAGAAGGAACGGAGGAACGGGTCTGGCCCGGGAGAGGTGCAGATGTGCCAGTCCATCCTGCTCTGCCATGCTAACCACCAGGGAGAGCTGGGTGCAGGACAGCTGCTAAAGTGGATGGACACTATCGCCTGTCTGGCAGGTGAGCGGGGCTGTGGAGAATGCAGGAGGTTGCTTGTTTGATTCCCTTTACACATTTATTGAATAGGTATACTCTCTTTTATCGTGACTTTTCATCTCAACATTTGTGAGATTTATTCAGAAGTAACAACTTCTTTTCAGTTAAATTATCTAATGTTTTGTATTTGAATAATAATGATGATCTGTGTGTGTGTGTTGTAGTAATTATTTTCGATTTGTATACAAATATTATTTTATTTTGAAGTCAAAAGTCAGACCATGCCCCTGTCAGAACTGGTACAGAACACCTTGTTGCTGGTGGTGTTTTAATTCATTTGAATTTTTTTTATAATTCAGTTTATATTTAATATTTCAAGCTAGACCAACAGAGTGGAATCATTCAGTCTGAATGTGTATTTTGTTGCTATTAAGAATAGTACTAATTAAATATAAATTAGTTGATATTAGTTAAATATATATTTTTTTAATATTATAAATATATTTACTTAAATATATTTAAAAATATTATAAATATATTTAGTTACAAATATCAGCCTTCATAGAAATATATTGTAAAATTCTGTAAGATTCAGATTTTTTGAGTAATGTTACTATTATTATTTAATCATTTTAAATAATTAAAGTATGTCTTGTTATTCTAAATAAATGTTATTAAATCATTTCTATATTATAAATTATTAATTAAAAAATATTATATAGGTATAATTAAAACTTGTAACATAATTATTAAACTATTCTATATATATTAAATATTATTTATTATCATTATTCTAAATATATTAAATATAAAATATTATTTACTGTCATTATCTGATTATTCTAAATTGTGAAATATTAAAATAAATTTACATGAATCTTAAACGACTCTAAAGTATTGCACACAAACAACAACGTCAAGCTCTTGATTGATCTGCCAATGCAATAAAACGTCGTATTTTCCAAAACAAACTGCGTTATCAAGCCATCAGAGTAGGTTGAGATAAGCGGTCAACTTTGGACTCTATGAACAAAGAAGGTAACTAACATCCATACACCTTTCACCCTCTCGCATGAGTCCATTTGTGTCCGCCATACGAAGGGACTTGAGGAAGACTCGCATTAATGATTTAACACGTCCTCTTCATCTCCTGTTTCTGCTCCAGTTAGACACAACATAAAATATAAATAATGTTGAACACAGTAAGAACAGCGTTTGTACCCATCTTTGGGGGTTCATATATAGTGCCTCGTGTAATAAATCTGTCTTCATGTCTTCTTTTAAGCTGAAAGACATGCAGGAATGGCGTGTGTAACGGCTTCCATGGATGATATTCAGTTCGAAGAGACCGTAAGGTAACGTTTGTGTCCCTTATCTCGTAGACTTATTTATCCTTGTTGGTCCTGAAACAACATCATTCGGATTTTAAAGATAAGATTAAGGCCAGGCTTTTCACATAAATAACGATAACTATTTAGCATCCACACCAGAAGACGATATCGAGTGTCGTTTGCGCTTTAAACTCTCGAGCTCAAGCACGATGTAAGTTTTAATCGTTCATCAGCTGGAAAAAATGGCGTTGAAAGTGATTCAAACGATATCTTTTCTCTGTGTTATCATGTGTGGCGTGAACTCTCGTATTTTGAATGATTTTTAGATTATCATAACTTTAGTTATCGTGAACTGGCTTTTAAGGTCATATAGGACAACTTTAGTTGTAGTGAATTAATGTTAGCTCATATCATGATATGTGGTATATTAATCTCTTATCATATCATAATCAATCATATCTCTCTGTATTTCAGGGTTGGGCAAGTTATCAATATAAAAGCCAGAGTTAACAGGGCTTTCAACACGAGTATGGAGGTAAAACAAGATAAAAAGCATTCACACAGTATTAAATAATAACTATAAAGCATCCCGGTGTCTGATCAGGCCAGTGTTTTATCAGGTGGGCATCTATGTAACAGTACAGGAGGTGCTTAGCGGGCTGACGAAGAGGGTTTGTGTGGCCTTCTCTACATTCGTCGCCAAACCGTCAGGAACGCACAAGGTGAGGGAACGGCTCTGTAAAGAACACACTCTAGAATTTAGGGGAAATTAAGCCCACTCAAATCTAAGTATTCCACTATCTAAAGTTTGGGGTCAGTAAAATTTGTTTTTAAAGAAAATAATACTTTTACTCAGCAAGGACACATTAAATTGATCAAAAGAGAGAGTACAAATCAATCAGCATAATCACTCGTTTGGCCATTCAACCTTGAAGGTTAATAGTAAACTACCTTGTCTTGCTGTCCTTGGAGGAGGCTTGAACCCGAGGTGCGGCTTGAGCTCCGAGTTTAATTTATTACTATTTTATTTGAAATTTCTTATCAAACCCCAAACAACAAATCAAAATCCCAAACAACTCAAGACCTGAACATTTGATTGGCTCCAAAAAGAGTCATATTACATGTGCTGTGAAACATTTAGTCTTATGCTTTGACTTTTTGATATATTTAAAAACAAATAACCCTTAAATATTCTTTTATGGTTCTTCAGGTGTCTCTGAGACCCTTGGACGTTCAGGGCTCCGTAGAGGGAATGCTGGAACATTCATTGGCTTCAGAGAGGCGACGACTCCGTCTCTACAACGAAGAATCCTTCAAAAACCTCATCAAGGACTATCACAATCTTCAAGACAAGGGTTAGTGCTTCACTTGTATACTTCAGTTTATTTTTGAGGCTCTGAGATGGTGTGTGGTGTACAGTAGCTGTGAAGGGTCATGACTGGTAGTGTTGCTGAATCTACTGCAGACTGCAGGCAAAAGTGATTAACTGTGTATCCGATTGGAATCTAGTCTGATCTGACTGACACTGTTTGGACTAAACCAGTCAATTCATATGGATTAGTTTTACGATCTCTTTATGAACCTTTTGAAGCGTCAAAGTGTCAGTTGCACAGCTGTCAATGGAGGGACAGAAAGCACTCGGATTTCATTAAAAAGATCATGATTTGTGTTGCGAAAGTCTTACTTGGGTGTACTTTCCCTTTAAGCCCTGTCTGTGACCTGACTATAGCTTACAGTGTGAATGTAGCCTATGAGCAATTATGTCAAAGTCACACCCTTAGCTTACTTCAGGGTATTGAACTATACTAATAACTTCATTGTGTTGTGGAAACAAAACTTCATAGGTTGTGCGGTAATAAATTCTGAAAGAACAACCGGTGGAAAGAATCCCTTGAAAGAGTCAGCCAGAGGACAGATATGAGACTCCACTAGATCCACAACTTGGCGATGGGATCAAAAGTTCCAGTCATGAGTCAATGTGCACGTCAATCCAAAAAGTTGCAGCTGATAAACTGCATGCTAAACAGCATTTGTTGGCATTTCAGGACTCTATAGCAGGAAACCCATCGCGCCCTTGGTGTCGACCGAGCACACACGGGTCGAGAGCATCGAGCTGGTCCTGCCGCCACACGCTAATCACCATGGAAACACGTTTGGAGGACAGATCATGGCTTGGATGGAGAATGTGGCTACAGTTGCAGCCAGGTATGCTTGTGGCTTGGATGTTATCATTGTGCAACAGCGACAGGTATTGGTTCCGGAAGGGTTTTTCACATCTTTTTTACATTTTTTTTTTCATAGTGATGAATAATGTCTTGTATTAATTATTCTAAGCCATGAACCAAACCAATCAGCTCCGAGATGGATAATATTAAAAAATAAAGTGTCAAATTGACATTTTAAAAATGACAAATTATGCATGAAGCATCATGGATGGACATCATCAAATCATAGCTAACATTAAAATTTGTATATAAAATGAAAATAATTGAGTTTGTTAATAATTGAGTTTGAAAATAATTGAGTTTTGAAAATAATTGAGAATGTTGAATAATAGCAACACCATAGAAACCACCCAGAACACCCAATATTAGAATGATTTCTGAAGGATCATGTGACACATCATAGGAATAAATTACATTTTACAGTATATTAAAATACAAAACAGTCATTTTAAATTGAAATAATATTTCACATATTACTGTTTTCACGTAAATAAATGCAGCCCAGGTAAGCATAAGAGACTTTATCATTAAAAAAGAAAAATTTTAATTATTATAACTTTTGACTATAGTGTATACAGTTTGAGACGAGAGTCTAAAGGCCGTTACACACTGAGTCTGAAATTTTCACGCGTTAAAAAATAAATACGACCTAATGTTATGTCAATCACACTTGCACACTGCCTCCGAAACTTTTGTTTGTCTTAAAAAAAATCAAATCAGGTACGATTTTCTGCGTTTTTCGCATCCTTAGCAAGCAGTTTGAATGGTGTTTTGACAATTCAGTAGTTCTTTACTTAGACTAATGTACCAGTGTGTGTTTTTCATCTTAAATGTGTGTTTTTGTTGTTCTAGTCGTTTGTGTGGCTACTATCCCTCTCTTGGAGCTGTGGACATGTTCCGTTTCCGAGGTCCGTCCAGTGTCGGTGACAGACTGGTGTTCAAAGCCATGGTCAATAATGCCTTTCAGACCAGGTAAAGTATCTACATAAACCTTACCTGACTGTTATAGAAGTGCAATCCTGAACAAAATGACCTTCTTTTCATGCTTTAAACTGTTAAAAGGATAGTTCTCCCAAAATGAAAATTCTGTCATTTACTCACTGTCATGTTGTTCCAAACCTGTATGTTTCTTTCTTCTGTTGAACGTAAAAGAAGATATTTTGAAGAATGTTGCCAATAAAATAGTTGACGGTAGCCATTGACTTCCATAGTAGGAAAAAAAAAACACTATGGAAGTCAATGGCGAAGGTCAACTGTCTGGTTTCCAAGTTCCAACGTTCTTTTAAATATAATTTTATGTGTTCAACAGAAGAAAGAAACTCATACAAGTTTGGAACAACTTGAGGGCGAGTCAATGAAGACGAAATTTTCATTTCTGGGGTAACTATCCCTTTAAAGGAGTAGTTCACTTTTAAAAAAAACTTTTGCTGATAATTTACTCACCCCCATGTCATCCAAGATGTCCATGTCTTTCTTTCTTCAGTCGAAAAATCATTTTGATGATGAACCAATGAACAAATCTTTTTTCGAGTTATTTCGTTCGTTGGTTAAACCAAATGACTCGAAAAAAGATTTGTTCGTTTTGAAGAACGAGTTCGAACAGGAGAGTCACGAACGTGCATCACAGAACAGAGCAAGGTGAGCATTTGTGCTTATAAAACTTAAAGTTTTTTTATTTATTTTTTAAATGAGTGATCGTTTCGCTAGATAAGACCCTTATTCATCGTCTGGTGTCGTTTAAAGCCCTTTGAAGCTGCACTGAAACTCTCATTTGAACCTTGATCCGTCTGGTACCCAATGAAGTCCATTATATGTAGAAAATCCTCATCAAAAACATTAATTTCTTTTCGACTGAAGAAAGAAAGACATGGACATCTTGGATGACATGGGGGTGAGTAAATTATCAGCAAAAGTTTAAAGACAACATGCATTTGCAATATGGCATGTTTGGTCGTCGCCACACCACATCGCTGCACACAATAATAGGGTCCATTTTGACTTCATTAAAACATAATAAACAGAGGTATATTTTGAATTCATTGCTCTCCTGTTCTGCGATCAGTGTGGAGGTGGGTGTTCGAGTGGAGGCGTATAACTGTAAGGAGTGGAATGAGGGAACACCAAGACACATCAACAGCGCCTCAATGATTTATTACATCCCAAGACGTGATGGTGAGCAACAGACCTTTCCTGATGTCACCTACACAACTTGTGTGAGTTATCTACACATTCAACAACACGATAGCATGATTATTATTAATATACAAGTTTATAAAAAAATAGCTCTAACACTCAATAAAGGCATATAAATCATATAATTTATTTTTTCAGGATGGAGAAAGAAGATTTCTTGGTGCTATTGTCAGGAAGAGAATTCGCATGGCCAGGTACCTTTTGTACAGAATCTTTTTTATTTTCTTGGAAACATGCCAAATTGTTTAGAAAACGTTCCAAATTTATTTCCCCCAGAAAACACATTCTGTACTCAAGAGATGAGGGACCAATTTCTGTGCCTTGGGACAGAAATAATCAGGTAGGTAACTAACTAATTAAATAAATAATCAGCTTAAAATATTCATTGGATACATACACAATAAAACATAATAACATAAGACTGCTTATTTAAAAATATATACATTTTCATCAAATTATTCTGCGGTTTCGTAAATGACATTGTGATACATTTTTAAAACACTAATGTACTACGAGTTGATTCACCGGTCAGTTTTGTGTAAAAATGTCACTTATGGAAGTCTGATCCAATAAAAAAGTATTTCCAATGTATTTCCATCAGAACGTGCATACATTTTTGGTAAAGATCTTGTATTGCCAATGCAAGACTCTCAATGAATTTAACCCTTGTATAATCTTCACTCATTATCTTTGGGGTCTCTGTTTATTAATGTTTTTACTCAACATTTGTGCAATTTTTGATATCTTTAAATATATAAATATTTATTTAAATAGGCTTTACAAAAAAATGCATTGTATGTAAAATTCACTTTATAAAAGACCCAGATTTCTAATTTTCCTTTATGGAGATAACTTGGATAATTTTACATGGTTTAATGTAATATTTTTGACAATTTTTGGGAGAATGCAGTTTTAAAATAAAAAATCACTTTAACCACTAGATGGCCATAGACCTCCACTATAAGCTATTTGCTATTTGACTAACCAAACTATATATCTTTTCACAAGTTTTTCCAGTTGGATTCATATCTAAATATTATTAAATCATAATTTAAAAGAAAATAACCTTTTGTCAAAGTTTTGAATTTTTTGTACTGACAAAAGTACATTCATAATGTTACATTATGATTAGAATCAAACCTGAACAAGATGTTACTAAGAGAAATGTTGGAGTCTTTACATTTTATCATTTATTTCAAATATCTGTTTTTAATATAATTCTATAATTTTAAATAAACGTTTCAATTACGAACTGTAAAAGAACAAAATTAACAGAAATTAACATTTATATTACATATTGAAAAAAAAACAAAACAGTTAACCTCTATATTTTTGTAGTCACTAATGTATTCCTGTGTGTGTGTGTGTGTGCATTTTCGTTGTCGGTGCATGTCACCAATTTATATTTGTGGTGGTTCTGCATTTTATTTGAAAGACTTTTTTTATAGCCTTACAAATATATTCCCGTTTGTGTATGAATTTTGTATATTTACTATGCGGGGTCTCAAGGGACCCCGAAGATAACAAGTGTCGGTATTTTTTTCACGCTAAGATACAAAACAGATATCATTCCAATATATATTTTTTTCGTAGATCTTCTAGACAGTCGTAGAAAGTTTCATACCATTTGGACAAAGAGACCATTTTTTTTAATTTGACCAAAAGTCGTTTGCGGGTTAAATGGACCCCAAAGATAACCAGAGGGTTAAGGACTGGACTCAGAGGAGACGATTCATGCGTGAAAATGATTCTTCATGATCCTCACAACCATTCTTTCACAGTTTGAGCCTGATGAATCTTGACATTGTCATCCTGGAATGTTGCCATGTGTCTCATACAAGGTTGTTTAAGAAATGAAAAGCTACACACTCCATCAATTAGGGTTGGAAGAACTGTTGCCAAACATATAACATGCTAGAAACATAACACTACAATAATCACCCAACCATAGACTCTTATGCCTATTGAAATCCAAACAGCGACTTTTTGGCTGGCTAGTTTATATAGAACATACTTTTTAATAGTCCCAAACGAATCCCTTATTCACAAGAACAGTCTACTCTGAAAGTTCTAGTTCTTCACAGTGTATGTATGAAGTAAAAAAGCTACAGTTTTCTTACTGTTTAACTTCTGTAACACCTCTGCCCTCTGCAGGTGTATTTAGGGTATAACAACGTGGCGGCTCTCACAGTCTTGGCTGGAAAACAGGGATGGGAGGCCAGTAACATCAATGATAAGGTCATCACTATGTTTCTTTTTAAGTGCTATATAAATGAAACAAATAATTATTATTATGTGATATTATTATATTGAATTAGTATTATGCACCTAAATATGCCTAGTCAGACTTAAATACTGTGTTTTTGCAGGTAGGGGTTTACGTGCATGAGGAAGCAGATATGTTATGCTTAAGAGTTGAGATGGAAGTCAAAACATCGGCTTTTCACGCGTTCTCGCTGCTCGCTGACCTACGGTTACGGCCACAGTGGGACAAGAACTATCTGTAGGCGATCTGTATTATTCTTTCTGTTAAAAGTTTTGCAATTGTATATAAAATTGTGTTTCTCATCATCTGCATACGTCCGTGTTTCCTCCAGGAGCTGTGAAGAGGTGGAGAAAGCAGATGAGGAGGAAACCATTTATCACATAAAATGCGCCACGGTTAACGGAGGTAAAAGTCGGGATTTCGTGTTCCTGTTGTCTAAAAGGCAACCCTGCAAAAATGGGTATGATTCCACTGTTAAAATGATTCATTTTTGGGTGAACAAGTCTTAAATGTGAAGCTCAAAATGTATTTTTGTTCTCACAGAGACCCTTATGTCGTAGCGCTCCGGTCCGTCACCGTGGCAACAGTTCCATCTGAGGAGAACTCCATTCGGAGCGAAGCTAAATGTGCAGGATTCCTCATTCACGAAATTGGCTTTTTAACCTGCAAGGTACCGACTATAACAACTGAAACGCAATAAAAACAATAAAATAGTTTTCTGCTGAATCGAAACGTTTCTGGCTGCTCTTCTAGGTGTCGTACTACAACCAGGTGACCTCTGGAGTGCTGCCCTATGTGGAGGGAAACCTAGCAGGCTGGTCCAAATCTATGGAAGAGACGGCAATGTCCTGCATTTCCTTTCTGGAGAGAGATATGCTTAACACAGAGTTCTGATGCGTAACATTGTGCTTCTAGGACTATCTTTTTATTTAAGGTTACCATGGCGACTGTCATGTTTAAAGGGATAGTTCACCCCCCCCCCCCAGTAGTGTACAACCGATGGTAACTAACCTAAGCCCTACATACCATCATGCATTGCGCTGATCGTAAAAATAAGTTATAATAATGTGTCGAGTAGCGCATTATAGCAAAAACGGCCAGAAATCACTTTTAGTTTTCAAATTTTGGAGAAATAAGCTCAAAATAATGTAAAGTATTTATTTTAAAAAATATATTTAGCCCAGAGCCAGCTCGGCACCAGGTGACAGATGATGTAATCAACGGCGCCGAGAGACGACCGAGTAGTGTCCGAAAGTGTTGTTCTATTATGCTGGTGAGCTCACTATATAGTGCTCTGCTCTCTCCCCCATATATAGGGGGTAGGGAGTAGGGGTTTGAGTGGAGATTTCGGACACAGCATATATCTCGCAATTGCAACTTTAGATCTCAGAATTGCGACTTTCTCAGAATTCTGACTTCATATCTCGCAATTGTGAGATAGTCGCTATAGACCTTATTCAGAGCAGCGCCATGACTGGTATGAAAGTGAGGCTGTGAGGGACAGACGTACCGTGTTTCCAATGGCATCCGCTGTAAAAAGCTGAATAAAGCGGCTAGATTACTTACAATTTTCCACAGCTTACATTGTCGGGAGTTTTTTGTCAACTGACGTTTCTTTGAAATATATTTTTCCAGTGTTTCATGAGCAGAACAATCCGAAAACACATTAAATAACTGTACGGCCCATTGAAGAGATGCAAGTCTATCCCTCACAGCCTCGCTTTCATTCTCATTAAAAATCAAAGATGGCGCTGCAGTGAATAAGGCGTATTATTATTTTTTAATTCTGTGGCGAAACAAGCTTCCTTACCCTCATGCCGTTCTAAACCCGTAAGACTTTTGTTCACCTTCAGAAAACAAATCATTTTTTTTGATGAAATCTGAGAGCTTCGTTCCTCCATTGACAGCTTTAAAAGTATATCTAAAACTAATCCATATGAAGTGAGTGGTTTAGTCCAAATTTTCTGAAGACTTAATCGCTTTATATGATGAATAGATTTAATTTAGGCTTTTATTCATATAAAATAAAAAAGAAGGGTTGTCAATAGAGGGTCCCTTCTGTCTGAATTAACCCTTTAAGCAATTTTAAGAAGTATCGATCATAGTATATTGTTTTTAAGGCCCAATCACACCAAGAACGATTACTATAGAAAAAAAAAAAACTGTATTGCAGTCCACACCAACAGACAATGTTCTGTTTAACTTAAGTGTGTGATGCTGTCTTGTCGGTTTAAATGCTCACACACTTTAATGTGGGTTCTTATTCATTAGCTGGGGAAAAATTGTTCTGAGAGTGACTGCAATAATATAGTTCCTTTGTGTTATAGTTATAGCTGTGGTGTAGCTTTGTGAGAAAACGCAAAGTTTATTGGCAGAATGCATATTTATACAATTGTTCCTATAAATATAATATACCATCACAGAGTATAATTGTACAAAAGTGTCTTGTAAATAAATGCTGCTTTTCTTATTCAAATTCACTCAATCTTTGAGGCTTGAGGATTAAAACACAAATCCATAATTAAATCTGTAGATCAGGCACATTTGTGATGTCCACAAGAAACATCACAAGGCTCTTTTACAGCAAGTAAATGACCTAAAGACATGAAGAGTCACTTTTGTGTGTAAAAACATCCATGGCAAACGGTTATTGGTGAAGACATTAATGGTTAAATGGTCCATTTTTAGATTTCCCCCAAAAGCTGTGGATCAGAACACCACCACCTTGTCTTTTTTGGGTTGTGCTTTCTTCACAGGCACATGTACGTCCTCGTGGTCAGCGCTGATTCTATTGGACAGCCGGCCAAGAGTGATAGAATTAGCTGCAAAAAAAAGAAGTTTGCGCTTAATGTATGCGTTTTCAGTTCGACTTGAACAACAGAAGTATTCAGAGCAGAAATGAGACTCACTTGAGCTCTGGTGTTCAGGACAATCTTTCTGAAAGTGTTCCACTGAGCCACAAACCCGACAGCAACCGCCTACAGGAACAAAACACCACATATGTTGAATAATGATTCAGAGATGATATTATATTCATAAATATTTAATGCTTGACCATATGAAACAAGTCAGAAGAAGAAAAAAAAAATTGAATCTTCTGAAATGGAACAGTTTATTGAAGCTTTAGTCTCGAATAATATTAAAAGTTTGTATGTGTTTTTGTTATGTTTCAAATTTGATACATGGCAAGTTTATTTATATAGCATATTTCATACACAATGTTAATTCAATGTGCTTTCAGATGATGGGTACATGGTGGCCATAAAGGGATGGACATGGTCAGAAACAATGCTCAGGTAGGCCGTGGCATTTAAACAATGCCCTATTGGCACTAAGGGGCCTAAAGTGTGCCAAGAAAACATCCCTCACACCATTACACCACCACCACCAGCCTGCACAGTGGAAACAAGGCATGATGGATACATGTTCTCATTCTGTTTACGCCAAATTCTGACTCCACCATCTGAATGTCTCAACAGAAATCGAGAGTCTTCAACTGTCCAATTTTGGTGAGCTCTTGCAAATTGTAGCCTCTTTTTTGTATTTGTAGTGGAGATGAGTGGTACCCGGTGGGGTCTTCTGCTGTTGTAGCCCAAGGTTGTGTGTGTTGTGGCTTCACAAATGCCAACTGCCATGTGATTGGTTGATTAGATAATTGCATTAATGAGAAAACGAAGAGGAGTTCCTAATAACCCTTTGGGTGAGTGTATATCTCCCAAGAATATGTGAAGAGTTCAGATGCAAAAGCCTCTAAATGCCATTTGAAATTTTCTCTTTGAATGATGATTTTTTATCAAACTTTTATATTTAAGTTCAGTAATTTCACTTAAATGACAATTAATAGGTAATCTTCATTAACATTTAAGTGAAATTACTGAACTTAAATATACAAGCTTGATAAAAATGATCATTTTAGAAGAAAATTTCAAATGGCACTTAGAGGCTTTTGCATCTGAACTCTTCATGTCTTAATAAGATGATATTGAAATGCGTAGTTATTAAAGCGCTGTAGTTTTATTGTGGAGGAAAAAATATAATGCAATCCAATGATGATTGACAGATGAACAAATAAACGTTCATCAAAAGCCTGACATTTGATACTCATATTTGAACATGAAATTTTAAAACTAATAATAATTATAAAGTAAACCTGCTAAAGTAAAGTTGCTACAGCCCAGTAAGTGTTCATCTTGAAATATTACTAAAGTATACAAGTTATTCTTAAATTTTTATATACAAATCAGGAAAAAAATATATATTAACCATATAATCAACCATACATTTAGTAAACTTCTAAATATGCTTTTCAAAAATGACACATTAGGATTTATAGGGTTAAACGGGTAAATCACTGACCTGCAGCATACAGTCCTTTTGGGTTGTCAGGACAGGCTTTGGACAGATGACCAGTCTGACCACAGATAAAACATTTGGCGTACGGGTAATTACCTAGAAAACAGCAACATTCATATGATAAGTCATAGCAGGTTTGACATTTCATACATTTTAGTTGCATGATCTCATTAAACTCATACCCATGGCAGGATCCACTTTAGCGCGACATCTCTGGATCTCATGTTCAGTTGAACCACAGCGATAACAAATACCGCGGCCCATCTCTTCATCGTTATCTGCTTCTGGGCAGTCGGCGAGCCCGTGACCAGGCTTCCTGCAGTTAAAGCAAATCTACAACCAATGTGAGAGTTTAGTATTCAAGTTTGTTTCTACAACAGAATAAAAAAGGTATTTACGACATTTTATCTCGCAACTCAGCATTTTTCCTGAGTTTTTAGTATGAACAAAATGTCTGAATTGTGTGATGTACTATGGAGCCCCACACATGATAAGCAGGACAAAAAAAATATATCCCCACGAGTTACAACTATATAATTTCCTCATTTTAAGCAGATTGTGCGTACAACATCATTCATTCCCTTGTTTTACCAAATTGTGGCCACGTAACGTTAGTAAAAATAATTAAATTCCAACACCATTTTAAACTAAAAATGTATGTGTTTTGGACATTCATTTACACAACAGAATTTTGGGGGCCTGAAAAAGCAAACTTTATATTTATAGGCTACGTCAGGTGCAGGGCTTCATGTCCGAAGCTTTAATACGCGAGTCTTTATATGAAATAACCACATATGTACAGTCGTGTTACATGCATTTAAATCCTCACCATATTATTCTTTTTAACGTTTTGCCTCTTTATCCGTCTGTGCTCTCGTCGTCCATCTTTCTTCAGCGCCGTTGCCACGTCCTCTCTCAGGTCCCGGTCCGCCGGAGTCTTTTTCTGCAACTCCTGACCGGTCTGCTTTAAATACTCCATAAACCCGTTCACGTCATCAATATCATGCCCTACGTTCTTCCTTTTCGGGTTGGATTTCGTTCCGCCTGCTCCTCGCTGGATGTGTCGACCACCGCCGCTAGTTCCTGATTCTCCAGCATTCCTGTTCGCTTTCAGCTGCTTCCATGGTGTGGCATCGGCTGCTTTGTTTTTATGGACGTTGTTTGCTCTGGCCCACCTCGTCATCTTGAGTTCTGTTAGAATGAGAGAGTATGTTCATTATCAGACACTAAATCCCTCATGGTGTGTTCTGGACATTTTGACCCTGATATTTTATTTTTCCCAAAAATCGCCATATTAAACGGATAGTTCACTTCACCCAAAAGTGAAAATTGTGTCATTTTCTCACCCTCAAATCTGCATAAGTTCCCATTGACTTCCATAATAGGAAAAATAAATGCTATGCAAGTCAATGGGTGCCGTCAACTGTCTGGTTACCAACACTCTTCAAAATATATTCTTTTGTGTTCAGCAAAAGGAAGAAATTCATACTGGTTTGGAACAACTTAAGGGTGGGTCATTTTTTCAGGTGAACTATCCCTTTAATAAACTTGAATGAACTTTTCCACCCAAAAACTGAGTTGCATAAGCTCAGACCAATGAGGCCAATCAATTCCAAAAAGAAATACAAAACCTGTGCTAATGAAAAGAAAACAAGTTGGCAAAACCAGACAAGAATCATATAATATATGATAAATCAGTATAAATTAGGGCTGTCAAAATGATTAATCGCGATTAATCGCATCCAAAATAAAAGTTTGTGTTTACATAATATATGTGGGTGCACTGTGTATAATTATTTTGTATATATATAAAAACACATATGCATGTATATTTAAGAAAAAAAAAATATTTATATTTATATATAATATAAATTATATATAAATCCATATACATTAAAATATTTCTTAAATATATACAAGCATGTGTGTTGATTTATATATCTAAAATAATTATACACAGTGCACCCACATATATTATGTAATCACAAACTTTTATTTTGGATGCGATTAATCGCGATTAACCGTTTTGACAGCCCTAATGAATATGACCATAATATCAGTCACTTCACTAACAAAAATTTTCAAAATGCACCCTGGTGACTACAGAAATGCCATGGCAATATCCTTTTGTCTACCATTAATGTGCTTTGCAATTTAACTGTGAAAAATGTAAATATTAAGTACGATGGTCGTTATACAAAAAAGTCCTAGCCATAACATAAAAATTCGAACACAACGATAATTAGGCTACATCTTCAAACAAAAACGAAACTGTTATTACAATTAAAATTGTACTTTGTCAGAAACTATTGTCACCATGTCGAATTATGGGGGATGTTTAATATGCCGCACATAATAACAGTGAATACCATGAATAAACACAACAAGCAAGGAACTTAGAACTATAAAATAACCTTGGCGTTTCACAATAGCAGAACATAAATTCCGCCAGCTAACGCATTGTAAAACATTCCTGCTTGACCTAAAATATATATATTGTAATAGAATAAATAACTTAATTGTACACGCTCACCGCACAAAAAGATTTGCAGATATCAGCTGTCAGCAACAAAACACCGCTCACATGTTTATCATTGCTGCGTCCCACGAATAAAAGTATCCGGAATGAAACTACAACTCAAGCGTTATTGGTTCCGCCAGTCACTGTGACCGTCACCATTGAATTAATTGTCAATCATGCGCCTCAGGTGGCTGAATATTTCGCAAATCCAGCACGTGTTTGAAAGGACACGTCTAATCGTTTCATAGATTTCCTCTATCCAAAAGTTAGTAACTGTTAAAAATGCTGTGGTCCCTTTTACTGGTGTCATGGTTTTGTGAAGGTATGTTATTTTTCCATTAAGCCCACAAATCTTTCACGAGTAATATCTAGTTTACTTTCATGGTAATAGCATGTAGACTTTGTGTTTATAAGTGCATGGATTTCCTGTGAATACATCGAAGGGTCACACTGATTTGCAGTTTGATGATGGTAAAAACTATATGTTTATTTATTTATTTATTTTTTAATAAATAAATGCATTTAAAAAACGTAACCATGACATAATATATTTTATGTACAGGTAATATTAACTCGTTGAAGAGTGGACCACCTCCTTTGACAAGACCAAGTGAAACAGTGCTAGGTAAGACAACAGAATAACCCATAAGAAGCTTTAGCCCTGACATGACCTGTCAATGTCTTCAACAGATTTTGAGGGAGATTATGCTGTACAGGAGGGGGATGTCATACTACCTGTAAGCCCAAACTATACTTTTATATTCATTATGCTGTTCTCTATATATCCTACAGGAGAGCAGTAGGACTAGTTGTCATTTGAGTCAATACACTGCAAGTTAAACTTTTTTTTTTTTTTTTTTTTTGGCAAGCATTAGTAAATTGAGATTTGGGGTTATTTTGCCTCTAACATACCATATTAAGCTAGTGGAAAGACATCCATAATACACACTTAAAGGGATAGCTCACCCAAAAATTTAATTTGAATCATTAATTACTCGTAAGACTTTCATTCATTCATCATCAAATGATGAACTTTTTAATCAAATCTGAGCGCTGTCTGTCCCTCCATTGACCGCTGTGCAACTGACACTTTGATGCTTCAAAATGTTCATTAAAAAGATCATACAACTAATTCATATGAATTTAGGGGTTTAGTAAATTTTCTGAAGAGACATGGGTGATCTATCCCTGTAAGCTTATGTGTTTTTGCATCTGTAGTTTGTATCTTTTAAAGGCTCAAAATTAGTGTTTGTTTTTTACTTCAGGAACATGTACATAGACCAATCTTGTTTTATTCCTGTTAATGGATGGTTTTTAGATAACGTTTTATTTTCTAAATATGATGTTTGTTTGTTTTTTTCTAATTTATGAACGATTAAAAAGATCTCACTGTAAAAAACTGACTTTAACAAAATGAAATCTGAGTTTTGAAATAAATTTAGTGCTTTGTGCTCATTTAAAGGAGTAGTTCACTTTTAAAAAACTTTTGCTGATAATTTACTCACTCCCATGTCATCCAAGATGTCCATGTCTTTCTTCAGTCAAAAACAAATTAAGGTTTTGGATTAAAACATTCCAGGATTTTCTCCATATAATGGACTTCAATGGGAACCAAACAATTCAAGGTCCAAATGAGAGTTTCAGTGCAGCTTTAAACGACACCAGACGATGAATAATGCTCTTATCAAGCGAAACGATCGGTCATTTAAAAAATAAATTAAAAAAGTTTAAGTTTTATTAGCACAAATGCTCGCCTTGCTCTGTTCTGTGATGCGCGTTCGTGACTCTCCTGTTCACACTCATTCATCAAAATGAAGTAATTTTTTTTTGAGTCTCGAAGGGTTCTAGATAAGACCCTTATTCATCTTCTGGTGTCATTTAAAGCCCTTTGAAGCTTCATTGAAACTCTCATTTGGACCATGAACCGTTTGGTTCCCAATGAAGTCCATTATATGGAGAAAATCCTGGAATGTTTTCATCAAAAACCTTAATTTCTTTTCGACTGAAGAAAGAAAGACATGGAAATCTTGGATGACATGGGGGTGAGTAAATTATCAGTAAAAGTTTTTTTTTTTTTTTTTTTAAGTGAACAACCTTTAACATTTCAGAGAACTTCCAATGCAAAAACAATTGTCTTAATGTACTGTGATTAATCAATAGGGGGAGTTTGGTGCTATCTATTAGTCATCTGTTGTCTTGACTTAAACGCGTGACAGCCTGCCTTGACCTGATGTTTATGCCCTGTCCTGAGAACACCGTTCAGACTCTCTTTTCTTTAGACTGACAGGAACGCAGTGAAGCAACTGTGGGAGGAGGTGGATGGATATATGTCAGTGCCTTATGAAATTGCATTAGCTCTTGGTGAGTTTTCTTGACCAGAGATTTTGATGCTGTAAAAGCCTCTACTGTGCGTCTTCTGCACTCTAGGAAGATTTGGATTTGGCCCTGATTTTATAACGTGGGTTAAACCTATCTGTTGAATCTTTTAATGTCATTATAAAAGGAAATTTGCTAGGGAAAGAAGTGCTTTTTGCTGAGCTTATGTATGGAATATCGGATGCTGTAGAAATATTCAGAGGAATGTGTCTTTTCTGTACATGTTTGTTTTCTTCAGAGCACAGGGTTGACGATATTTATAAAGCCTTAAATATGATCTCTCAGAAGACCTGCGTCGGGTTCCATCCACATACTAATGAAACCGACTACTTGCACTTTGAGCTCAGCACTGGGTGAGCCACAGGTTTTAGTTTAATAATCGTATTTATATGCAATTTGTAAAATAAACTTGTACTCATTTACCAGGATATTTCGTTCTGGTATATGAAGTCTTCATTTCTGTTTTTCAATCTAGTGCTGACACTGTACGTGTAATCTTGTGCAAATAAAGCGTTGTTTGTCGTTTCCTGAAGGTGTGCATCTTACGTCGGCTGTGTGGGGGGTGAGCAGCCTATCCTGGTCGGCCCGCTCTGCACGGTTGGGAACATCTGCCACGAGATCCTTCATTCGCTCGGTTTTCACCACGAGCATTCCCGCCGAGACCGGGATGATTATATCACTATATTGTATGAGAACATTGCTTCTGGTATGCATTTTTTTTTCCTGTGCTTTCTAAATAATTCTGAACAAATGCTGATGGAATTCCTTTCAATCTTTGGAATCGTAAAGGGCTCAAGTAGAATCCTCTAAAACAATATATTCTACTAGATAAAGTGATATTCAAATTTCAGGTTACCAATAGCGTTTTATTTGACTTTATGATTGTTCCTTTTTATCACATTTGGATTGGTTCTAAATGAGACTGTAAAACCATTAGCAATCATTTGTGTGTACCCTATTTTATGATATAATAATTTAATAACTGATTTGAGTTTGTAGTCATGGATATTTATATTTTATAGTTATGTAATATTTAGTTGTACGTCACTTAAAGGGTTAGTTCACCCAAAAATGAAAATTCTGTCAGTATTTAGTCACCCTCATGTTGTTCCAAACCTCTATGTGTTTATTTGTTCTGTTGAACACAAAGGAAGAGATTTAGAAGAATGTTTTAATCAAACAGATCTCATTCCCCATTGACTACCATACGAAAAAATACATACTATGGTAGTCAATGGGGAATGAGATCTGTTTGATTAAAACATTCTTCCAAATATCATCCTTTGTGTTCAGCAGAACAAATAAACACATAGAGGTTTGGAACAACATGAGGGTGAGTAAATACTGACAGAATTTTCATTTTTGGGTGAGCTAACCCTTTAATATTCACAAAGATTTATTCATACTAGGGGTGTAACAATATATCGTGCCACAATATATCGCAATACAAAAATGCAACAATACGTATCGTGGATAGTACCCCAAAATAATAATTACTGCTTGAGAAGTTTTAGTGTCAGTACTACATTAAACTACAATACATAATGTTGAATATAAAGCAATGGGGGAATATTTGTGGGTCCTGAAAATTGTGGTTGTGCCAAAATCTATGTTAACAGTAAAAAGTGGCTGAAATTATTTTAAATATATCCAGTCAGTGACAGAGTGCAAGCCTAATCGTCTAAAATAATTCTGCGTTTTCAGCTTCAGAATCATGAATATTGTTATTCCGGTGTCTCCATTGTCCAGAGATGTATAAAGTACTAGAAACCCGGACTTGAGTAAAAGCACAAGTGCTCTATCAAAACAGTGACTTGAGTAGAAGTTGAAGTGCTCTATAAGTACCACACTTAAAGCCACAATATGTACTTTTTCGGCTTTAAAAATAGCAAAAATAACTGTACATATGTTATATATTTCTATTAGATGTGTACTTACATTATCCCGATATAAATACACACACTTGCATGTATATATTTAAGAAAATGTGTTATTCATATATAAAATATTTATATTTATATAATATAGATTATGTATTTATAATATATACAGTGTATATATATATATATATATATATATATATATATATATATATATATATATATATACATATACATATACAGAATTTAAGCGCAAATAATTCTTAAATATATACATGCATGCATAGGTATTTATATATACAAAATAATTATATACAGCACACACAAATATATTATGTAAACACAGACTTTTATTTTGGATGCGATTAATCGCAATTAACTTTTGCACAGCCCTAATTAAAAGTGTAAGTACAAGTATCATGTAATTATTAAAGAAAGCATTCAAAAGTTTGAACTAGCAATCAAATAAGGCGCTTTGGTGGGATATAAATTTGTTTTTGCGGCCGCCAAAAAAAAAAAAGTCATTGCTGGAAAACCCCTGCATTAGTTGTCAATGCGTGTGTCAATACCATTACCCTATAAAACTGGCGTGCGATTTAGGCAGCATGAAAGCCAACTTGCAACGAATGATTCGTAAAATGTTTATAATTGTAACGAATAACTGGCAGAACATTAAAAAAATATTGAAGTAAAAGTATTAAATTCATCAAAAATATCTACTGAAGTAAAAGTAGAAGTATGAGAAAAAAAATAATACTCTAGTAGAATACAGATACAGCATTTTAGTACTCAAGTACAGTACTTAAGTAGTTCTACTTCGTTACTATACATCTCTGCCATTGTCCTTGGGTTACACAAGCGCCAAGTCCAAACCTATTCATTTAAACCCACAATGTAATATCAAAGTCAGCATTTTAATCAACAGTACATTTTTTTTGTTAACCTTTTACCAGATGTCTTGGAGTATCACAATAATATCGTATCTTGATATGTATAGAATCGTGACATGAAGGTATCGTTACACCCCTAATTCATACTAAAACAAATAAATGTGTATATGAGCTCGTAACGGTGGTAGTGTAATTAATGCATCACTTATTGGTTTTGTATTTTACAGGGAAAAAGGACAATTTTAGGGAGAAGACAGGGCAGACCCTCGGTCTGGACTATGACCTGGAATCAATTTTGCATTATGGACCGTAGGTGTTCATCTAAACGTAACCCTGAAATGGCTTGAATGGATATTTTGCTGTGTAACGTCATGTGTGTTTGGCTGGCCAAACATTTCATTAGTATTGTTTTGCAGGAATTATTTCTCTCGCAATGGAAAACCTACGATTCTGCCCAAAAAGAGCGGGGCAAAGATCGGTCAGAGGACTCGCTTGAGTCAACTGGATGTGCAAAGGGTCCGGAAGCTGTACCAATGTGGTATGTCTTAGTATGTGCTTTTACCATGTGCTGAGAAATGTATAGGATTGGATGAAGAAACGCATGTAGACCTAAAACTGATGTGGTGTTATTGACCTGGAGAGGAAGTGAACTGGATTGATGGCAGTAGCTCTAAAAGCGTAGTGAGGTTATTTTGTTCTTGCCATTGTACTGGGGTTTGAAAGTTGGAGCGGCTCCTCTTGAATTAATTGTCTTTCTCCGTTGCAGGCAAGAGACAAAAGTACGAAGCGACCCTATGATGCATTCAACCGCTCTGTTTGACTGTGTTGAATGGTCATTTGTTGATCACTGAGGAATTCTGAATCTAAGAGGACAAATAAAGGTTTGAAAATAAAAATATGGCTTATTGTGAATTTGTCAGTTATATTAAAATCAATTCGTTAACCAGTCCTCCAGTTCACAATTCTTAAAGTGATAATTCACTCCAAAATGAAAATTGTCATCATTCAAGTTGTTCCAAGTGTTTGTTTCTTCTGTTGAACACAAGATATTTTAAAGTATCTTGGTAATTATGAAGTTGACGGTAGTCATGACTTCCAAAAAAAAAAAAAAAAATACATTGGAAGTCAATGGCTGTCATCCACTGTTTGGTTACCAACATGTTTTTAAATGTCATCTTTTGTGTTCAACAGAAGAAACAACTTGAGGGTGGTGAGTAAATGACAGAATTAATATTTCTATTTTTGGGGAGTGAACTAACATTTCTATGTTTTGTCCAGTAGGTGGCAGTCACCGTTCACTTTTTTGTGCCTTTTTTGTAGGATAATTGTGAATGTTGCAAAAAGTATACTCATACTTTTTTGTCAACATTGCAGACCATGTCATTAACTCAAATTCACGTCACACAACACAAACATTACACATAAAAGGAGTTACTTTCAGCAGTATTATTATATTAATAGTATTAATCACAATCCCATTTCATTGCTTGAGAGATGAATGTTGCAGTCTATCATCTTTCTTTCTTTTTTTTTTTTTTAATTGTAAATTAAATTGTATTCTTTCTACCTTTAATTTAGGCCTTGCAAATACCTGAAAGGATGCAAGTCATTCATGTTCCAGAGTGAATTAATAACCCATTATGGTGACATTATATTTATGCAAATTAAATAAACAAGAATTGGAAAAGAGCAGGGGGGATAAAGTTGTAGAAATATCTGGCACAATTCACAAATTACTCTTAGATCATAGACATGTCACTCATCTACATGTCTAAACCTTGCCTCACATTTTAAAGTTTTCAATTTGAGACACTTAATGTATCAATGTGAAATGATAGAAGTATCATAATAGGATAGGAGTGTATAACTGAACTTAGATCTAAGGAGGAGTAATTCTCTGAAGTGACGTCACGGCGAGGTTATCTTCCTGACGTAATGGCGGGGGACACAGAGAGGCGCGCGCTCAGTTAGAAGACTGTTCATTCCAGTGACTGATGCGCAAAGACGCAAGGTTCTATGAACCCTCAAGGAAACTACATTGATAAATGAATGGGTACGGCTTTCTTTTTATTTCGTTGACAACGAGTCCGTTTTAAAAATATTAAACAACCATTTTAAAGTCTTAAAGACAGGAGCTTTCTTTCGTGGATTTTTCCCCCCCTCTGACATGGAAATGTTTATGCTTACGTCGTTTGTCTTAATGTTTGGTAATTGAAAAAGTTGTATTGGCTTGGCTGGTGCGCGCGCGTTTGGAGATGGTGAGCCTTTTCATGCATCGCAAATCTTTCCGAGCTTTTCAAACGAACATAACCCCACGGAACTACCATGTTTGAATCCTTTTTACATTTCTATTTTCTATGAAAAGTCAGTTCCTTAGCTTTTACTGCCTGAAAAATGTGTGTTTTTGACGCGCTAGTGTCCGCGCGCATCTCCAAGCGCCCCATTTTTGGACTGGAATGAGATCGGCACACGAGACTGGTGTAGTTTGGGTGACTTGCCGTGTCTAAAAGCTGTTTGGCTTATGCTGCGGTAAGTTCATGCCATGTTTTATTTATTTATTATTATTAATAATGACAGGTTTTTGTAGTTTTAACTTTTAGTCATATTTTTTGCCTCTGTGAAAACAGTAATTTTGCAGATTTGTTTTTTGTCTGCATGACCCCCTTTTAGTGTAAATGCAGATTTTTATTCAAGTTTTTCTTTTCTCTTGAGATCTGCCAAAGGAAGTACCTGGAGGATGTCATTCCCTGCTATAAAGACACATTTCACTTTCAAAGGTTTTCTAAAAGAAAGTTAGTTCTTGGAAGTGTTACGTTAAGATCTACGCCAAAGACCTCTTTTTACTTCTCTGTCTAGCCTGGAACTTCAATATGACATCTACGAGTGTTGTAGTGCAAAGGACCAGTAGCTCATCAACTACTTTGGGAGTTAGAGAGAACAGCAGTTCATGCAATCCCAATTCTTGTTATTCCCCTGAAGCCACAGCCGCATTTGCCACCGCAATGACGCTCATCATGCTCTTCACCATCTTTGGTAACATCCTAGTAATCATCGCTGTCCTGACGTGCCGCTCTTTGCGAGGACCTCAGAACCTTTTCCTGGTGTCCCTGGCTGCGGCAGACATCCTGGTGGCCACTTTGATCATTCCGTTCTCCCTGGCCAATGAGCTAATGGGCTTCTGGTACTTTGAATCGTTTTGGTGCGAGATCATCTTGGCTCTGGATGTGCTCTTCTGCACGTCTTCCATCATGCACCTGTGCGCCATCAGCCTGGACCGCTACCTGTCCATCTCCCGGCCGGTGCAGTACGCCACCCAGCGCACCCCTCGCAAGATCAAGGGCGCCATCGTGGTGGTGTGGCTCATTTCCGCTGTCATCTCTTTCCCCCCACTTGTCACCATGAGTAAGACCCCGGAGCAGAAGGATGGGGGCTGCCCACAGTGCAAACTCAACGATGATTTATGGTACATCCTGTACTCCTCCATCGGATCATTCTTTGCCCCGTGCCTCATTATGATCCTGGTGTACGTTCGCATCTATCAGATTGCCAAGAAGCACACTCGATGTCCTCCAGGAGAGCCAAGAAAAGACGTCTCATTGGGAGTGGCGGTGCCAAGCGGCAAACACCAGGGAGGTGTTGACCCTGCGGATGTTCCCAATCTGGCTGAAGCTGTAGACCAACCTCAGCCTCCAGTAGAAATTCGAAAGCAGACGAAACGCTCAAAGAGGTGCAAGGACAACGAGGACAGCTCAAGCTCTGGCTCGGACGTTGAGGTAGTAAGGGGACATAATGCCAACGGGACGACCTCCAATGTTGGAGCACTGGAGCCCGGCCACCAGACCACCTCCCCAACCCGAACTTACCAGAACGTCATCGCTACGTCTAAGGGCAGCCAGCTGGCCTCTTCCAACGTGAAGCCGGCGGTAACTCCGAACACCAAGAGGAAAGCCATGATCGTCCGCGAGAAGCGTTTCACCTTCGTCCTCGCGGTAGTCATCGGGGTTTTTGTCGTCTGCTGGTTCCCCTTCTTCTTCACCTACATCTTGCAAGCCGTTTGCGCGGCTTGTAAACTGCCGGACGCGCTTTTTAAGTTCTTTTTCTGGATAGGCTACTGCAACAGCGCCCTGAACCCGCTCATCTACACCATCTTTAACAGGGACTTCCGTAAAGCCTTCAAAAAGATTCTGTTTAAAAAGTGTAAGGGCTGTTTCTGAACGCGAACACCCCTGGAAGGCACTTTTATATACTAAAGTGGTGAAGACAAACTGTCCGGGTCATATTTCACCCCAACTATTTAAAAAAATAATGGAAATGTAAAGGTGTTTCTGGCCAAATTCTGTTTTCTGAAAGGTTTCCATTTTGAGTTATTATTAGGGCTGTCAAAACGATTAATCGCGATTAATCGCATCCAAAATAAAAGTTTGTGTTTACATAATATATGTGGGTGCACTGTGTATAATTATTTTGTATATATATAAAAACACACATGCATGTATATTTAAGGAAAAAAAAATATTTATATATAAAATATTTATATTTATATATAATATAAATTAGATATAAATCCATATACAGAATATACATGAAAATATTTCTTAAATATATACAAGCATGTGTGTGTATTTATATATCTAAAATAGTTATACACAGTGCCCCCACATATATTATGTAAACACAAACTTTTATTTTGGATGCGATTGACAGCCCTATTATTATAGTAATATATAACAAATAAACTTGCTTTTTATTTGAACAATTAATGAAATAAGTTTATTTCTTGTGCAATTTCTTTTTTTATTATACTAAAGTTTGTATTTTTCTATTTAAATATTAAGAAGCTGTACGAAGGATATTGTGCCTGACATGTCTTACCACAGATGTAGTTTCTGCAAAGATAATTTGACTTGTTTTCTTGTCACCAAAAACTATAGCCAATCAGAAATCCTTTTTGTGTGCGTGTAAATCGATTTGCATGTTCATGATTATCTCGAGTCTTTATAAATGTCTTTGGAAAGTGAGCATATGGAATGTGAATTATTTATGTCCTTTAGTTGTCATGTCAATGTCATAAAGCAAAAATGCAGGACTATTAAGAAAAACCCCTTGTTTCTCTTGATTTTGGGGTGAAATATGACTTGTGTATCCGCATGCATTCCATTCGTTTTGGCATTTTATCAGCTGAGGTGCCGCATCAAACATGAGGGACTCACACGATTGTGACGGTGTCTCTTTCTGGAAACTCGCTGGCCTCCAGGCGGTTGGTTGTGACCTTTCCAGTGTACGTTCAAAGACAATGTGGCTCTTTCTTGGAGACACCTCTGGCTCCGCTGCATTTCAGAGAGCTTCACCTCTCTGGGGTGAAAAAAAAAGCTCTTAAAACCCAAGAGAGGCTTCATTCTCTGGGGTGAGCGGAAAATAAAGCAAATGCAGAGCAAGATGTATGGCTTTATCTAGCTTTAACATCAGTAACAATCTGAGCATCCGCTGTTTTCATTAAAAGCATGGTCTTGACTTGTATGTTTTTTTTTGGATTTCCTGGATAAGCGTCCTCTTGGTCTCTATCATTGCTTAATTTGATGGATTCTGATTGAAAGTAATGGACGTTGTGTCTGCTGTCTGATGCTCTGGGCTATCAGAACCTCTCCCAGTGCTTTTTGTGTGTAAAGAAGACGGGGACAATTATGTAAATGATTTGTGCACTGATTAATGCCTCCTGATAAGACTTTTATTATTTTTGTGCTGTGATTAGAAGGCTTTTGCATTTTCATTTAGCTTCTAAATGATATCAGTGAGTGTGAGAGCTTGGCATGTTCTACCATTTCTTTGACAATAAAACTGCTTCTCCAAATTTGGTTTTATTAAACGTCCTGCTGAAATTAGCTGTTCTTGTATATGTATTTGTGAAAATGAATGAGTCGTCTACATATTTTACAGACTAATTTTCGGCGACATTATGTGCAAGTTGCTAATGTATCTTTGCTGATTGTTTTCAAAAATTCACGACAGCTGTGTGGGAAGTTTTGCTGGCTGTCTATTGTGTGGCTGGATTTGACTATGACAGCCAGTGATGTTAGGCAGTGAATCTGAGTTTTGTCTTTGATTTACATTATTGTTGTCTATTCGATTTCTTGGAACCAGCATATGTCATAATCCAGAGTGCCTCCAACACACATACAGTTTATATTTGGCTGTGTTGCTCATAAACTGGGTGAATTATTAATTTTTAACTCATTGATAGACATGGGACTATCAATTTTAACTGTTTTTTGTTTGTTTAATTTATACAGTTAAATTAATACATTTAATAAATAATTACATTTTAATATAAATAATTTTATGAGTTATAAATGTGACTACACACACACACACACATATATATATATATACACATACATATCTTTGTATAATTATTTTGTGTACTAATACACACACATGCATCTGTATATAGCCTATTTAATAAATATTTGCATGTATATACAGTACACACACACACACACACACATATATTATGTAAACACAAACTTTTATTTTGGATGCAATTAATCGTGATTAATCGTTCGACAGCCCTAATATATATATAAAAAGTTATTAAACATGTGAGAGTGTGAATAAATGGAATGAACCAGTTATATGGCATGAAACTGAATAAATGGAATTATATTTGAATACATGAAATGAGAGTGTGAATATATGGAATTATATTTGAATATGTGGAATGAGAGTGTGAATATATGAATGATATTTGAATATGTGGAATGAGAGTGTGAAATAGTGGAATGATATTTGACTATATGGAAATAGTGAATATGTGGAATGATATTTGAATATTATGCAATGAGAGCGTGAATATATTTAATGAAACTTGAATACATAGCAGGGATATTCAATTAAAGTTTCAAGAGGTCCTGTCTCTATATTACCTTACCAGCAGTGGTCCGGGCCATACTTTTTTTTTTTTTTTTGGAACAGTTATGTAGCCTATTTCCATTATATGGCAGAAGTAGTAGGCCTACATTGTAAAAGAAAAAAACTTAAGTGCTCAAAATATTCATCAAAGATGAGAATCTTGGGCCCGGGAGCCAAAGTTTGTTACCAATATAAAATAGTGAGGAGGCGGGGTTGACGCCGTTGCTAATTATGACACAATCTTTTGAAGACTCTGATTGGTTGGTTGTCCAAGAAGGAAGAAAAGGGTCTATTCTAAGCCTTCACTTTGGAATTACATGGGTAATTTTTCCTATTTGACCGTTCTCACACACACACACACACATATATATATATATATATATATATATATATATATAAATCCTTTTCTATTCACCATGCTGTTAATTTCCTATTTGACTGGCTTCAGTAGCGCACTGTAAAAAAAAAAAAAAAATCCAGTTTACAGAAAATAACTAAAAATTTTAGAGTATTTTTCTGTTATTTAAAATTATATTCAAAACACTGTAAAATTACAAACAATATCTGTAAATTAATGAATTGACTGTTTATTTAAGGATTTTATAATTAATCGCAAATTACAGTTCTGCCTCTTTTTTATACTGGACATTTACTGTATTATTTTATACAGTATGTTTCTGTTTTCTTAAATTACATACAAAGTTGTGTAAAATTACAATAATAATGTGTAATTAAATATGAAGCTCGTTATAAGGTTTATATCCATACTTACAAATCTAACATATTTCCTTGTCATTTTAAGGTAAATATTATTAGTTTTACATTTAATTGTATTTTTACATATAAACTTGATATATATTGTCGATATATAATTTTAGAAAACTTTTATCATTGCATTAAACAATTCGTAGTCTCTTGTATCTTTGCTCAGTTTGAAACGTTCAGTCATGTTGTGCGTTTGGCCACTCAATCAGTGAAGTCACAGAAAGTAAAAGCATTAACATTCCAAGAAAGTGGACTAAAGTAAATTTAAAGCTTTGCAATAGTCCAGACATGATTTAGTCAAACAAGAATGAAAAGAGTAGTAAATAAGTAGTAATAAATTTGCAGTGTTTTCTCTGTTAAATATATGCTATCTGTTTGCTCTGTTAAATTGCTGTTTAGCAAAGCATATTTTGTTATAGTTTATGTATGTTACCATAAATTAAATTTTTAACCATGCACTTCAATGAAAACACAATTTAACCAAGTGTATGGGCTCTATGCACGGCGGTACTTCCGGTGAAGGTGTGGATGCTCGATAACTTCCGCTGATCATAGAGTCCAATGCAATACCGAGAATTAATGTTGAATTTTATACTCCATGGTTATACTAAAGAAACGTTAGTCACAAAATCAGATAAAACAGACACCCCTCGTTGTGTTTATGCTTCTTTTTAAAATTATATTAAATTATACCATGGTCTGGGTGAATACTCGATTCTGATTGGCTGCAGGGTGTCCGTTAAAAAGTGATATAGGACACCTAGTAAAGTAGTTCCGGTGAAACTGCCTGTTTACCATTCGAAATTAATAAATAAATGCGCTGCCTACAACGGCTGTGAGTAACCATAGCAACAGGCAGTCACATGCTCTATCAAGATGTTATAGCCTAATACAACAATGAGCGACTTCGTGCTATTTCTTTTAACATTTATGGAGAATATGGCAACTTTGACGACTGGTATGCTGCTGAAGAAAGAAAAAAAAGTAAATAAAACGGAGAAAATTACACCGCTGCTGCTCTGCTCCATTGAACTCTATTGGTAACGACGTAACTTGCGACCATAGTTGGCTAACGATGCTTTCGGGAAACGCGCACCCCTGAATGAGACCCTGCGGGAGTTTTACGCAGCTGTCCAGACAACCAAGGCAGGAGAAGGCTCAACGTTACAGCGTTTCAAGCCTAAGGAGTCTGAGGCAAATGACCCTCTCTTTGATCTGATTAATTTATTGCCCTCTATAACGTTAAGCGCAAATCGCTGGAGCTCAGAGCTAATTGATTTTTTTTATTGTTGTTTGATTAATTGTTTTATGTGTAATAAAAAAAACTATGCCTACCTTTGTGTTTCATGAAAAAAAAAAATGCATTTGTGAACCTGAAGGGATACGAGCTAAGCGGACTATAAATATCTCCGGTTGCTAAACAGTCAAGCAAGGCAAGTTATTATTTGTAAAAACTAGATTTAGCCTAATTAAAATATAAACTAATGTTTTAAAAATGTTTTATTTGGCAAGTGACCATGGTATAAGCGGGTTAATGCCCTCCGAGGTGTCCGTTGTCAGGTTTTAATGGACTTCGGCGGAGGCCTCCGCTGCGCGTCGGCCGGTTTACGCCTCGCCGTCGTCCATTAAAACCTGACAACGGACACCTCGTCGGGCATTAACCCTTACTAAACATAACTATATATAAAATTGCATCTAAACGAATGTACGTTTCGTTTCAAAGACGGGAGGACAGTAAATATTGAAGACTCTGCCATAATCCCGTTTTCTCCGGTTTTCCTCCGCTTTAATCTACACAACCGGAAATGGACGAGCATCCTTGCGTCAAATGCGGAACTTATGCGTGCATATAGCCCATTCTTTCTTTTAAAATGACTTATTGGCTGTCTGCAAGAGTTTTTGAGCATGATTGGTTATTTTGAGTGTCATACAGGAATTTGGCCAATGACAACTATGCACGGTTGCGCGACTACAGTTCAAGACAAGTTTGAATTTTGTCAGTTGGAGTGAGTGGGTATGTGTGACTGTGTGTGCTACTGCGCGGGATCTGGACAACGTTACTTCGGTTCTGTGGGCTTTTATATTGTTTAAACATGGATTGTTTTACATCGGACTGCTACATTTTTATTTTGAGTGAGTTGCGGGATGTAAATAAAGAACAAATACGGAATATGGACAACGATTTTTAACAACGTGTAACGGACATAATGTAACCTGCGGAAGGTAAGTTAACGTTAAATAACTTTTTATTTTATGAAAAAAATCTGTTAACGTTAAATAAAAATATAGTGTGTTAAGTTGAGAATCTTGACGCAATTATATATTTCAATGTATTAGGCTACTGTTTACTTATGTGTTGCTAGCATGTGCAAATATTGTCAGATGATTTAACGTTAAAGTTAGATGTTTATACTTCGCATGGGAGCTTTACAATAAATGAAATGAGAACATTGTCATTTTAGAGACAGAAGGAACTCGAAACACACTCCTTCACCCTAGAAGATTTTTTGAATCTACTGTTTATCGCGGGATATAACTAAGGCCTACTGATCAGTCAAAATGACGAGTCATCATGAAATGTTTTGGAGCTGGTGAGTAAAATTTTGCAAGCTTTTGTAAATGCCTCTGTTAGTAAGTAAAAACAAATAGCTAATATTAGCCAGAAAAGAGACTTTGGGTGTGCATCTGAAAAACTGGGTGTGCCACATTTATTGACAGATTACTGTGCAAAATTATTTACCATAACCATGCCCCACATAACCATAAAACTATATTAAAATAACTAGTCTTTTAAACTATATTAAAATAAATAGTCTTTTATTGCTAGTGCCCCCCTGAGAGAAAATTTTGATTTTCCTGATCTCATTTTGAGGTGTTTTGATGGCCAAATAAATGGACAACAGTAGCTTTAACAGCATGAAGTTGATCAGATACTACTTTTCTAAATTAATCAATATTTTTGGACTAATCTGTTCATTTAATTAATGGTTCAATAGGCTCTATGTACAACTGCACTACTTCCTGAACTTCAGCCAGCTCCTTGTTTCCTGTATACCATTATTGGACAAGTTGATTAATTCAGGTGTGCTTGACCTCAGTAGTCACGGCAACAATAATCAAACACACCTGAATTAATCAATGTGTCCAATAATGCCAGATAGGAAACAAGAAGCTGGCTGAAGTTCAGGAAGTAGTGGAGCTGTGCATAGAGCCTATTGCTCACTCATAAAGACAATCACTTGTCGCCACACTCTGGCTTAATGATGCAAGTTATGCAAACACAGACAAGCGGAGTGATACAAACAGTGAAAAGTCGAACACTTTCGAGGAAACGTTATACAAATATGTTTATACAATAATAATGGCAATATATTTAATAGGGTGCTTGTGTTGTTAAATTGAGCTTATATTTTCAACTATCTTTGATCAAACTGATTATTTCTGTTGGCCATTTAAAACTTCTATCGAAAAACAGACGTATATTTCAGCTGCATCTTATCTTGCACTGTATGATCGTTAAAGACCCCCTCCGATGAAATTTTTTTTTTTCTAGATGTTAACATGTTCTTGTGTCATTTTTCTAATGCTAGAGGGCGTTTCTTGAGAAAAATAAGCTTGAAGCATTTCTGAGTATTTCTACATTCAAATGGCTGTGAATCAGTAGCAGACGTTAAAACGCCGGCTAAAAAGACTGGAGTTGTGACGTGTTAACTCCACTGGGTGGGGCCACAAGCTCATACTCCCCTCCCTCCATACTGATATTCCCTAAGCTTTTAACAAACAAGCACGGAGATAATCTATAATATACTGTAATAGTAGATACCAGCGGTCAAGTGACAAAAGAACGACTCATACACGAAGACTCGAGAGATGAACTAATCATTTCTCTTTCCGGTACTGACAGCAACAGCATATCCTCTATGGTACTGACAGGGAGAACGCAAGACTCGGACGCGAACCCGAACTCGAGACTCGAAATATGAACTAATCATTACTTTTTCCGGTCCTTCTGCATCACACACGGCACGGCCCAGCAGACAGATCAGAGTCAGACACTGACGAGTCGAGACACGAGAGGAGGAGAACAAACCTGATAAATATGAAGTTGCAAAGGAAAGAATGTCTCGGGTCAGGAGGTGAGGTGAACTAACAGAATCAGACTGCAATAGCCTGAACTTAAGACTCTACAACTAATAAATTAATACAACATTTGAGTTGCTAGCGGAAGAGACAGAGGAGAGCTCTCTGCAACGGGGAGAGGGAGGGTCGTCTCCATGCCAACGGCTCCGCCCACAACCCAGAGTCGAATTGCTAATGAGCTACTGCTGCTCTGCTGAAGTGAAGTCCCATAAAACGGCACAGATTTTGTGATTTTGTCTAAAAATGGCATAATCATATTTTAAAGACCTCTGGGAATGTTTATAAAATAGATCAAAATATGATCGGAGGGGGACTTTAACTGAAGTGAAGCGTCCAGGGATGGAAATTAACTTTTTTGTCCACCTGCCACTGTGGCTGGTGGATTCCAAAATCTACCAGCCACTCAAAATTTTTACCAGCCATTTTCTTGTTTTTAACCAACAATGTGTAACTGCATGTGAAATATTTACTGCACAATATTTTGTATTATAAATATATTTAGTGCACAATATTTTGTATTGCTCGGAGCTCGATCCCGTTTGTCATCACAAGGTAGGCACCTATGTTATTTAGCTATGTGTGTAATGTGTGAATCGGTGGGCGGGGCTAAACCGGCTGTGTTGAAGTAGGCGTTGATCTTCTTCTGCGGGGGTGGTGTTTTGTATTCTTTGACGTCATAGTTCCCCACTTTGAAAAACGAGTCGTTTGCTGAGGCTGGTATTAGTGCTGTGTTGAAAAAATCGATTCACGATTCTGAATCGATTTTCATATTAATTTCTAAAGATCGATCCGTAGCTCAAAGAATCGATTTATTAATAGGCAATTTTCCCCGTGAACTTTAACTTGCCGCGAGTGATCCCTATGTGCGCATTGAAAGCTTTCACTCAGCGCGCACATTGTTACGACAATGGACTTTGATTCATTAAACCGTTCATTCAACGAACACGTTCAAAAAAGCAGATTCATTATTAAAATATATGTAATGAAACAACTTCAAGGTGTTAATTATTTTTACCTTTGAGTTCCACTTATGGCTCAGCTGAGCAGCAATGCGTCGCATGGGCAAATGGCATTGATTCAATGCGTGAGTCTCTAATTTTATTTCCTTGCGGTTTCCTCGTGCTGTGGGATGCTGATCAGCGCTGCTGCTGACGCGCATTTATGGTAAATACCCGTAACGTGAACGTTAAAAGGATGACTCGACAACTATTTCGCGTTATTTGGCACGGCAAGCTTTTCGTTAATACATATGACTTCAAAGAAGACAGACACCGGTAATCGCACGCGCTCTGCCGGTCTCTTTCATTCACTGTCTGTGTGAAGCCTCTGTAGGCTACACATCACCACGATAAACAGTCTCGTTATCGTTATTATGAACTAGTCTAACTTTCAATACACATGCATGAAGTTCAAAACAAGAAGGGTATAGCCTTATAAAAAACGTTAATATCACGGTTACGCGGGGATTGTTCTTTACAACAAATATAGGCTACTAATTTGCAGTTGAATGTCTATAATAAATTATTACAGTACTGTAGTTATGCAACATATTGATACTATTAGTATCAATATGTTGCATAACTACAGTCCTGTAATTCAGGTAACAGCTGGAAAAATGCTTTTTTTCAAAAACAAATATCTAAATCTCAAAGATCGGATCGAATCGAATAATGATAATCGATTCAAGATCTTGAGAATCGGAATCGAATCGATTCTTGAAATTTGAATCGAAACACAGCTCTAGCTGGTATCAATAAAAGCTTTTATTGGACTAACAAGGACGTTTTCAGTTCTGCTTACACGACGTTTTCAGTTCTGCTTACAGAAACTTACAGGATATTCTTATAATATGATGACCTCTTAGATGTCAAAAGCTCAAGGAAAAATTCATTTCTCAGTTCATCACCCCTTTAAAATAAGTTCAACTTTTAAAAGACATGTCTCAAGATCTTGCACCTTTTCTTCAATTCCACTGCCAGCATCTCAGTTTTCAAAGCAAAAGTGCTTTCTCATCCATGACTTTGAGAACTATCTCATCCCAGTCTTTATGGACCTTGCGTTGTGCACTGGTGCGCAGTCATGCTGGAACAGGAAGGGGCCATTCCCAAACTGTTCCCACAAAGTTGGGAGCATGAAATTGTCCAAAATGTCTTAGTATGCTGAAGCATTAAGAGTTCCTTTCACTGGAACTGAGGGGCCAAGCTCAACCCTGAAAAAACAACCCCACACCATAATCCCCCCTCCACCTAACTTTGGGAACCACATGTTCATTTTCTTGTATTTGAGGCGTGGTTTACGAATACCCAGAGCCATTTATTGGGTGCTAAGAATGTCTATCAAATGCGCCTGTATGTAGCTCATAGCCAATTGTTTCAATTATACCAGACGACGTATGTATAGCGACCGAAATTAGACGATGGGTGGCACGATGGCGTTGATGGCGTGGATTTATGTGTACACGATGGCTTGTATTTAACGGTTCTGTCCCTCCCTGTTCTGTGATTGGTTCCCTTGATGAGGCGAAAATTTGGTCCATGGTATCCAGACTGCGTAGCAGCGTGAATAAAATCGCACTGTGGCAAGGTAGTATGGAGAAACCCAGCCTATGGCCTACCACTTAGTGGCTGAGTTGCTGTTGTTCCCAATTACTCCCACTTAGGACTTATTCCCGAGTCCAATCGAGTCCCATTCAAAATATGTCATGATTATTGCTGTATGTTAATATTTCTTTAAATTGTTTGATTGAAACGTCAACGTGAAAGGACCCAGGTCAGATGTAATGTGGAGCCTCTAGCTCAACTATGTATCGAAAATGTCTGCCTTATCATCCATAATTCAGTTTGCATATAAGAGCCAAACAGAATTTGTGTGCAGTAATATTATGCTAAAGAGCACTTACTGATTGTAATAATTTTAAGTCATAATTGTAATAAAATTACCTTTACATCACTATGTGGCCTTTTTACCATTACAGTGTACATGATTCTATGGTATATCTGGTTTACTGTTTGAGTATGGTGCCAATTTTATTGTTACCACCAAATCTTTTACATATTGAAGATATCTTTAAGTCTGGTTTGAGACCCAACCTTAGGTTCTCCAACCTCTCTGGTCTCGCTTCGGACCAGACTCTCTTTGGTCTCGGTCACGCCTTGGACCAGACTCTCTTTGATCTCGGTCTCGACTTGGACTCGACTCTCTTTGGTCTCGACTCGGACTCGACTTCCTTTGGTCTCTGTCTCGACTCGGACGCGATTGAGCTGGTGTCGACTACAACATTGCAATATCGTGTATAAGAAAAAATATAATATGTAATGTAGAGGACATATTTAGCAAAACACTAATCTCCATAGCATATTTTTCTAGTAACGTGCTGTATATATGGTCAATTAAATGGCTTTGCTGAGGTAAATATAACTTTGTGACATTGTTCTCAAGCTGTGCAAAGGGAGCGTGTGAAAAGTGTCACTTGCAGTTGGCAGCTCATTAACCATCTTAACCATAAGATAATCATCTTTTGTGAAACTTAATAAACAAGATACCACACTGGGCAGAATAACGGAAAAAGAAAATAGCATGCTAGTCCACAAATAGGCATTCTGTCATGAACAGACACACACAGCTCTTGTTTTAGTTGAGTTGACCTGACAAAGGCATTGTGATCTCTTGCACTTTTTTGGCTATCATTACCACAAAACTTGACCTCAGCTCTATCGTTTGCAGGGCTATTCATGAGGGCGTCTCTTTTTCATATTCTACATTTTGCTTCAAGATATGCAAGCTGATATTCTGTGGTTGTTAGTGCAGTGGGAAAAAAAATGAAGTTCATGCATTTTATTACTGCTCACACCTGAGGAAATCTCACAGCCATCTGCATCTCGGTGACTACATGTGGCAGAAATCTGCTGTTTGCAGCTGTTCATTTTTTTTAATCCATCCCTTTCCATGTTCATTTTGTGAAACGCAATCTCAAGTGTCCCTTCCTCTTTTTGAAGCAGCAGAAACAGATGCTGCACGGGCCAAGGTGGAACATATTTGTACACAGACTTCAAATATGTTGATTATGAGGGCTACTGGGTTCATTTTTATAATGACAACAACAAACCTTTATGAACAAGATGAATATGCCAATTCCTTTGCATGCATATGTCTGACTACTTTTTGCCATTGATGAGAATTAAGGCCCTTTGACACATTTCGCAGATAATGTTGATGCAATCAAGTTAGAGCATCAAAAGTGGTTGTTTATGGCTTGAAATGGCATTTCTAATGGGGTATCTTTGTTTCCACAGTATTTTCAATTTTGATATTTTTCGGTCAAACCGTTGTTGTCTGTCAGTCATATAATGCAGGTAGGGGGGTCCATGTCAAAGAGCATGCACAGAGAAGTCCAAATTAAACATGATTTAATGACTCGTAAATGTAATTAAACATTGATGACCTAACACACGAAATGAGCGGTTTGTGTGAGAAAACAAACAGTGTTTATAACGTTTTTACCTTGTGTAACCACAGCCATGTTTAGCTGATCTGAATCAGTTGTCCAATGTCCAACTGAACCATGTCCAACGTTCCGCCGGAAGTGATCGCTTGCACGTGTACGTCACTCATTGTTTACACAGAGATTTCAGAAGTTTTACCTTTCACTAAACATATTTAGTTATATCGAAATCGTCTTCCATTGCGATTTCCTGTATATCTAAATATGTTTAGATCTTCACAGTGAACGGATAATTGGTTCAGATCAGTTGAACATGGCTGTGGTTACACAAGGTAAAAACTAGGTCTGGGTATCGTAACAAAATGTTCGATACCAATACCAATACCTTGACTTCGATACCGGTTCCTGAACGATACCTTTTTCGATACCAATATTATGTAACCAGTTTTATCAATATAATATTACCTACATTTTTATTTTATTTTTCAGTTGTTGACTTTTTTCACACTCATATTTTGAGTATGTAAAAAAGCACCAATGCTAAAGTTTTCTATGTTTCCTAATAATTTAACAACACAGATTATTTCTGCCTTATCTTAATGCATTGTTTAACAATGAAACTGAATGAAAATTAATTGAAATGCATTACACTGTCACCTCTGATAATAACAGATCATCACTCAAATTGTAATTTAGAAACATGGATTTTCTATAAAGCTGCTTTGAAACGATATGTATTGTGACAAATGCTATACAAATAAATGTGAATTAAATTAAATATAGGCTACTGGGGCGCGGGATATATGCCTCGCGCGCAGCACACGTAAGCTTGCCGCAAAGCACTGGCAACAGAAGCCTAATGATTATGTGTCGGTAAACAACAGCAATGATATATTTTTAATCGTTTATTAATGAACAAGTGTTTAATAAGTCTGCTGGCAGCAAATATGATTATGGGGACGCTGGCTCGTCATTCCTGCAGCAGTGAATGCGCGCACCTAACGTTATATGTATCAGGGTAATCAAACTATTAATTTCTAATTGTTTTGTTTAAAAGTACACATATTTTGACCGTCTATAGACCTATTTCTCATGTATATGAGGCAAGTATCCTATATGCTGAGTGTCGGTTCATCTGATCTGTGACGCGCTCCAGTTCCTGCAGTGGAAGACGGACTTTGTACTCTCAAGTGTCTGTGCGCTTATCAGATTTACCGTGTTACTGGTCTTGGCGGCAATTATCCTGTCGAAAATACTGCATCGCGTGCTTCTGGTATCGAGTCTGGCACACAGGTACACTTTGGATCATTTCCACATTTTTCTATCCATCTGGGTTGGGACGCTTACACGCACACACACTCACGTGCGACGAGCTGTCTCTGAGCAGCCGCGTTAACTAGTTTTCCACCACAGCCTATCATGCTGCGTGCTTGCTTATTGTTTCACTGACGTTGACGAGATTAACCACTTAGGTACCGAAATTTGGTGTCGAAAAACAAGACATGTTTCGATACTCGGTAGTACCGAGGCAATTTGGTCAGTACCTAAAAAGTACCGAACTTCAGGACCCAGCCCTAGTAAAAACTATATAAATACTGTTCGTTTTCTCACACAAACCGCTCGTTTCGTGTCTTACGTCCATCAGTGTGTACTTACATTTACGAGTCATTAAATCGTGTTTAATTTGGACTTCTCTGTGCATGCTCTTTGACTTGAACCCCCATACCTGCATTACATGACTGACAGAAGAACGGTTTGACCGAAAAATGTCAAAATTGAAAATACTGTGGAAACAAAGACACCTACATCTTGGATGCCCTTGAGGTAAGCTAAAACATATCAAAAATTAATTTCAAAGTGAACTATCCTTTTAATGTCACATATTTGATATCAGAAGATGAAGACGTTATTCCAACAAAGAGCTCTACAACCAGTGAAGGTACAACTGTGGAAACCCAACCCAGACTATGTATGAAACGCTCACGCTCAGTCTACCAGAGCATGACGATTTACCCTTATTAACTGATAATTTCTGATTATGATCAAAATAGATAAATTTAGCTCTCCTCTCTGAGAAAACCTCAGACTGAAATCTACATTGAAATCTACTGACGTTTTTAGACTGTGGAGAGGTGTTTTCAAATCTCATTTGAAATTAGCATTGGAACGCATAACAAGTAGTGCATTACTTGTTCAGATTACTTTTTGGTGTAACAGTTAATTCATTACAAGTAACGTGAGTAGTAGTGTTATCTTGTCATTGCAGCATAAAATGCAAACACATTCTAGTAGCTTTTTACTATGATCCCCGAAAACACGAAATCTTGTGTTAGAAGTTAAGCCATCCCACTCGGCCACATACAACGGATCATCACCACGGTCGTTCAAATCTCTTCAAACACAGTTGAAAAACATAGACCAGTCTTTGTCGTGAAAAATCAGACATGCCTTGTAGAGTTTCACAGTATGTCAACACTTTGTCAAACACATATCTCACCACACGATTACCAGAGATTGTGAAATCAGGTTTCACAAAACCGCTGTCTTCATGAAGAAACTTTGTCAAGCTAATGCTTCTTCCTTGGAGCAAAAGTTAGATCCTCTCTAATTTCAACTCATCCTCTTGTTGGCGAAATACACATAACCTTTCTAGGGTTTTTAGGTGTTCTCAGAGTAGCCCTTGTGTCAGGCAAGTTTGTAGAATGTTTTCTGTGTTCAACAGCGTGCCTCCTAACTTTATTTAAACAACAAATTCATGATGTTGGTAGTGATGTAGTTGTGGTAAGGAAGTTAGTCCAGAAAGGAATATGTATATAAAAAAAAAATGCCAAATGCAATTTGCATGGTGTGAGTAGGGTTGGGTATCGTTTGAATTTGAACGATTCTGATTCCGATTCCTTGTTTCGATTCCGGTTCCTAACGATTCTCGATTCCGATTCTTTTAAGAGGCAGGGTCAAAAAAGTTTAGCAAACCTTGCTAACCAACGGTCTTTCTGAAGGAAATACTCCTTCTGTCACAAATACTCCTTCTGTCACAAATTTTGCATTTTGCCGAGATTTCGTTATTTTTAGAAAAGTGAAGCCACACTTTGAACCGCCGACGTAAGCTACTCATGTTCGACTCCCGCGGTTATGCCAACACTTCCGGTAGATGCTTCTTCGTTGGTGTTGTTCAGCGGTTTCTTCTTCCGCTCGGCGGACTGTGAATATCGAAACTAGGAATCGAAATTTTAACTTTTGAACGATTCCGGGAAAAACGAAAAGTTAGTCCCGGTTCCAATCGATACTCGATTCTCGATACCCAACCCTAGGTGTGAGCCCATTAAACCAATCGTAAAGTCAGTCAAAAGTCACATTTATCACCTGTTTGATGAGCCATCTCCGGACATCTGCACATTATGATGTCACAACCCGACAACACGTCGTAAAACTTACCAGACAGGTAACTTTGCGACTAACTTTGACTTGACAGAGACGCGAGTGTTGCATGTTACTTGAGCAAATCAATGTATATAAACTAATCAATTTTATGTAGTTCAACATAATGAAAAGTTTGAAGTAGTTAGAATTAAATAGTTTGTTGTTCGGTAGAATTAAATGCCCTTATTCCTTTATATCCACGGTACTCGCGTTGCGTGTGGCGCTAGTATAAGTCTAGCAATCGCGCCCTGCTTCATACCACAGACATGTTAAAAACATCAATGTATTAACTCATCCATAAAAGATCCATCAGCTTGATGGCAAGATCCATAATTCCGCTTAATGCAGAATATACGTCATTAATATTCGCCTTTGTTACTGTAAGAGGTTAGCGACCCCTGGTGGCGAAAAAATCTTACATATCTTACATATTGTACCTTTAAGTAAACAGATTACTTTTTTTGATGTAACAAGCAACACATTACAATAATGTGCATTACATAATCAGATTACTTTTTGATGTAACTGCAAATGACAATCTAATAACATAAAGAATTACTGCAAATAAACTTGAAAGTATTTTCAAGTATAAGTAAAAGTATGAATTGTAACAGAAATATAGTGATGCCCAATTTAAAGGATTAATCAGAATTTCGTTTCATTTAGCAATGATACGACTCCTTAGATGTTACATAATGTTACACTTTTTTTCTGCAAAAGTCTCCTAGGAGGACAGGAGAAAATGGATGGATATTTCGGAGCAACTACGCATTGCTGCCTGGCTGTCGGCCATCTTGGTTTGGAGAAAAAAAAATCCATACAGGGCTCCAGACTGCGACCAAATGGTCGCATTTTGCGACCAAAATTTGAGATTGTGCGACTGAATTTTACATCCAGTCGCACATGTGCGACAAGTAAATTTGCCACACGTTAAACGCATGGTTAAGCGTGGAAGGGGCGCGTCAATGAATCCGTGACAAGAATAGCGCGCGTAAAGGTCTGTGGGAAGGAGACGGAGACAAATATCACAACCTGATGTGTGTCTGAGCAATCAGCGATCTATCGACTTGTTAGTCGTTACCTAGCAGCGAATGCAAACACCGTGGACCGTGGAGCAGCAACAGCGACCCGAACCATTGACAAAATAAAGCCCCGAACTCGCCAGTCGCGGGCCGATCTCGCTCACGCAATACTGTTACTAGGAGATCCAGTGAAGAAATCCATTGAATTCGCCTCAGAATTAATAACATCAACACCACGAGATCCAGTGAAAAACACTCCGATTCGGCGCAGAGATCTGTTATAAGATCAAACAGCGCTGACGTGGAAACCAGGAGTAACACTTATGGAAGGCTTTCAGTCCACAAATCAGCCTAACAGAACCATGGATTTAGGCTAATGTAGTAAGTTAACTCTAACCATAAATATGATAATGTGTAAGAAATAGTCAAATGCTTACAAGTAGGCTACTACACATCTTTTCCCAGCACTTCAATAATATCATATATAAATGTTCTATTTTTTTGTATTTTTTATGTGATTACCAACACATTTTTTGTTCATCCTTTAAAGATTGTCCTAAAACGAAAAAATTTAAGATGTTGGAAAACTCTTATTTAAAAACTTAAAAAAATAATAATAACCATTGTAAACAGTAGGATGTTTATTGGCTATTTTCACTCCATAAACATATTTTCACTACTTTTATTAATAATAAAATATTAAGACATTATAAATGATAATAACTAAAGTTAATTTCATTTACACCCTAAATTAAGCTTAGTGATTTGTCAGCCCCAGTGCTACCAGAATTTTTTTTTTTTTTTTGTAGAACTCGCCCTCAACTTTGAGTCTGGAGCCCTGTGAACTTAAAATAAAACAGCATATCATAATGTTAAGTCTATTTATTATTAAATAATTTGTCAGTATTACAGTTATTTTGGGGGAAATTTGAATAATTGCATTGCAAGCTGATTTAAGGTGTGCCCCTAAATTTTCTGCTTGTGCTCCTAAAATTTTCAGTCAGGGGCAACAGCGCTCCTAGTAAAAAAAGTTAGTCTGGAGCCCTGCCATACACAAAGGCATTCCACTTGGTGGTAGTGTATAGGATGATGCACAAGAGTCCACTGTGGTGGTTGATGGGCAACTATGCCATCAAAGAAAATGTTTTTTGACCTATATGCATGAAAGGGTTAATTTCTCATAATATCATAGCAACCATACTGTAGCAACACTCTAAAGAACATTCAGAGCACCGGCACTAGAATTGCGTAGAATTGCATAGAATTGTAGCACCACTCATATTTTCCTCAAAAATCCATCCATTTCATTCGTTTGTATTCAGAATCAGATTCTTAAATTTATGATAATCATTTTTTTCCTCCCACTAGTTGTCCTGTCAATGTCTTATCACTTCAGATAGTCTGGAAGCATCTTGGTGCGAGTTAATTAGGGAGCAGGGCTGAGGGAATGCACTCCATAATCACTCTCTCATAGGCGGTGTTTACAGACTCGATCGGAGCTGCTGAATGAAGCTTTTTGCATGCGCTATTAAGAGCTGTTAATGTAAGCTATGCATCTGAATTTACTTCCACCGATCCAGTTATCTAGACTGGCTTCAGCATATTCAGTCTGAGGTCTGCCCCATAATTAATTTATGTAAACACATTGGGTTCATTTTTACATGCATCATTTGTTAAAGAGCGGCTGACTGCTTGGCAAGAAATTTCCATTGGCGGTAACACATGCAAAATGAAGGGAATAACCAGTGATACAGAACATTATGTTGAGATGCTGCTCTCACTGATATGAGGCACTTCACCTCTGTTTCTTAAGAATTCTTGGTTAATGGCCAGAGGTTTGTGTTTCAATTTTGACAGTCTCAATCTGAGAAAGTTTTATGAATGGGTTCCCGTGATATAACTGAAACTGAAAATGACTTTTATGAAGAAAGTGTAATTCTTGTCAGTACCAAGGCTTACCCCTTCCCCTTAGTTTTGCGCGTTCACGTGAGAGGAAGGGCTATCCCAATTCTCATTTTGATCTAGGGGTAGGGGTAAGGTGAAGGGGTATATACCCCTTAAGGCCGTGTGTCCACCAAAGCGTTTTTCCACGCGCCTGGCGTTTGTTTCCAATGGGAACGCCGCGTTTTTTAAACGCCATGAGCGTGACGAGGCGCTGAGCGTTTTTTTCACGCTGAAGCGCCGAGCGCCCGGCGTTTTTTACTGGTCGCCGAGAGTTGAAAAATGTTCAACTTTGGAAAAAACGCAGCGCTCATCACTGTCAGTTCTTGCCCAGCCGTCCAATCACAGTGGAGGAGGGGCGGGACTAAACCACACCGACCAACAGTCACAACGTTTAAACTGCTGCGGATATTCTGTATCATAGCAACGAAACGCCTCAACGGAAAAAACGCTGCGCTGCCAAAACGCTCTCAAGCGCCCAAAGCACGGCGTCTTCAGCAGAGCGTGTAGCGTTTTCAGCTGGCAAAAAACGCTTTGGTGGACACACGGCCTAAGACCAAGAATTTTCGCGAGCTTACTTGAAACCAAGGGTTAAGAAATGCACAAGTTTTTTCGCTTAAATGATTGATAAAAAAGTGTTTCCTCTAGGATTTTTCCAAGCTGTGGGGGCAGGCCCGTTTCCCCAGGGGGATATTCCCTTAGGCCACGCCCCCTTGTCTTCCCAAAGTATTATAAGCGATCATGTGCATTGTGTGTGCAGAATGATGCACTTGAAGCAACACCAAGTCACAACACGCAACGCTTCACATTGTAAAGAACATAGCGAAGGGATTATATCTATAATCTATGTTTAGTAGGGCTGCACGATTTGGGGAAAATGTCATATTGCCATTATAGGTCAATATTTCAATTGCGATATGCGATTCCGATATAATAAAATGGTTTCATGAGTCCAACTTGCTTGGTTCTAAAGTAAAATGCACACACAGATTAGTGATCATTCTGTGTATTAATGTTTATTTCTCAACTCAAACTAAAAACAACTAAATGATTGATAAGACCTATAATGAGCAATAAACCATCAACCAAACCAACATTACAGTGATTCCATCATTACAATTGAAAGCTATCAACTTTTTAAAAAATTATTAGGCTTAAAAAAATATAACATCTTTTAAATTAAGTGAACTTCAAACAATCCCCACATAAACTCATAATAAAACCATATTTACCTGTGCCCTTCCTGTCTTAACAGGTACAGAAATTGAATAAAGTTATCAAACAGTCTGCGCTGCATGAATCATAAATTATATATAGAATAATCCTTATTAAAGCTACAAAAGTTCTTTAGTCAAGATCAGTGAGTAATTTTCTAATTTCCCTTTGTTCTTTGATTAACTTTACTGACAGAACGCTTTATTCGCTGCTGGCGCTTTAAGAGCACCCGTTGCCGACGCGGATCTCACACGCGCCTTATAGCACAACTCTTTTCGTCCATAAGACTTTTCTTATGTTATGAAGATACTAGACAAAACGACATTTTGGCATAATTGTGTGTGTTATTGTTCGTTCAAGCTCGAAAGAGAACTGTATATTCTGGCACGCGGTCAGTGCATGCGCATTATGGCGCGCGTCTTTCTGCGAGTCTCATTTAGGGCACAGGCAGCTTTTCACTTCTTGTCGTGCAAAATGCGAAAAGGCATTTGCTCGAATAAGAGCAGGATCATGTAACACTAGTCAAAGGATGACAAAAAAGAAGAGATGCTGCGTTAATAGCCCTAATTTGTTTATTTCATATAAAATCGCGGCATTTTGCGTTATATAAATTGCATAGGTTTGAGTCTGAGATCGCTCTTACGATTAGCCTACGATATGATTAATTGTGCAGCACTAATGCTTAGTGTATTCTATATATGCAACAATTTTTTTAGCCTTTTCTTTTAACAGTTTTAAATTTCAGTGCGCATGAAGAACACTCTCGACTCCAGTGCTGTAATCTTACATACACCCGGGAGAAGGGAATATTGATTTAGAAAGGGCAATAAACTCCACTCCAGCAAGATAAAGTCATTTTATGCAAATCATAGACCTTTATTCTTTATCAACAAATAAAGTAGGCTATAATAATGGGAACATTGATCTTGAAGAGAGTGTCGTTGTTTCACTGTCGCAACCGAACGTGATGCGCTGTGTGAATGTTGAATGGAGAATGACTGAGGCGAGATGACTTTCCGTTAACAAATACTTGGCGACTAAAATATTAATTTCACCACACAATATGCTATTGAATGACTTTAGAAGTCTTGGAATATAGTGTGAAAACTTGATTGTGCTTTACAAAGTTTTTTATGCCTCTAGTGGGGCTTAACAAAATAACACAATAGCTACTATGCAGAATGTCGGACGTCACTGAGCTGTAGCCGTGGCGGGAGGATTTTAAGTGTGGCGGCCCGCCACGGGAGAATGAATGTAGCGGAAACACTGCCGTCTTGTTTTGTGCTCTACACAGTTATGTACATATATATTTGCAACTATATTGTTTATTGAAACGTTTTTAAAAATCGCTACTTTGCTACGCTAGGCTATGCTAACGTTACATTGCTGATTTGCACAATCAGTCCCACATTTCAAGATCACCCAAATATCCGGGATTCAGCTTATGCTTTCTGCAGTCGCCATTCATTATGACTACATTATTTGGTCACTGACACGTACGTGATCAGCTTCTCAGATGTTGCATTTACAGCCCCTCATGCTGCCCAATTCTTGGTTTGTGTGTCTGTTGTTGTCTAGTGTGTGAGTTTTGCTGTGTATATGGTTTTTATGTTCTGCAGAGCAGGAACCTGCTGAAAATCAGTTTTATACTGAGCCAGGCCCGATTGTCCTAAATCTTTTCCTGTTTTAAAAATAATAAATAAATAAATAAATAAATTCAGCTTCAAACTGATCCCGACTGAGACGAAAACACGGGAATATTAGATCAACAATACATTCAGATTCACCGATTTAAATGCATGAATTCAGTCCGATTTAAACAACACCTTGTGCATGTAAACATAATGAATAGTGAAGGCAGAACGCAAAAGCCGAATCCCGGACATTTTGACCGCATCTTGAAAGTTTCAAGATGTTTGTGATCAACGCTTGTTGCCCCGGGTGACACAGACGCCGATGTAAGATGACATAACCGAGCGGTGTCTCATTTCTTAGGGGTATGTTTGCACTAGCGCTTACCACTCGTTTTCGAGGGACAAGGGCTAGGGGTAAGACGAAGGGGAAGGGGTAAGGGGAAGGGGTAAGACAGAGAATTGGGATTCAGCCCAAGTCATAAAGTTGTGTCCTAAAATGACACACTATACACTATGCACGACACACTATGTACTCAACCGTATAGTGTATGATTTTTATAAGGTTATTTTGTCATTCAACATCCAACATGACATCATGACTTTTGCGTAAACATACACGCCACTTTCGAGTCAAGTGGCGTGTTCTCTCTACGCATTTTGAGCTATCCGCGTGTATCCGCGTGTGTGCGTGTTTGTCTATGCCATTAACGTCCGCGTCATTCCGCGTGTCCGCACACGCCGTCAAATGTCCAGTCATAAATGCCATTAACCCCAGTGACGGTTAAGTTTAGGGATGGGGTTGAGGTAAGTCGTATCTTTTTTTTACCTAGGATGGTAAGGGAACAGTCATAAATGCCATTAACCCCAGTGACGGTTAAGTTTAGGGATGGGGTTGAGGTAAGTCATATATTTATATAACGTTAAGTCAACGGCGTTCATAAACACGCTAAAAAGGGATTATGCGTCTTGATAGCACGCCAAAAATGGAAATAGGTATTGGCGTGTCATACACACGCTACTTCATGAGATCAGTCTGCAACATCAGAGTCCCCTCCCCCTCTGCTACGTATTTAACGCTGCAACAGTTGAGTGAATGAGCACTTCTATTTTTTCCAAGTTAATTAAGTGCATCATCCAGGTATTTAAAGAACACTTTTTCTTTTTGGAATTTTATATTCAGGAGGAAACTCAAGCATGTTCACTTGACGAGTGAGAACCAATGAGGTTCATTCTCGTGTTACGCAATACGTTTGAGATTCTGTAAGAACCAATGAGGTTCATTCTCAGGTTACGCAGCACATTAGAGCTTCTGCAAGAACCAGTGAGGATTATTCTCAGGTTACGCAGCACGTTAGAGTTTCAGCAAGAACCAATAAGGTTTATTCTCGTGTTACGCAGCACGTTTGAGCTTCTGCAAAAACCAATGAAGATTATTCTTGTGTTACGCAGCACGTTTGAGCTTCGGCAAGAACCAATGAGGTTTATTCTCGCGTTATGCAGCACGTTTGAGCTTCTGCAAAAGGTTTGTTCCAGCCCGTTCTCATCCTTTAGCGTCACATAAAACGCTATATGACAAAATGGCGCTATACTACGCACATGGCACCCTTTATCGTTAATATAACACGCGAACCCAAGACGTCATAAATCCTTTAGCGTGAATATGACACGCAGACCCTACCCCACACCTAAACTTAGCCCTCACAGCGCGTGTTATATTAATGATATAATATATATATATATATATATATATATATATATATGTATATATATTATATATAATATATAATTCAGATTTATCTCAGAATTATAATTTTTGGTGGAATTATTTTAATTTTTTTCCCTTGTAATGGCTAATTTTTACATTTACATTTATATATGTTTCTTTTCTTTTATATATGTTCTTTTATTTTCTTCTTTTATTTTAATAGATGTGTTGGGAGTGTGTAACTTTTACTAACGTTGGAAAAGATGTACTCATAAGCATTTAAAGGAAAATATTCATATCATCTAACATGTACTCATAGGCATTTAAAAGGAAGATGTTCATATGATCTAAAACGGCATTATTAAAGATATAACAAGCTGGTAGAAATGCATAAGTTAGAGTAAGCTTAAAGATATAACCAAACTGTTAGAAATGCATAAGTTAACGTAAGCTTCGTTTGAGAACATATAGTTCTGCAGTTAACAAAGGACCAAGCAGCATGGAAACATTTTAATAGCTCATTGTATTTCAAGTGTGAACTGTATGTGTGCAGGTTTTTGATCAAACAAGAGATAAAGCAGAAAGGTGTGAGGTCCAACAGTAGTTGCAACCAAGAGATAAGTGAAGTCAAGCTGTACTTAAACACAGGAAACTTTAACACAGACGTCATTGTGCTGTCTAAATTGAATATATGGTTAACAAGAATAGTTAAAAGCATCAACAGGTTTCCTTTCTAGACAGCATAGGGAACAATCTGCTGCAAACCAGACATAGCCTGCATAGGATGGTTTCCTGGGTTTTCAGGTATATAAGGATGGCGAGAAGGACTAACCTTCGCCTTCACATATAGACATTGATCTGTATGTTGAATGCCAATTTAAATTTTGTTTTCTTGCAGGAAAATAAACTTTTGATACTTTGACTTTTAAGAGGTTTCCACTTGTATTCTTCCTCCTACCTTTTCAAACAGAATTAGGGTGTACTCACACTAGGCACGGTTGCCATGAACCGGGCCCAAGTACGATTGTCCCCCCTCCCCACTCCCCCTCTGGCCTGCACATAGGATTTCAGCATTCGTGCCGGAGCACGCTTACGTCATTATAGTGCTACGGTTTTGGGATAAACAAGAAGAGCGGCGCTCTCTGAACACAATGGAGTGAGTCCATCGCTCGTTTTCTTTGTGGATAATTTTGTGTCGTTTGGTCCACAGCCCCCTCACAGCCTGTTGTTAAACAGATGTGTCGCCTTAGTGGTGCGAAAATTTTCACGTAATCGTGCTGCACGTAGGCTATGAGGAGGTTTGCAAGGTACCAGCTAAAGTGCAGCAAGGACTTTGCAGCTTTGATTACGGACTACAGTTCCCGTACTGTTCGCGGCCGTTCTGTTCCGCGCTCCAGCGCGGTTAGCGCTCACACTGCATGCGAACCGCGCCTGGGTCCAACTGAACCGTGCTCTGGCCCACCTCTTCCAAGCGGATTAGGGCCGGCTAATCAAGCCGCGCCTGGGCACGGTTCTCACTAGTCAAACGAACCGCGCTTTGGAGGTCAAACGTACTTGGGCATAGGGTTGGGTATCGAGAATCGAATATCGATTGGAATCGGGACTAACTTTTCGTTTTTCCTGGAATCGTTCAAAAGTTAAAACTTTGATTCCTTGTTTCGATATTCACAGTCCGCCGACCAGAAGAAGAAACCGCTGAGCAACACCAACGAAGAAGCGTCTACCGGAAGTGTTGGCATAACCGCGCGAATTGAACATGAGTAGCTTACGTCGGCGGTCCAAAGTGTGGCTTCACTTTTCTAAAAATAACAAAATCTTGGCAAAATGCAGAGTATTTCCCTTTAGAAAGGAGTATTTCCTTCAGAAAGACTGTTGGTTAGCAAAGTTAAAAAGCTAAACTTTTTTGACCCTGCCTCTTAAAAGAATCGGAATCGAGAATCGTTGGGAACCGAAATCGAAACAAGGAATCGGAATCAGAATCGTTCAAATTCAAACGATACCCAACCCTACTCGGGCACCGTTCAAAATGGCTAGTGTGAGTACAACCCTTATTTCCACAACACCCTTTAATTGATTACTTGTTTTTCTGTTGTGTTGTGATACCTTGCTTACTGTGAAATCTCATCGACCAGTAAATCGTATCGACCAATAACTGATTTTTACTGTTGTCATTCATTTTATGATAACTAGATAAAAAAGTTTGCCAAGACCATAGATGTTAACTTGAAAATCTATCCATCCATCCATAGTTTTGTCTGACCGTCCATCCATCCATATTGGATGGTATTTTTCCACGTTTTTTTTTTCTTTTTTCACCAAAGCACAACCACTTAGTAAAAGCAACAAACAACATGATCTGAGGTATCTTATATGTCTAGCACAAACAATGCGAGACAAGTTACAGACTGAAATTTAATGCACAAACTTATTGGTTTGTTTAAATAGTAGTAGTGATGATAACCTATGCAGGCACCACTAATAAATGGCATTGGCACCGCCCGCGCAGGCTATTACTGCTAGTAAAAAGCTTGGACCAGGGTGTAATCTTCTGATACATGATTTGCATAAGTCACCTCAGTAAAAGAATGAGATAAACTGTCATAGCTCAATCACAATACTCAGTGTTTTTTGTACATGCATTAGATGACTGAAGCAGCCAGTCGGTTTGATGGTGATGGTGCCACATGTTGGCCTGATGAGTCAGTCATCCCACACTAGTTCTGTTCACGGTGTCCATTAGAAAGAAAACAGAACACTATTAATCAAATGCAGAGGTTGCTTATTTGAACATAACGTACCTTTTAACAGCTGTTATACAACAATTCATCATCTCAAAGGTCTCAGTGAACCAAACAACACAAGAATGCTTTAGATGGCCAATTTTTTGTGAAGAAGGTTGTTGAACTTTTGTACGTGTGTGACCATGAGAAAACATAAAAATACTTAATGTTTGAAAATGTTATGAATAATAGGCATTTTATTGCTTAAAGGTTCAATTTTTCTTATCTCAGGAGACTTGCAGTGTAAGGGCAATATACACAGGCATTCAAATGTTTAGAATAATATTTTTTTTTATGTTTTTGAAAAATGTCTCTTATGCTCACCAAGTCTGCATTTGTTCAGTCTTCAGTGTCACATGATCCTTCAGAAATCATTCTAATGTAATGATTGGTTTCAAGAAACATTATTATCAATGTTAATTGAAAAGTTGTGCTGCTTCATATTTTTGCAGAAACCGTAATATGATACATTTTAAAATTTTGAGGCAAGTAATATATATAAATTACATAAATTAATAATTTTATTCAGCCTGGATGCTTTAAATTTTGATAAAGTGACAGCAGTGATATTTATAGTGTTACACAATATTTCTATTTCAAATAAATTCTGTTCTTTTGAACTTTCTATTCATTAGTGAATCATTTTTTGCATCAAAAAAAGAATCATTATTAATAATAGAGCATCAATAATAATTCAAAATCATTGAGCACTTAATCAGCATTAAAATATTAATACAGAAAAGCTATTTTAAAAATAAACTTTCACAATATTACTGTATTTTTGGTCAAATAAATGCAGCCTTGGTGAGCACAAGAGTTTAACAAACATTTAACAAATCAAAATGATTCGAAACTTTTGACCACCAGTTTATAGTTGACCAATCAACTGGAAATTTACATCGAAAATAATTAAAACGTTGTCTGCCATGCTTATGTCCTGGATGATAAAATATGAAATCATAACCTTGTGTAAATCTCACCAGATGCTCAGCTAGGATTAAAATCCACAGTATTTTAACCAAGCTAAATGTAATTTAATGAAAAAATAATTACGGATGAGGTTGCAGTCATGTTTGATTTGATTGTAGCACTAACTAAAGCTATTTAATATGCACAATTATGCATTTGTCCGGTGCAATTATACTTTATAAAAGCCCCAATGTTCCCTCTGTTTGCATACTCACAAATAAAATGTTTTCACCTTCATGGCTTCATTAAAACAAGTAAATTAATTTGAAATACAGTGTTGTGTTTGATCAGTTCTGCATGTTCCTAAAGTTTATTCAGCCATAGAGATACTGTCATCTGTTGAATGAGGGTTAGCCATGATAGCTCTTCATTTAATTAATTCTTGATTTAATTGAATAGTCATAACCTTTTCAGGCGATGTGCACAATGATCCATCATGGCACGCTAGAATGTCACAGCAAAACTGTGCATAAAACTTTAAAAGGAAATCACTGTTATTTCTCCTAGACGGCAATGATATTAAAATGAGCCTTTTGGACTATAAAAAAAAATTATATTATTTATAAATATATTATATTATTTTTTTAATTACGGTATAAAAATTACAGATAAGATGTGTTTTTGCATTGCTTTAACACATCAAAATAAGTACTATCAACTTTTTTATACAGATATACAGGATTTTTAAAAGTCAGTTGAATGTAATTTAAGTTGAAATGACATACTGTAAACATCCAAGTTGATTTTACTTCATTTAAGGTAGCAACTTTTTTTACAGCGAGGCTCTCCTGAGAAAAAAAAAATCTGCCATGTTTCCTTTAAAGTTTCAGAAGCCATCTTAACATTTGCAATAACAAGTCAGTGATTTCACTATGAATTAACTCTCTATTTCTCATTAAATTCTCTCAAAAACAGAAAATCTGAGATGTGTTATCTGTATTATTTTAATAAGTTTCTGGTTTTAGTGGCTTTTAAAGGTGCTATATGTAACTTTTCTTCTAAAATAAATCTTGTTTTTAATGCCTGTGTGTGAAGGGGTTGTAATCACACATTACAATGATTAATTTGTCAGGTTTTGCTATTACCTTTGAAGGCCAGTATTCCTATTTCTATGTGAAGTCTCCGTGTCGGATTTTGTGCGAAATCCATCGGATGTGACGTGCATGCGCGCTCCCGATCCTCTCTCCTTTATGCGACGGCACTGCAGCGGACGACATGGAGTCTGATAACACCAAAAAACTCCTGCCTCCAGCACAACACACACTCCAACACAAACTCCACATAAATATAAAAAACAAAAATGTATCTGCTGAAGCTAGTCAGGCCAACCGTGAATCGGGCCGACTTAAGCCAAGTTCACACTACAGGATTTTAAGCCTGATTTATGCCCGATTTGCAAATCGTTGAGTCGCCGACAAGTCAGGGTGTTATCTAACACAGTCTCATCCCAATTCGTCATATAACTGACGTTTTGGGATGTCTTTTGACCATTCGTCAATATATGACTTTTTAGGGCCCCCTTAAACGTCGGTAGATGACGATCCCGGGTCGTCATACAACTGACGCTTTACCTTTAACGTCAGTTAGGTGACGAGTTGGGTTTAGGGTTAGGTTTAGGTATGGGGTAGAGTTAGGATCCCATAACGTCATCTACCGACGTTTAAGGGGGCCCTAAAAAGTCGTATATTGACGAATGGTCAAAAGACGTCCCAAAACGTCAGTTATATGACGAATTGGGATGAGACCGGGTTGTGTTATCGCGTGCAAATCGCGGGGGATTAGCGGACGATGAACGCTTGCCAATCTTTTTGTATGAAAGAAACAACAACGCAGCGTAAACGCTCGCAGACGCGTCGCCGAGCCCAGAAAAATATCTAGCCTGCTAGATATCCAGAGCAGTCGCGCGACTCAAACTCAGTGATGTCATGAGTACAGCCAATCATTGCAACGCATGGGTTGATGACACCAGGTAAATCTTAGTTTTTCTCTTTTTTTTGCATTTTTTTCTTCAGAGCAGATCGTCGTGCAAACAGTGTGCAGCACTAGTTTCTGTCTGACGCCTCACGTGTTGTGTTCTCTTCTTCGCTGGGTATTGGCGCAATATTTATTTATTTATTGCGTTTTTTTTCATGACAAAACGTGGTTTGTAGACAAGATAGAATCGTTGGGTGACCGAGTTGTTGTCAACTTGTTATTTATTTGATTATTTTCAGGATTTAGACCGTAACATAGTACTGAAACAGCTCTCATTGAGTCACAAATGATTTGCTCTTATCATCCGATCGTGGTTATATCTCTATGCAGTGCGTTGTCAGCTCGTGTAGTGAGTTACCTCCTGTTGTGGATCAATCACGTTGTGTTGTGTGGTGTGAACAGCTAAACAACTTCAACACTTCTGATTTCACTGAGAGCAAGTCATGTAGTGTGAACCACACAGTTCAGCCCGAAGTTTTAAAATCATGTAGTGTGAACAAGGCTTTAGGACGAAAACACGGATCAACATCAGCAGAGCGTTTTAGTTATGGAGAGTCCTCCGCTATTTTTATTGTGATAATTACAAGCTTTCAGATATGCTGCAATAATGGTAAACTGTAATGAAATAGCAAGGTAAACTACAACATATGAGATATGAAATGAACACAAAAGACTGTTCCAGGATAACAAAAAGTAGGTGCTTTAGGATGTAACTTTTATTTTATGTACTAGATCTACTGTCTAACCTCACTCATCCCACTACTATCATATTGTTTATAATACACATTTCCAGACACGTTCAGTACAGTAATGTTACTTCCTACGATCTTCACTAACTGTTTTCGTTATTGGGGATGCAAATTATCGATTAATTAATTAATCATTAGTTGATCAACCTTATCGATCGATTAACGATTAACTGATAAGCGCCTATTTTCCTGTGGGGGGAGTCAAATGTACAACTTGTAACGAGTGGAAATAAGGTGCGGCCCCTTTAAGAGCTGCACGCTTCCTGTTGAACTATCGGCAGTATTGTATTGTATTGTATGTGCCGTGCGCCTCGAACACCCCTTTTGCTGTCTATTCGAAGTGAACACCCCAAGTAAGAAAGTGTGAGAAACCAGGGAAAACGGGAGTGTTGACAGGTATGAGCTAAGTTATTGTTAGAATACAGCTGGATTTTCGAGGTTAGCATGCTGTATAGCTGGTAGTCAATATCGATGCACTCCACTCCGTTTTGACCGCCTCATTCATTTTGCCGCCTCAAGTTTGTGTTGGCTCTCTCGCGTGAGAACATCGTGTCATCTTCGGAATGTTCAATTAGCCGACAATTAATTTAATTTAATCGAGTAAATTCTTGTCTACAATTAATCGATAATCGATTAACCGTTTGCATCCCTATTCGTTGTCATATTATACATGCATCTATGCTGACATTGCTGATTGTGAAAGATAAACGAATAGTTAGTGAAATCAGAGCCCGTGTAATCTAACGGAGAGACTTGGCACTTCCTATTAGCCCCATTGTATCATCTTGGTTGCAGTTCCATTAGAATTCCACTGGAGGTGATCGCAGGCGAGTGCAGAATGAATGTCTAAACGTCTAAATGTGTCTCTTTCTCCTGCTTGTCGTTGAATTAACATAGATTTTATTGTTGATTCTGCAAGTTCAATATAAATTATAGGCCAAAAGTCGAATGAACGAGTACTTGTGTCCTTTTGATTTCTTACAGGTTAGGCCGTTGTTGGCCGGAACATGCTAGCATTCTGCTATTGTGTGACGTCATCACATTTTTGAACGCATTTTTAGTACAGATATGTGAACTTAAAAATGCAATTTTCAGCTGAGTGTATTATCTTAGCCCTCCCTTTTGAATGTAACTTTAAAATTACTTGACAAAAAATTACTGCACTCCGTTCAAGTCTGCACCACTAACATTAAAAGCCAACGTTTGGGCTCATTTTGGATTCCACTGTAAGCCGGGAACTATGGAAGCTTGTTTCCGCCACAGAATGGAATATAATAAAGGTAATTGCAACTTTTTATCTCACAATTCTGACTTTTTTCCTCACAATTGGGAGTTTACATCTCGCAATTCTGACTTTATTTCTCAGAATTGCGAGTTATAGAGTCAGAATTGCGTGATATAAAGTCACAATTGCGGGATATAAAGTCAGAATTGCGAGATATAAAGTCGCAATTGCGTGTTATAAAGTCACAATTGCATGATATAAAGTCAGAATTATGAGATATAAACTATTCTGAGAGAGAAAAAGGTTAGTCTTTTTTTCCCCTGATAACTCGCAATAATGTTTAGAGTGATCAGCTGTTAAGTGTTATTGTTTACAAAATTATAATTATAATATTAGACTTTTTTTGAGTATGCACATTTTGTGCTTCTGTTTACATTTCTTTTATAACTTGAATGTATAGGAAGAAAGAAATATACTTTCTACTACTTAGTAGAGGTGTTGTTAAAGCACTGTACAGTGGTTGTCACAGTTGTGTTTGTATTCAACACATACAAGATTGTACAGTTTATTCTGATGAATAAACCATGACAGGAAACAAACATGCTGGGGTCAATTTGTTCTTTAACATTGGTAATACTGCGCACATTATTTAAAAATATACTCAGGCACTTAATTACTTGTGTATTTACGTATTATTGAATCGATATCGAAGCTAATAAATCAATATCGAATCGAAATCGAATCGAATCGAAGCCTCAAGAATTGTAATCGAATCGAATTGTGAAATGCCTAACAATACCCAGCCCTAAACATGACATTATCATGGTATGAGCATGGAGCATTAGTTAGCAACATCAAGCTGATAAAAGTACGCCTATTATTGTAACGTCGCAGTGGGAGTTTCCAGCATGTTATGTGATGCTTTCTTGGTGTGTTTAAAGTCTCAGTGTGGTCGTGTACCTTAAGTGCATGTGTTGGAGCAAGCACAAGAGCACGAGCGCTCTTGTAAAAATTGGTTGCAATCTGAAACATCAACGATAGAGGCTGCTAAAAAGTACACACAGCCCCTTTAATGAAACGGCATCTGCTGAGCTTTCCTTTGCATGGGCCCAGGGCATTTTTTGGTGTGTATTATGTTATGTTTCTGTGTATTGTTTATATTTGCACGCTTTCCTTAGAGCATGTACTGCATAATTATTTTAACCTCTCCTCCTACTGAATTAGTTTCATTTATTCAACTGATCGCTTATGCGTGATTATCTCCCATCTCATTAAATATGTTCCCGTATGAATAATGCATTAGGTCAAACTGTCTAAGTAGATGATCACGTTATCATTGTTTACCGACAGTGAATGTGTCTCGTGCTTTAGCCCAGGGTTATTAGTATGTTCTGCAGTGCAACAAAATGTGAGGTGGCGTAAGAAGGACAAAATAAAATGTTATTCCCATGTTGACTAAAAAATGTTTTATGCAGTATTTACATTTACAGAATCCTGAGGCATAATTATATGAAGGTTATATGAGGCTCATTTAGTACATTTAGTTTTTTTCCCCTCACAAGAAACCTTGTAAGAAAGTGCATCTTTGTGACAGTTAATTTAGAATCATTAAAGTCACCATGAAATCAAAATTGACCATTCTTATTTATTATAAATGATTTGTCTGTGCACATCATGTGCCCTTGTAATCTTTCATCAAAATAACTTCCCCTCCCTCTTGTTGCTCTTTTTTTTCTCCAATGACTTACTGGTGTGAGGGCGGGGCAACCTGTCACTCACATGAGCTCGACCAATAGCAAACCACAACCATCCAATCAATTCCTGATGGACAAAATCAAGCCCCGCCCTACATTTTTTCTGTTCAAGAAGTAGCCTCACTCGAATTACATCACAATAGGGAAGGGACTGATCTGAATAGGGACAATTAACCTGTTAATATTGCAAAGCAGTATCACTGTTTTTATTCATTCTTTTATATTTGAAGATTTTAAAATCCACTTTCTAATTAAAATATTTGATGTATTTTTTAACACTGCGCAAAGTTCTCGATCGTAAATACTTTGACATAAAAATGTGTGTGCTAATATTGTTGGCTTATTATGTTAAATTGCGGATATTTTTCCTCCTTTTTAAAGGGATATATCTGAAGGGAAGAACCACTGATCTACAATTTAGTGAGGGACGATTCCTTCCACATTGTGTGATTTCAACACAAGCTGAGCAACAAACCAGCAGAGGTTATGTTGTTAAAACAGCACGATCTGCACATCGTAACCTCAATCATTTAGCATGCATATGTCTTTTCTGCTTCATTATTTTTCATAGGGACAAAAATGAGCCAAGACACATGAACATGACAATTCAGCCAAACTAGATTCGATTATGTGGAAGCAGAAAGACATAAACTTGCAAGCCCAGAAAGTTTCCAGACCAGGAAAACTGATTTCTGGATCTTACATCTTACAAATGTAATTTGTTGTGTGTGTGTGTGTGTGTGTGTGTGTGTATCTGTCTGTGTGTGTATCTGTGTGTGTCTGCCCCCAGACATTAGCTAAATATGACAAAATATGTTTTTTCATTCTAAAAATAGGTTTTCTTTTAGGGTCAGGGTTATTAGGGAGCAATTATAATTAACTTTATATTTAAAAATAATAGAAGTTAATGACGCAGTTAAGTATGTCCTCATTTAGTAAGCCAAGTAAATGTGCAGAAATGGTTCAGGAACAATTATTCTCACTGTTTACACCTTTGCACACCTTTAGGTATAGTAAGGTTTGACCTTTGACCTTTCCGTTAGTAGCCTTTGCCAATTATAAACCCTGAAATCAGTTTAAATGAGATTTGATAGCTTTTCCAAATTTTTACAGAAGCAAATCTTTCTCGAGCAATATCTGAGGTGTGTTCTGGCATCACAGCACAAAGCTGCATGCATTTGTCTTGGTTTGCATTCATTATTCTTCCGGGTGTGTAGGAAATGGATGTGGGATTTTCCCTCTGGTGTAATAAAAAATGCGTAGGCTGTAATCATCACAAATGACCAGACTGTACAGTGATCGCAATGCTTTCTTTACTTTCACTTTCTTTATAAGGCAGGGAAATATTTTTTTGCCACGCATGGTTGCTTTTGTGATGCTAATGACACTAAAATCACAGGTTTTTTTTAATGTTCCAGTATGTGTGATTTAAATATGGAGAAAAATAGAAAATTATTATTAATTTTTTTAAATAGGTTAGAAATGCAGGACTTTTGAAGTTCACTGTTTAAATCGCAAATGCATTGAATAGAAATTAGTTCAAGAAAAAAAAATATAGAAGGTAAAGGTTGAAATTGGAAACATCTAGGAGGGGACAAGACTGATAAAAATAATGCCCCAAAATCATATTTTCTACCTGAAGAAATATTAGAGGAGCATTTGAATGAAATTATATGCTAATGGAGGAGTTAAGCATGTAATGATAGAACCCATTAGTCGATACACTCGGGCACAGTGTCAACTCATTAGTGAAATGAGGATTTGTTACAAATGGCATAAGCTTTTCCCGGTTCCCGGCGCTGTGAAAGAGTTTGGCTTTTTAACTGCAGTTCCCTTCACTAGTCTACCATTACATTTATAAGCCTGATTCGATACATTAATTAAGCATTAACAAATGAGAGGAAGTGTTAGCCTATATTTTGATTATTGAAATTGGATTAAAATAATTGATTATAAACTTATAAAAAATATTTTGCTTGTACATGATAACATTTTATTAATTAATTTATTTAATAATATTGATTTGGCAGCAGCCATATCACCCTGTCTCCCTGGGTGATACAGGGTGATATGACTGGTTGCCCACTAAAGCTAAGCAGGGCTGAGCCTGGTTAGTACCTGGATGGGAGACCTGAAAAAAACAGTTTGCTGCTGGAAGAGGTGTTAGTGAGGCCAGCAGGGGGCACTCATCCTGTGGTCTGTGAGGGTCCTATCACCCCAGTATAGTAATGGGGACACTATACTGTCAAAGAGCACTGTCCTTCAGATGAGACGTTAAACCGAGGTCCTGATTCTCTGTGGTCACAAAAAATCCCAGGATGTCAAAAGGATGCCCTGGCCAAATCTGTCCCTTGGCCTCTGTCCATCATGGCCTAATCATCCCCATGTATATACCAATTGGCTTCATCAGTCTCCTCTCCACCAGTAAGCTGGTGTGTGGTGGGCGTTCTGGCGCACTATGGCTGCCGTCGCATCATCCAGGTGGACGCTGCACATGGTTGATGAGATTCTCCCTTTTATGTAAAGTGCTTTGAGTGCAGAGAAAAGCGCTATATAAATGTAATGAATTATTATTATTAATTATTAATATATTCTATTTAATATGCCTATTTTTTTCTTTCTTTTTTGATTTTGTTTTATACAGGCTACAATGTTAGTTTTCTTTAGTTCGTATTTAGTAAAAAAATAAAAAAAAACACCACACTGACTCTATCTCAAATGGTGCAGTTAGTTTAGCCTCTTTTACTGTATATGAGTTAAGCTCCAGTCAAATCCACGAGACCACCAGACCGTATGGTGCGCATTTTTGCCGAGGCAGCACTAATGCTGTCTAACAGCAGATGGCTTACTGCAGCCCACATATGCGGCTCTGGATGACTTTTCATCATTGCTGGGTTCAGATGAGCCACATAAACCAAATACGAATGGAGGATCACAGCGAGTTGTCTGTCTCTCACACTCCAATTTTATGTTAAATTTTCATGTTATCACTGTGAAGCTGCTTTACAATCTGTATAGTAAAAAACGCTAAATAAATAAAGGTGACTTGATTTGACTACAATTTGTTTATTAAAGACAAGAGGCGTCTAGTGGGTTGATGTGACGGCACGCAATCCACCAATTACACCGCGTACTTTCGCAACGAGTCTTGACCCATTACGTGCTTTTATTTGTTTCTGCTTTTATTGCCATTAGAAAGCTGTGTTATGTTATCATATCTCATATGCAGTGTTGGGGGTAACGCGTTACAAGTAACGTGCGTTACGTAATAATATTACTTTTCTGAGTAACGAGTAAAGTAATGCATTACTTTATAAATTTACACATTAATATTTGAGTTACTTTTTAATAAAAGTAATGTGAGTTACTTTTCCTGACCTATAATCGTTACTTTGAAAATAAAACCCAGATGAAATAGTGACCTCTTATTAAGATGAACGCGTTCAATGAACGACGTTCACTGAACTAGTTCATATTTTCGCCGAACGCACTTTTCATACAATGAACGCGAACGAGAGCGGCGCTCACTCTGTCAGGAATGAACGAGCAGCACGCGCAGTTCACGTTCACGCTCATTTGAAAAGTCAGGTTTTACCTCCAACCCTTGTTGAATCGCCGAATCCACTCCCCGACAGTATTGTGGTGGAGACTTTGTCTGTTATCACTGGGTAGGCCTATGTTAGACGAGGTCAAAGCATTCATAGTACGGGTAACGTGAAGGCAGGGGGAGTCGTAATAGTAGGCTATGCATACTTGGCGCGCGTGTGAGGCAGATCTGGCCGCGCTCACGCTGCTCGTATCATCACTTATGATCTGCGCTTTTCCATAACGAGGGATCTTTTGAACTAAACAGGTCTTATCTACTTGTGTTTGTGTGTAATATGAATAATAAATGCCGCATACATGGAATCAGAGTGCCTACTGTACGTAGAAGTTAAGTTGTTCAGCTGGTAGCTGTTCATTATCTTTAGACAAATATAATCAAGAAGATTGTTTTATTATAAATGAATGTAAATGGCATTTTCATCATTTACTCACTGTTTACTTCCTTTTGAAGGTGTGAAAATGTGTTGGTTGAGTATTGCACATTGAGCAGGGTAAGCCCAAGCTTAATTCACTATTACAATGGATAGTGAATTCACTTTATATAGTCTACCCACACAAAAAGTACAAAAGTAAAAAACACATTACTTTCCATAATCTGTAATGTTTATTGATATTTTATATAGCATGCCTAGCTCTGGGATCAGGAAGTTATCCGAATATAATATCATTCTATATTATTATTCAATGTATATGTGTTTTTAAAAGAACATTAAAGTCTCCGAATATAATATTATTCTATATTATTATTATTATTCAATATGCTGTATATGTGTTTTTAAAAGAATTAAGGTGCTTATATAGGCTGTTGTTGAATATATTACTGCTTTAAACACTTGTACAATAACTTCTTTGTCGAAAAACACATGTTAGACCTGAGAGAGATCAAGCCTCAGCCAGGTAAAAAAAAGTAACGCAAAAGTAACGCAAAAGTAACTCAAAAGTAACGTAACACATTACTTTCCATAAAAAGTAACTAAGTAACGCAATTAGTTACTTTTTTGGGGAGTAACTAAATATTGTAATGCATTACTTTTAAAAGTAACTTTCCCCAACACAACAATATTTCATGTCAAGAGCGTTTCAGATGGTCTGTCTGTGGTGCCCTTTAGATGAACTCACCTCTCTCATCCGCAGCTCTGGAAAGTGTGATTCATTTAAGTGAATCGATTCGTTCGAACAATCAGTACAAGTCAAATGTTTCATATTGCTTTTTAACTCGCGCATATTTATTTTTAAAAACATTCAAGTACCCCACATGTAATTAGCTACTTCCATAGTTGTATTATATATACTTTGTATTATTAATTTGGAAGCTAGGATACTCAGAGAAGCTACTCATATGTAGCTGGTATTCGCCTTTGGCTAAGCCACGCCCTAGAATGTAGATTGACCAATCACAGCACAGCCAAGAACGAGCTCCCACAGAGGTCCGACACTTTTTCACAGCGCTCCATTGACTTTCAACACAGGCGTATCATATGTTTGGTCTCGGCAGGCTATTACCGTTGTAGTTTTATCAAAAAATATGGTTTAACGTTGTACCTGGGGCATTTGTAACACAGATGCGCGTTTCCCTGAGAGGTTGGAGGGACTGTCCGTTTTTTTCCTTCCCAAATCTGAAGTCAAATCCTGACAAGTGTCGTCTTTGGATTAAACTGTGTGGACGTCCTCAGTCAGCTAAACCCCTCGGATGGGAGGTGCAAACGTTGCAAAAGGTCTCCGTTTTTAAACGAAAACACAGTAGTGTGGACGGGGGCTTAGAGTGTATGTCTGCAGGCTGATAGTCATGTTTGTTATTTATTTTTCTGGTAATATTGTCTTGCCTATTACCAGATTCATTTAAATTTGCAGATTCATTGCAGCCTGATATTGGAATACTGACGATATGTCTATTATCTACCACACAAACATTGAATTAACATATCCATTATGTAAAACAGTAGCCACTAGCCAATAGGTTAATGTTACTATAAACACGCTAGCTTGTAAACGTGAGCTACGCGATCTTTTGACGTTTGAAAAAATAAGGCCCATGAAACTATATTCATTTGACATGAATATAGTGAAATATGAAATATGCCAATGTACCTAGGATGAAGACATTTCGCATGCAACACTGGAGTCTGCCCAAGATGTGAGAACTCTATCCTTCTACAGAGTTCAGGGGTATCGCTTGTCAACAAATGCATGCATGTATTCTAGGGCTGGGTATTGTTGGGCATTTCACAATTCGATTCGATTTCGATTCTTGAGGCTTCGATTCGATTTCGATTCAATATTGATTTATTAGCTTCGATATCGATTCAATAATAAGTAAATTCACAAGTAATTAAGTGCCTGAGTATATTTTTAAATAATGTGCGCAGTATTACCAATGTTAAAGAACAAATTGACCCCAGCATGTTTGTTTCCCGTCATTGTTTATTCATCAGAATAAACTGTACAATATTGTATGTGTTGAATACAAACACAACTGTGACAAGCACTGAACAGTGCTTTAACAACACCTCTAAAGTGCATGTAACTAAGTAGTAGAAAGTATATTTCTTTCTTCCTATACGTTCAAGTTATAAAAGAAATGTAAACAGAAGCACAAAATGTGCATACTCCAAAAAAGTCTAATATTATAATTATAATTTTGTAAACAACACTTAACAGCTGATCACTCTTAACAGCAATTGCGAGTTATCAGGGGGAAAAAATACTAACTTAACCTTATTCCCTCTCAGAATAGTTTATATCTCACAATTCTGAGTTTATATCATGCAATTCTGACTTTATGTCTCGCAATTCTGACTTTATATCCCACAATTGTGACTTTATATCGTGCAATTCTGACTTTATAACTCGCAATTCTGAGAAATAAAGTCAGAATTGCGAGATGTAAACTCCCAATTGTGAGGAAAAAAGTCAGAATTGTGAGATAAAAAGTCGCAATTACCTTTTTTTATTTTACATTCTGTGGCGGAAACAAGCTTCCATAGTTCCCGGCTTACAGTGGAATCCAAAATGAGCCCAAACGTCGGCTTTTAATGTTAGTGGGGCAGGCTTGAACGGAGTGCAGCTGCTGCCCGTCATCGCGCTGTTTTGCTAAAGCGCGTCTTGTACAACGCTGAACGCTCTCACTAGAGTGTAGCCCACAGCGCCGCCACTGGCCTGGATGGCTGAATCGATTCATAGGATTTGATGAATCGATATTGAATTGAGAAGCAAAGAATTGCAATGCATTGATGAATCGATATTTTTACCCAGCCCTAATGTATTCCCTAGTGTACCCATGGCAGATTTTACGACAGTAGTAGAAGACAATACTGTTTCCCAACTGTAGGGGGACCCCGAGAGCAAAATTTCAAAAATGTCTTAAAGCTGCTTTAATTTGTGTTTCAAAGATAATGAAAGTCTTAACAGGGTTGGAACAACATGAGGGTGAGTAATTACTGAAAGGATTTAAATTTTTGGGTGAACTAACCCTTTAATGGTGCTATAGAAAAAAAAATTACCATTGACATACAATCCTGCAATAATTAAATGATTGAGATTAAATAATGTATTTTTGTGTTAATATATATTTACAAGAATACTTTATGTATTTAATCTTGCTTTAACCAATCTCTTTGCTGCTGACCTTTGGTGATTCAATTCAACCATATGAATAAAAGAACAAATTACATTTCATTTTGTCGTTTTTATTTCTGAAGAAAGAGTGTGTATGTGTCCTATTCTTTTGCAATCATGAATGACAGCAGAGTGGATAGGTTTGTCCTCTACTGTACATGTGTGAATTTGCATGGGGCTTATTCATTTAACTTTCGATATCAAATGTCCTTTACCAAGTATACTGCACAAGTCCTGAAAATGAAGCAAAAAGGTTTTGGTCGCCCCCAGGTGGTTGTCCCAGTATATATGTCATAAACCCCGCCCCAGGGACGTGAGACAAACTAAACAATCAAATTACACTTCAAATAATTTTTTTTACAAAGATGGTTTCTGTCATTTGAGGTATTTTTTATCATGCTGATGTAAGTTCAATTGTACATTTTTAAAAATAAGTTTGTTTATAGTTAGCTATTTTATGCTATCAAAACTGGAGTGTGACGTTATGATTGACAGCTGCACTTGACAGGTTCTCTGAGCAAAGGAGTCTCTGAGGGACCAACTGACTTTTTTGGGGATTTTTGGAAAGAAATTAGAAAGTTGAGTTTCTACATTTCCATAACCGTGTGGACGGGGCCTTGATTCCACGGCTCCACATCACGCTCGGGTCCCGTGGTATAAGGGGACATCTGGAATCCCATCCCAGGGTGTCTGCGGGGTTTTAAAAAGTATTAAAAAGTGATAAATCAAAATTGTCAAATTGAAGGCCATTAAAAGTGTTAAATGTAGTCTGTGAGGTATTATTTTTTTAAAAATGAGGTATTATTTTTTTCAGACTATCAGGTGTCCTATTCTGTGTTTGCGTTTGTCCATTTAAAGATGGGCTTTAGATTATCTGGGCACAATCAAAGATCTTTCGTGTCTGTCTATGTTTGATGCTCGCATTTTCGCAGTTTCCCCTATTAAATCCTGTCACACAGCAGATCTTTTGCCATTTTTATGTTATAAATGTCAAAATCTGTGTAAATAATAGAAAGGTTGCTGCTGATTAACACTTAATTCAGTGTCGTGATGGTTTTAAAAAAAATTCTGAAGGTAGTAAAAAAGGTATTAAAAAGTAGTAAATTTAACTTAAGGAATACTGTATATACCCTGCATCCAGTTACACCAATTCTGACTCTATTGTTGGGAGTATGAATACAAAGAAATAGCAAGCTTTGGTTGGGTAGTAAGGAAGGAGGCAAACAGCTTGGGATTGAAAGAACATGTAATAGCCCCTTCTGTTCCTATACCTGCAATTTCCTCTTGGATGTTTCCTATGCCACTGATTGATTTACAAATACACAAAGTAATAAATAAACTGGAAATAAAGATACCAACTGACATAGTAATCCCTTGTATATTGTTGAACTACTATTAATGCTGTGTTTGACCCCCTTTCGCCTTCAGAACAGCCGTAATTCAATGTGGCATTGATTCAACAAGGTGCTGAAAGCATTCTTTAGAAATGTTGGCCCATATTGATAGGATAGCATCTTGCAGTTGATGGAAATTTATGGAATGCACATCCAGGCCATGATGCTCCCGTTCTACCACATCCCAAAGATGCTCTATTGGGTTGAGATCTGGTGACTGTGGGGGCCAATTTAAGTACAGTGAACTCATTGTCATGTTCAAGAAACCATTTTGAAATGATTCAAGCTTTGTGACATAGTGCATTATCTTGCTGGAAGTAGCCATCAGAGGATTGTTTCAATCTAACCAAATTCATTCAGATTGGTGAATCTGAATGTAGTGTTTACATGAACGCTAAACAAGTATCGGTTGATGTGCGCTTTAACATTGCTAAAAAAAATTCCAGCACCTCCATGAGAGATATGAGACCGGTGCGTCTCACAGGGTTCGCTCATCGGTAATTATCAAGCCACCGGCCTCGCGTCATTCTCCCGCGGCCCATATAGCCTCATCCAGCTCACCACAGTAATGGATGGTGATAGGGATGCACCGATACCAGTATCGGGTATCGGGCCCGATACCAAGCTCATGTACTTGTACTCGTACTCGTAAAAATACCCCGATACCAAAGACCGATACCTCACGCGATGTACCTGACAGAACTTTCCGGTGCACACAGAGACACCAGATGCAATGTCAGCCTCAGTGTGGAAATATTTTCAAAATCAATGATGATGACCCACGCATGGCAATCTGCATGATTATTTCTGCGTTAATATCGAGAGTAGGGCTGCACGTTTTCAAGTTTTTCATTAACCGTTAATACTCGGTTAACCATATGTGCGCGCTGCAACATCGAGATACAGAGTTAATTTTTAAAACCTTTAATAACTAGTTGGACCCCATTTGAAACGAAATTAATTTATAGAAATAAAACTCAGTGATAAGTACAGAGCAGTTAAAGTAGGCACGTTTCCATCACCCTTCAAACTGAAATTGCCAAATGAAATATAGCCTACTCACAGAAACACGTCCATTTCGCATTTCCGCAAATAAATATTTATGATCATCATCATTATTGTAACATTTTATTAGGCTGCATATGTAGAAGACGCCTTTATCCAAAAAAGGAATAAAGCACAAATAAACACAATATTTTGACGCATATCCAGTGTGTGTGGAGCGCGCACTGATGGCTGCGAGACGCCCATGTGAACACTTGCAGTTTCATTGCAGTTCTTTCAGTGGAAACAACTTAAAATACTCTTTCATTTCGGGTCATACAGAAAATAATAATACATTTATTGGCAAATACATTTATTTGCGTAAACTCACAATAACAAGAAAACGTTGTGCTTTAACAAGCAGGCGCGCTTCGATCATGATCTCCGTGAACTGAAGCGCGAGAACAGCCACCGCATTCAAATTTGTTAGTTTTAAATTGGATATTTAAAGCTTTAGTCTAAAGCTTTAAATGTCCAATTTAAAACGAACAAATTCGAATCAAAAGCCAATATCTTCTGACTATGTAATTATGTAGCCTAGCTAATTATGTAGGCCTATTTCTCTCTAAAGGTGCATCCGGGGATGGAGATTTGTTTTTAGCAGAAACTGATTTAGAAAACAATAGTTTAGCCTATTAAAGGGGTGGTTTAGTCCTCTTTTTCTTTGCATGATTGTGTTTATGGGGTGCAATATAACATGTATTCGTGTTTTTTCTTTTTTTTAAAGTCTTATTTTTCATAAACTTCACCTTTATCGTCAGCCGCGCTCTCCTCTGTCTCCTGAACGAGCGGTTCACTTCCTGATTCTATGAAAACACTCCCTCAGAAACATGTCGTGGGCTCAGATTGGTTCGTTTGGGCGGGTGTGTTGTGATTGGCTAAACTGTCGCTCACGTTGTCCGGAAGGTTAACGCCTATTACCTTACGGGGAAACGCCAGCTCCGGTCCAGATGTAAATAATGGTGTCGAGCTGCAGTATCAGTGAGGCAGAATCAGACCGATAAAGCCGCGATGAAGCGAGTCAAACAGAACCACACCACACACGGCTCTTACTAAACGTTTCTGAATGATAAGTTGACATATTTTTTAACCATATACACGTTTGTTTTACACAATAGCATCTGACTGGCAACAATAGCAACTGAGCAACTGACTGGCTACTAATGTTAAGTACAAACAGCGGTGGCAAGTTAACGTTCTTGATCAAATTGAAAATAACGTCATAAAGCATATATACATGAAAAATACGTTTAAAACATTAGTACTTATACAAAATTCAGGTCCATAATGTTTGTACGCGTTTGTCTTAGACACAAAATACTAGCATAACTAGTAGCCTAGTGGCTAGAAAGCCATCGCTGGCATTTTGAAAAAATAAAATATAAATAAAACACAGGCTAACGTTACATCTGGAATTATACATGCAAATACATTTAAAACGATTAAGTCTTAGCCTACTTACAGGTTGTGGTCCAACAACTGCTGCCTCTGGTTTTAAAGTTGGATCTGCTTCATTGTTTATTAATAGTTTCTTGCTGCATTGATCTCGTGGAGATTCTAGAAGCTGTCTTCCGTAAAATGCGCAGCACAGAGAGCTAGATTACGATCGTCACTTTCAGGAACATAATCAAACATAAATTGTATCCATTGTTGACGAAGTAGCATTCCGTGGGAAGCTTGAAACACAGAAGACCTGACAGCTGCGTGAACACAACTCACTCGACGTGCTGCAGAAATATGCACATGCCATTTCCTGCATATTCCGAAGGGAGTGTTTGATGCAAATGTGCGGGTTAGTGATGTACCATAACCCGTTGTAGTCCCAATCGAGTCGTTTTTGTAGGCGTTTACACTTCCTGGTTTTTAAAAGACAATATCTCTGCTTACATTGAACTTTCAGCGCTGCAACTTTGCAGATACTGTTAATGCACCATCAGCAACATTACACACTATTTAAAATCAAAAAAGTGAAACTGGAATCTACCACCCCTTTAACAAACAATTAATGTCTCGTTATTTTATATTATTTTATTATCAGACACATTTATTATATCTTATAAATCATCTATAAATCTCCTTTTTGTAGGCTGTAGTTACGTCTACTCATTCAGCACTGCGGGGAAAATATCATTTCCAGGTTCTAATTTGGCCTCAGAAAACCAGTTAAATCTTTTTTTTCCATATTCATTTACCAAATATTTTAAATGTTTAAATGGGCAAAAAAAAAAATGAAACAAATATCTGAAAATTCGTCGATATGTAGCCTATATATAGCCTATCTATTTTTGCGCAGCATTTGACGTAGTCCTACAGTTCAAATTTTGGTGTTCAACTTTGCGTTTTACAAAATAACCACTCATTTTTCGTTTTGAAATTATGCCTACGGATTAAATAAGGGGAAACGAATGAACACAAAAGTACACTGACCGTTTGGACATAATACGAGGCAGAGTTCTTTTTTTTTAATTCAAAAGATACAAGGAATAGCCTACTAGACAAAACCTCAAAGACATGCCACAATCAAGACCGCGGAGCAGAAACGAGGGAGAAACACACAGAAACTCTGTGTCTTTGCCTGACATTAATGCTTGGATGACACACCACGTCTCCTCACATAAATAATAATAATGTCTAGTGCGGTGGTTGTGATAAAGACCGTTGCCATTAGGCCTATTTTTGGAATGACTTATCGCGAAAGAAAAAAAAGGCTTTAGTCGCATAACATCTTTGATAGAAACGCTGTCATTTCACAATATTTTTTTTATCGACATTCAAAAAAAACCGCAAAAGTTTTATGCAAATATTTATTGACGCCACAATTTTAAACGGTTAATCGGTTAACCGGTTTTAACCATGGGCACCCCTAATCGAGAGGAGGTACAAAAGCCAGTACATATAACACAAGTAACTTGATAAAACATCTGAAATTTAAACACAAAAGTGAGCACGGCGAATTTGCCACTAGCAGTAGCACTCTGCAACAAACTTTGCAGCAAACCTTTTCAAGGCAAGAGAAAATGTCAAAAGATACCCCAAGAGCAATAAAAATAACAGAAATGCTTACCCAATTCATTGTTCTTGACAATAAACCACTCTCAATTTATTGGTTAAAGTTTGTTGTTAAAAAAATAAAGATGCTTATATGTTCATTAGTCTCATTGTGTTGTTCTTAGAAAATTACCACATAAAAAGAGAAGGCATCGGTATCGGTATCGGCGAGTACCAGGAAAAAATATCGGTACTCGTACTCGATCCTTAAAAAGTGGTATCGGTGCATCCGTAGATGGTGACTGTAGAACGCAAAAGACGAATCCCGGACATTTTGGGCGATCTCGAAACACATTTTCGGGCAGACTCATCATGGAGACTCACTAGTAGCCTAGACTTGTTGTTTAACTACTGCGCCCTGTTACCGGTAGGCGTGGCCTCTTAGGGCAGCGAAGCAAGTGCATTCTGGGAGTTGTTGTCTTTCACCCACATAAGCAAAAAAATAATTTTCTGGCTTTTCTCAGTCTTGAAAGCTCCAAATTAAAAATAATTTCTTCTACATAAATGACCCATTTTAAGTACACATTCATCTTTCCAGAGGTGAAGTATCCCTTTAAGATTTATAATATCTGTTTAGAACAAGGCACTTTGGTGTATTGGTATACTTCCTCTGGGTGCCAGCGCATGTGGGTGTGGATGGAAATGAGGAAGTAGACCAGCTGGCAAAGAAAGCATTAAATCATCCACAAATAGAAATTAATGTATCTTTGGAAATCAAGAGATTGATATCAATTGAAATTAGTAAGAAATGGCAAAGGATATGAAATAATGGATCTAAAAGAAGACATCTTTATCAGATTAAGGAGTGGGTTGGAAATTAGAGGAAAAGATATGGAAATAGGAAAAGAGATATCATATTTTAATGTTAAGATTTGGTCACACTGCATTAAACTATTAGCCTGGGTTTCCCCATGCTGCCTTGCCGCAGCATGATTTTATTCACGCTGGTAGGCAGCGTGGACACCATGAACCAAATTTTCGCCTGAGATAGGGAAACAATCACAGAAAGGGGAGGGAGCGTAGATGACAACGTCTATGTGACACCGAAGCAGTTTGTTTATATCTATGGATCCATCTTGGCAGCAGACGCGAAGTTACCTTTTGATACAGCCTTCGTGTATACATACGGTAAAACTTCAAATAATAGCCCAAGCTTTTATTTTCCCAAATCGTCAAACTGCACCGGCTTGTATTTGAGACATATGAAACCGGCCTTTATAATTTAGTATTGAGATGTTGTTGAGTCTATAATCTCTAAAAATCTCCAAATGCTCCACGTGAAACTGTGGTCTTCCAACATTTCACTATCGTGTCAATTGATTTGATTATTATGCGCGAGGGAGAGAGAGCAAGACAGCTATCCTGTTGTTTGAAGACATGAGAGTGTGTGCACGGCCAGGGCGCTCTGTCTCTCTCTCTCTCTCTTTCTCTCGCTCTCTCTCTCTGCTCGTCAAGCACCCTGTCAAGCGCAGCAGTCATTCTATTCTACATCACGCCCCAATCAAAATAGGCTTTAGCGGTACAAAAATTTGCTTTGGCGGCCACCAAAAAGCGGACGATCTGACTGTTTTAGAAGATTAGCAAGCCAAAATTAAAAAACAGACCCGGCCTCTATTTGAGACCGGTTTTTATTTACCCAAACCTGCAGCCACACCATGTCACGTTACGCTTAAATAGAACCCAAGCAGGGCTGCAGCTATCGATTCTTTTTGTAATCGATTAATCTAGCACTTAATCGATCGATTAATCGAGTAATCGGATAATTTGTTTATGTGTGTTTTTAAGCAACCAAAACAAAAAATGTATTACTAAAATGATAAGGTGTTTGCCTTTTATTTCTTTAAAAAAATAGAGGTATTTATTGCAACTCCAACATTTGGCTCCACAACTAATTATTTCAATTTTCACCCATTTAGTGTTTATAAGTGCCAGTGCCAACAATTATATAACAGTACAGTTAAAACAATTTACTGTAAAACCGGTCACATGTAGCCCATAACATGTACAACTTTGAATACAAACTTAAATAGTAAAGCCCATTTTGGCCTTCCCAGTTTTGTCTTCGTAATACAACATTACAAAAAAAAAGGATTGCACCTTCTGCAAATTACCCACCTGGAAACACAAATAAATTAATATAAAATATCGACCCAAACAGGTACACAAATGTATACAATTTTTTAAAAAATAAATGGGAATAAAACAATTATAAATAAGAATCAGACTTTTTCAACTGTAATCTCAAGACAAACATCAGAGAGTGTGTGTGTGTGTCTCACAATATTTGTTCCTCCATCACGTCCCGGTGTATACAGTGAATGTATGCTGAAATGTTTGTTGCATGACTACATAAAAGTTTAAGCATGATGAATTGCCGCAATTGGTTTGACTGGCGCGTGAGAGAGACATGGGTTCACGCGCTCGCTTCTCTGTCGTCGTGCGCGAGCCACGGAGGAGCTCAACATCTCGCATGCGCGCTCCCACTACTAGATTACAGGATATTTTAACTTGCGAATTAATATGCGGCGGTAAATCTAGTCGATCGCGAGTGGCTCAACAGGTAGATCTTTAGGCAAACTCATCTTTCAAGCATTTGACTGAAGGGATTGACACTTCAGCGTGAGAAATCGGGGGTATCGCGTGAGTGAGAGCTCAATTGCGCGAGTCTCACGCTGAATGCGTGAGAGTTGGCAGCCCTGCCTGGCAGGTATACTTTGCAGTAGACGCATTGCATCTTGTTCTCTCCCTTTATAAACATATAATGATCCCAAACTTTCTTCTTTCAAACATTCTCTGCCATTTATCAAGTCAAATTTATCATGCGCTATGGTGTGCTTCCTGAACAACGGTTCGCGTGAAACAATCAGATCCCCGCGTGCGCATATTGTGCGCGTCATAGGAATTTAACGAGGCTTCGAGGCAGATTTTTTGCCTCGAGGAATTTTTGTAATCGAGTAACTCGAGTAACTCGAGGAATCGTTTCAGCCCTAAACCCAAGTGCAGACAGAAACTTTCTCAAAACACGGTTTATTTATAATCAGAAAACAAAGACCCACGATGGGGCAAACAAACAGACAATAAGACTTGACAATATAACTGGTACATTCACAGACAGATCACAGTACTCACAGAACCGACTGTTAACAAGACAAACCAGCACTGAGGAACAAACGGTAACGCTTCCTTTTACAGTCCAGTTACCAGTTATGTACTTATTTTAGTAACTACAATTACTGGGTAATAACTAGTACTAACCCTGAACCTACCCCTAAACCTAACCCTGTTCCATGTACTTACCTTATATTAGCCAGTAATTTCTAGGTAAGTACACTGTAAGTACACTGTAAGTACTGTACTGTAAAAGGAAGCGTTACCGAACAAACACTGAAAGCTTACATAGAACACATAATCACAAAGCTACAGATGACACTGATGAACATCAATACTAACAAGGGAACAAGGGGCGTGGCAAGGACACATGATCACTCTCACAGGTGACACTGATACAACATTAACTAACAAGGAAACATGGGTAAAGACAATAGGTGTGTTCGACATCGCCTGCGGCTGGATGCAACCGATCGGCGAGATTAGCCGCGTGCAGGCGGGGAGGAGCTGCAAACGGAGACGTGAAGTCGGACATTAATTTCTGGTTCCCGTAGTGACCGCTCACGTGGTGTTTGCATGCTTTACCACAGCTTAAGTGAAATAAATGCAACAGACACATTTTCATTCAACACTTTACTGCTTCATACAGCATCTGTTTGAACTAGAATAAAGTTCAAAATAAGCCTATAATCAATGACGTGGAGTCAACGTTTTTTAATCAGTTTTATTTTGATAAACATGATAAACATGACACAATATAACATCGCGACTACATGAAAAGACTGTTTACTGTTATAAAAAACTGATTTGTGAGCTTTAGTGGAACTAAATGTGTGAGAATAAACACGAAACGCCCGTGATCGTTGTCATGCGGTGAATCCGGCGAATCGTGGAACAGCTGTGACATCATCAGAGCTCGTGCAGCCGCTCTTGAGAAGCTGCGCTGACTGAGTCCTCCAGCTACTTTCGTATCGCTCTCGCGGTACTTTGAAGGCATACATCACAGTCACGTGGAGTCAGCGCTGCATCAAGTCGGACAAAATTTCTAACCGGCATGCACTGTTTCAAGTCAGCCGCCGATCGGTCTGTGCAGAGCTGCATGAAGTCGAACAAGCCTATTGCAAACACATAGCCCAAAACAACCGGCCATGTGTTTGTACACAAAAAAAAGAGACAAAAACATGACACACCAGGCGTGTGAAAGAGACAGGCATCTATTTGGGACTGCTATTGTTTGAAGTTTTAGGGTGTATTCACACCAGGAAAGTCCGATAGTTCACTTGCTTTGGTCCGGACCAAATAAATTATTATTTTTTTTTTTTGGTACGGTTCGCTTTCACACTGCTCTTTTTGCAAGTGAACCAAAAATTGTAAACAAAACCACACGTGTTCTAAGGTCGTCCATTCATTGGACAAGGATTCTCAAGGGAAATCTGGAAGTGCAAAAAAGGCTCAGCATGGAGAAATTTCGTACTGCAATATTTGAAGAGCTCTTTTCCAAAACGCGTTTAAAAAAAAAAAAAAAAATGAGTTTGTCGTGTCATTCTGCTGTGGACATAATTTTCGCTGCTCCATCAACGTTCCATGCCAAATCGTTATATTTCCTTGTTTAAAATGTACTGCAAGATACAGTTTCTTTCCAAAACGCGATAAGCGCCAGCCCCGTTTTTAGCCAAAACGCGATAAATCCTCGAATTCGATGAGCGTTCTACGCAATATAGCACGGCGGCACTCTGAACAGAGGTTTATTTATGTTCATTCATTCCTCAAAATGAGTCCTAGTTTTCTAGTCGACTAGAAGTAGATCATTTAAGCCATTTGTCTAATCAGTAATCACATTGATTTAATTAAATGGGAGAGAAATCATGAGCGTATTTAATTGCCTATTCCGTATGCATAAAGCTTGCCACAAAGAACCGGCAAAAGTAATGATTATGCATGAAACATTTGAATTGTTTATTAATAAACTAGTGTTTTCTGTCAGTGTCAGCAGCAAAGATAAAGTTAATCTTGCCATCTTCGCAGTGAACGCGCATAGGCCTATAGAAACGCATACTTCGAGTTAGCCTACATGTACGCAGAGAGTTGCCAATTTATTTTCGTTTAGTTTGTTTTGTTTAAAAGAAGACATTTAAAGCTTTCTGTAGTTTAGTTCTTGGTCTGTGAGGCAAGCATCGCGGTGTTTCGGTTCATAATATGAGACGCGCTCCGGTTCACCTGCGCGCCTCTGTGTCCTGATTATATTGTCTGATATTTGCTTCTAATGTTTTAATTCAGTCAATTTGTTGATGAAACATTTATTAAAATGAATATACAATTTATATCAAACGAAATTTACAAGCTTTCTACAAAACAAAACTGAATAAGTGGTCAAAATCGTGTCTGACCCACTCCAAATTGCCCTATTTTCTGATATTGGGCAGCTTTTGAATTTTGACCCTATCTTAACCATCTCATGCGGTTCCCTTTTCATAGCCTACTCAACACAGATGAAATAATAAAAATAAGTAATGTAATATTATTAAACACAAATGTGAAACGTATATTATTTTATGTTTTTTTTTGTTTTTTTTTTACTTTAAGCGTCTCCGCTTTGCTCACTCATTCATTCAAATAATGAGATTCTTATTAACAAGTGCTGTCAATGTTAACGGTTGCGATTAAGTTTGTCCAGTTTAACGTAAATTAACGCAGCATAATCCTTGTATTGTAACTATCCTTACATTATGATAATAATAATAATTCATTACATTTATATAGCGCTTTTCTCGGCACTCAAAGCGCTTTACATAGAAGGGGGAATCTCGTCAACCACCACCAAAAGGTAGTGAACAGCTAATGCTTTCTTTATTTCTTTTTTCTTTTTTTTTTGCATCTATGCGCGATTAGACTAAAGAGAACGCGCTGTTTGTGAATGTCCTGATGCACACACTCATTCCCTTCCAATGATGCACACACGACACGCAGAAAGACGCGCAACAGTATCGTGTGGCCAGACAGCGGGAATATTATCTTTCGACAGTGCTTTCTTGCAATTGGGTCGGTTCATATTCACACCGCAAACGAACCGTACCAGAGTTCGTTTGGAACCGTACCGAGACCACCTCTTCAGCTGGGTCTCGGTTCGGTTGTTTGGTCCGCACCAGAGTTCGATTGCTGTATTCACACCTGCCCAAAAGGTCCGCACCAAGGGGGGAAACGAACTAGAGTTCGATTCAATCGAACCAAACAAGGCAGGTGTGAATACACCCTTACTTTAAATTTCCTAAATCTCTGACCCATCATCTTTTTCCTTGTTTAATTTTCTGTCGCTCTACATACATCATCTGGTATCATTAACCCAATTGGCTATGAGCTACGTACAAGTGCATTTGATAGACATTCGTAGCACCCAATAATACAGCTTTGGGCATTCGTAAACCACCAAACACAAGAAAAAGAATATGTGGTATGTGGCTCTGTGGTATCTGATGTAAGAAATACTCTTATCTCGTTGAAATCTTGACGGATTTCCAAACGGTTTGGTTTCTTACAAACGTTATTAACGTGGCTATAATTCTGGATGATTATTTATTTATACACTTATTATTCATAAGTATGCAGTATCATAACTACATCTCTGCCGTTTATAACAAACCAGACAGTTTGAAAATCGGTAGAAAATTGAGCAAGTTATGGTGATTTAAAAAGTACATGCACCTTTAAAAAAATGTTACCAGTGAGTGAGCTGCCTGTGACAAGATGGCTGCCAGGTGCTGACGTCGACCTCCATTGGCCAGCAGCGCAGACGAGAAATCTAGCCTTTATATAGATATCTATGGTGCTGCTTCCCAATTCGCCTACTTAAGCTATGCCCCAAAAGTATGTCCTCTTTTTGTGAAGTCCACCATATTTAAGCTCTGGCGCTTGCATCCTGTCACCGTAAACTGCCCTGTCAATCATCTTGTCACAGTTAAAATCCTCCATTCAATCTAATTTAATTTCCTACCGTTTTGGAGAGAAATGTTGTAGCACATTGATCGGCAGCCAGTCGAGGGTCTTTCATGCGGAGACTTTTCTCATGTGTTTGCAATTTGAAAATAATGATGCATTTAATTGTTAATGGCTAAACTTATCTTTACACAATACGATCTGCAGATGAAATATAATAAGGTTAGATACTGATAATTAATCACTCAAACCCCTTTATCTAAACCCTTTATCTCGCACATCCAAAATGTCTGGGATTCGGCTTTTGCTTTCTACAGTCACCATTCATTATGTTTACATGCACACCTTGTTTCAATCGGACTGAATTTGTTCAGTTCCACAAGTGATCGGGTTGATGTACATTTTTGCATTGCTTTAAGTCCCTCCTTCTCCCGAAATTTGTAATTTTCGGGTTAATTACGATTAATCGTGCAACCATAACCGTAATGCATTACTTTCGACAAAAAGTAACTAAGTAATTCAAGTTACTTTTAGTTACTTATGGCGCTTTTCCACTACACAGTACCGGCTCGACTCGGCTCGCCTCGCCTCAGCTCGCCTCGCCTCGGCTCGCTTTTGGCTCCGTTTTCCATTGCAGATAGTACCGCCACAAATAGTACCCGGTCGTCATAGTGACGCCGCAGTAAACTGCCGTGACGTAATCTAATACGCGACACATATCCGCGCTACCCACACACACAGGACAATGGAGGAAATCGAGTGTATGCTGTTTTTGATCCTCGGGATGTGGCTGTTTCTCACAGCAAGAAGACAAACGTTGTTTCATGAGAGGCTGAGGGCAGCAAAACGAAACACTGCTGAAAAAACGAGACGAATCCGGTTGGTGCGTGCAAGATGACGCAGTGAATAGTGACGATTCTCTCTGACCAATCGGCAGTCGGCATTGTTTTACGTCACATTTTAGTATCGCCTCAGCTCGCTTAGAACCTCGCCGGAGGTGGTACGAAAAAAAGTACCCGAAAGCAGGTACAGGTACAACTTTTACACAGTGGAAAACCAAACAAAGGCGAGTCGAGTCGAGCCGAGCCGAGGCGAGCTGGTTCTGTGTAGTGGAAAAGCGCCATTAGTTAGTTACTTTTTAAGGAGTAAGGCAATATTGTTACTCTTAAAAGTAACTTTTCCCAACATATGTTACAGGTGATAGTGGTGGTCTAAGTCTTATATAAGATGTGTGTGAGGCTGCTAATACCTCCTACCTGCAACATCCAGTACTGAATCACTTCCTCTGATTGTGGCATAGTCGCTCTGAATAAGTAATCAGCAGACATGTTGAAAAAGCAAAATCAATGCATCTTTTGAAATTCAGCAGCATAGCTTTTGTGTATGGTGGGAGGCTCGTTCATCACTGCTCTTTTAACACTGGTGGAGCATCCAGATTAAGCGCTTTGACAGGAACAGCCAATGGATTTTATGTAACCTTGGACTCAGAGTTCTTATTTTTGAGCTGAAATAACTGAACATAATACATCATTAGTCTTTTTGTTTTGCCCACATGTCAGCCTACATATTTGATTGTTAAATGCTATACTGATTTTAGTGGTTCTTGAGTGCTGGGACAAAATAAGAAATTCAGAGTTAACATAAATTAAAAATTTATGTGTCAAGTATTTATATATATATATATATATATATATGAAGAGTTCAGACGCAAAAGCCTCTAAGTGCCATTTGAAATTTTCTTCTAAAATGATCATTTTTATCAAGATTGTATATTTAAGTTCAGTAATTTCACTTAAATTGCAATGAGGATTACCTATTAATGGTCATTTAAGTGAAATTACTGAACTTAAATATACAAGCTTGATAAAAATGATCATTTTAGAAGAAAATTTCAAATGGCACTTAGAGGCTTTTGCATCTGAACTCTTCTTATATATATATATATATATATATATATATATATATATTCAGAGATGATCCTTATCTGTGTCCTTCGTTTATCCCCTGCCTAGTTCTTAATATGAGACAGCGCTGTAAGATGTAAAAATAATGTGTATTATTTATAAAAAAATATATACTAGGCTACATATATTATTTTAAATCACCACAATTAATTTTCTTAGTTTATTTATTTTTATATATTTATATATAATACATAAATATTACTTAGAAATATTGTATCATATTTGTGTATGCTTGCGTGTTTTCTCTCTATTATATTAGATAAGTTTTTGCCTATATTTGCCTATAGGTTGAGAGGTTTTTTCTGTTAGTTTCTCTTAGTATCTCTCAGTAACTAATTATACCCCTTATATAGAAGGAAAGAAAGATAAATGAGCTGTTCATGGACATTATCATAATCTCCACTCACTCGATGAGGGACTAGAGACATTAAAATAGCAGTTGGCAGAAGACTAAAGCAGCTCCGTTATTCATCAGGGTCACATATGCGGGTGAAATGTTGTCAGTCTCAGTTGAGAGAGTTGATCTGGCATTATGTTTAGACTATGTTCTTTCACATAAAATTGTCTACCAGTAATATCAAGCTTTGCGTGTAAATATGAAGATACATTTCTAGCTCTGACTGATTTTAAATCGTAATATTGGCCACCTCTAAAATGGTCATACCATTAATATATGTATATATATATATATGTATAATCATCAAATTGGCAAAGCGGCTCCTCTGTCCCTGTCTGTTGATGGCTCTGTTTTAGAGACAAGTAAGATGAGGAACCTTGGTGTAATTTTTGACGCCAGCCTCACTTTTGATTTTTTTTGTTCAGAGCACTCTGAAGGCATTTTTTCACCTCAGAAATATAGCCAGACTGTGCCCAATGCTAAACTTATCTGTTGCGAAAAAAAAACTGATTAATGCATTTGTGTTTTCACGGCTGGATTATTGTAATGTTTTAGCTGGAGTTTCTAAAAACACAATCAACAAATAACAATGTGTTCAGAACTCTGCCGCCCGGATCCTGTTGGGAAGCAGGAAATTTGACCATATTATGCGGGTTCTGAAGTCCTTACACTGGCTCCCGGTCAGGTTCCGTGTGGATTTTAAGATCATGATGCTGCATTCAAGGTTGTACATGGCTTGGCTCCACAATCTGATCTATTAACCAGTTATACTTCAAATCGCAGACTGCGTTCTTCACAGTGTACAGTAATCTGTTAACTGTTCCATGAACACATCCGAAATCTGTGGGTGACAAGGCTTTTTCTGTCTATGCTCCGACACTTTGGAACTCTCTCCCTCCAGATCTAAGAGAAGCCCAGACTCTTGGCACTTTTAAAGTTATTCTTAAGACACATTTTTTTTTTTAACTTTCATTTGATTGCTGATGTCTCTTTGTGATTGTTCAACAGACATTTTTATTCATATTTTTTCTGCTTTTGTTTTTTATTACTTTGTTGTCTATTCTGATGAATTATGATTTTATGTACAGCACTTTGAGAAGCTGCTTTTAAAGACGCTATATAAAATAAAGTTTATATACTATATATATATATATATATATTAGGGGTGTAACGGTTTACAAAATTCACGGTTCAGTTCAATACGATACACTTGTGTCACGGTTCAGTCACGGCGCTGCATTGGTCCAAACTGATAAACGGTCCATCAACCACACAATAACGAGTTGCTCAGTTTCATTCCGCTTACATTACATTTGCCATTTGATGTTGGGCAATGTTGTGGTCAAGCCAGCGTCTTTTACATTATGGGCGCGCTTGCCACGCGCAACGCCTACATTTGAAATAACGAAATTTTGGTAGGCAGGGAAAATAGTCCAACGAACCGTTTGGTTCAAAAATGCGTACCGAAAACCGAACTGAAAGCCTCGTATACTGAACGGTTCATATATATATGAAATGTGTGTGCGTGTGTGTGTGCACCACATTGTGAGAACTGAGGGCTATGAAATTTTGCAAAAGCAATGTGGAGATATATACTTAAAGGCAAAATAAGGTATCTGATTGAACAGATAAATTATCATATGTAGCTCTTAGGGATGGGACGGTATGAAAATTTCATATCACGATTATAGTGTACAAAATTATCGCGATTATCAATATTATCACGGTTTTCTTAAAATTGGATGGAAAGTGTTCAAAAAGAACTGATGCTCACACTGAAAACATTTCAAGTTTTATAAATGAAAATCAACAAACAACAAATAAACAAGCAGCTCTATGCAGTTTTTTTAAGCAAGATTCTATTCTATGGCATTTTCTTCTTTATAATGCCCGTCGTCAATAGCAACGCATTATTACACACACAGCGCACATCAATATCACAACGGACACGCGCTCATTTAATTCAAATACAACTTGCCGGCCGTCTTGCGTCTCCAGTTTTTGATTGTTTTGAAAATGAAATCAGAGTTGATTTATTGTTGATAATATTGGTGTGATCATCTTGTCTGGACGATTGTTTTACTAAATGAATTTATAAACGGGTAAGATTTAAAACATTAGCTAAACTCATTATCAATTCAATATGTCCCCGTAATTATGTGGTAAAAATAAAATCGGTGTAATACGTGATGTATTCAATTAGACATTCTCTGACATTACTATCCCTTAAAACGTCACTCTTAATAATAATCTTATTTGAAGATGTTCGTTCGTCGGCTCAAAGACACTTGCTGCAAAATTTTCTTCGCGGAAACTTCACTTCTATTTCAAGTGAGTGACATAAAATGTTTAAACTCAAAACAACATTTCGTGCCCAATTGTTTCCCAGACCTAGTTTCGGTATTGAGGTCAAAGTTAACTTGCCTTGCGTTCGCTTTACAACAGCGGGTGATGGTTACACAAGAAGACGACTCGGCAGATTTCAAGTGTTTCTTTTGGACAGTGACTTTTTGTTCTGCAGACAGGGTGACTATCCTCGATCAAGTTTCCCTCAGGGCTTTTGTAAAAGCCTAACTATGACCACACCCCAGATTTGGTCCTCTTAAAAAGCTGAATCTCCCAAGCACGGTCACTGCCTTCCGCCAATCCTTCTAGAATAGTAAACATTGCGTGCAGCGCGCGGCTGCGTCAGACTGGCCGACAGGATTTACAGTGAGTTATTAAAATCGTGATAATCAAACACGGTTTTAATGATAATTACATTTTAAACGATAATACCCGTCAGTATATTTTATCGTGGGTTATCGCGAAACCGGTTATCGTCCCATCCCTGGTAGCTCTCTAACAAAGCTCATTGTAAAACATCATAATATATTAAAGGCTCATAAAATATTAATCCGTACAGTCACAAAGAGCTGAAGCAGAACCGAAACAATGTTCTTCCACAAAATGCAGTTTTGGTTTTTAACCACTAGAAGGCAAAAAGTTACACAATGTACCTTTAATGAAAATAAGTTATTTTGTATTGAGGAATGGCCTTTTTATTATTTTATTTGAGGTGAACCCTGGTTGCTAGATAGATACTTATTTTCAAATCCATAGTTTGTTCTGTTGTTGTTTTCTTACACCTAAGGGAACTGGTTTAATCAAGAAAAAAAGCTTTACTGTAGCAAATTCTACATTGACTTTCTCACAGGGAATATATTCTGTTGGAATACACATTGTGGGAAACATTGGAGATGTTTTTGTCTCAGTTGTGTTGGATTGTTTCAGCCTCATACAGGTCAGTATGGAAATGAGTGTTGCATTGATGCTGGAGGGAGTCATATAAATGTGATCATTCTCCCTGTGGCAGGAAAACACAATTTACACTCAAACTCTCCAAAAGTATCTCCATGCCGCTCTGTCCTGTTGATGGGAGGAGTGAGATCATCTCATGAATCTTAAATGTACATGTAGGTAAATTGGGCCACTTTTTGTTACTTATCCCAATGACAAAAATGGCCAAATTTACCTAAATTCTCCATATTACCACAGTATGCTCGACTGCTTTTGCTGTGCGGCTTTGTGAGTCTGCGCACAATCCGTGGGCAATAAAACCACAAACACATGCAAAACAACATCCAATTACCCATCCATTTCCCTTCTTCAAACCGTGCACTACAGAAGCACTTCAGATGTCATCATGTTTTCTATGTCCAGAACTGTAGAGACCATCCCTGCCCACTTCTCTCAAGCCATTATTGTAAAATGCAGCAGATAATGCCACGTAAGTATATGACTGGCTGTTTCCGAGCCTTTCTGAATAGGGGTTTGTGCTAAACATTGCACTAATGTACAGATTTCATTGCTTGAAGTGGCTGGTGGTGAGCCACAGTGTTGCATATAAGTGAGAAGCACGATGGGTGACTGGAGAGCTGCATTTCTACCTCCTATCTGACTCCATCTCCTCTCTTGTTTGGTCAGGACTTGTGCACTCTGTCAAAATTATATTAAAAGCAGCAGCTGTAATATGTAGTTCTTTATCTGTAGTTCTATATCAACCAAAAAAATGTTACATTTATTATGCGTTTTGACTTTAATTTACATAACAATGGTGTTTTTGGGTTCCTGAAAACAGTCTTTTTGTAAACAATAAAAATGTGAATCTGTGAAGACAATAGTAAAGATCTAATACCCTGGCAGCAGAATACAGTGTTGTTTGTCTTTTTTGTGAATCCATGTGAATGGGGATCATTTTGACAATGGAGTCGTCTGTACGCTGAAATAAAAAAAAAACAAAGGAAAAACTAAGAATATTGTTGTCGTGTAAACGTACCCTAACCCTAAAACCTGTTCTGTTTTACCTTGATTACGCTCCTGTGTGTTTAAGCCCTCAGTTTCCTATCTCTTTGTTTAATGTGGTTGTGTGTTAGGCCTTGTCCACACTAATATGTCTTTTTTTTTTTTTTTGGTTTAGAAACACATATTTTTCTCTTCGTTTTGTCCTTCCATTCACACTGCGAAAACAGCTTTTTGAAAATGCTTTCAGAAGTGTATTTGAATACGATGATGAATTTTTAGTCATGTGACGCATATTAAACTGATAGATATGTATTACTGCTATGCGCTGATTTCACGTAGTTGCCATTTTGAGCCTCGCTTTCGATTTTAAAATAACGGCTGCGTGAATTGCGGTGTTGTGCCTATTATGTGTTATTCACTTTCACTCTGTTGCTAAAAATGTTACTTTTTTGTACACTTTTCATATCACAGTTCTGTAAAGATGACAGAAAATGTACTGGCATTTGCTGTCCCGCCGGCAAAACATGATAGCGGTTACGTTTTAGACCAAACATATGCTAAGTGAGCGTGACCTGGACGCATCAGTGAATGCTGAGATATGTTGCTAAATAAAATGATTCTGCCAGAAGAACAGCAGGAGAACTTTATTATATATGTTTCATTTGTATCATCTCAGTGAGCTTTTATGAGGTTTTACGCATGCGTAATAAGGTGAATTTAGTGTTTTCAGACGCTTCGGTGTAGATGAGAATCTTCTGGAAAATGCTAGTGTAGATGGATTTTCAATAGATGTAGCCTTAGTTTGCTCCTGTGATCTCCTGTATGTTCCCTAGTGGGGAAAAAAATAGTGAAAATTTGTCAAATCGCAAGAATCGACATTGGATTGGCTTTTTGGAGATGGCGAGAACTGAGGCCTGATTTTGTGTTGTTGTAAATGTCGTTTTTACTCATCAGGTGACTACACTCTTAGAAGAAAAGGTTCTATATAGAACCTTAAAAGGTTCTAAAGTGCTACATATTTGGAACCCCTTAAATGCAATGCATGTGAATGATCACAAAATTCAAGATATGGTGGTTAAAAAATGTAATTAATCAATATTACACAAAGCGTGCCATTTCAGTTTTTATCCTCCAAAAATCAGCATTTAATAACAACTACAAAATGTTGCAGAATAATGTAATATATGAATGAATGATAGCCTTTAAAGAGCCTTTGTGCCAAAAGTGTTCTTTCTTGTCATTATTGAACCTTTTTTAGCATAAAATGTCCTTTGGAGTTGAGTAAAGAACCCTATGCTACATATATAGAACCCTTTTTTCTAAGAGTTTAGTTTGATCCTGTGATCTCATGTAAGTTCGAATCGACATTGGTTTGGCTTTTTGGAGATGGCAAGAACTGAGGCCTGATTTTGTGTTGTTGTAAATTTCGTTTTTATTACTCATCAGGTGACTAAGATATTTTATTGAACAGCTAAATTACCATATGTAGCTCTCTAACAGAGTTCACTGTAAAGTATTATCTAGTATCTATTAACTAGTGTGTATTGATATTGAATTTGCTTTGTGTATTGATGGATGTTATCTGTTAAACTCAAACGAGCTCTTGTAAAAGAGATTCTTAGTCTCAATGTGATTCTTCTTCTGGTAAAATAAAGGTTATAATAATATTGTGAAGCACTGTGTCTATTAACGGGTAAAGTTACAGTTAAAGGAGACATATCATTCTTTTAAATCATTAAATTTTACTTATAAATCATACATTTGTGGTCTATATAAAGCATAACTGCAATGCTTGGGTCTGAATTCCTCATTATTATAGCTCAACAGGCCCCTTTTCTACCCCTTTTCTGATGTGCTTCTGTGAGCGACCCGTTTCAAAGCGTCCCCTTTAAATAAAAAGGAGTTGCGTCTTTCCCCGCCCGCTCTCCAGGTCGCTGAGTTCACGGTCGGTTCAACTCCCCGCGTTCAGCCATTATTGTAGTTTGATAAGAGATAAACGATTACTATAGTTTCAAAGAACATTTTATTCACACGTTAACAAAATGTCAACAAAAGACTTGTCCATCAAGCGTTACATATTCGAGCCAGAGCGAGCGATTTGAAAAAGACGACGACAAACCTGCAGAACGACGTCTTCATATGGATGCAGTGGTATGTAAAGTTAAGTTAACTATGTTGTGTTATTAGTGAAAGTCGACTATTTCTCTTGTTAAAACAAGCACTCTGACAAGATAAATGACTGCGGTCTGATCTTACCACTAAAAATCTGTATGATAATAATATGATAACTTGCGTTTAGAACGCGTCAGAAAACACAGCAGCTAAATGATAGAAGGAATTTACCCCTCATTCAGACGAAGTCGATCGGCAAACCATTCTTTATACTGGCGGAGGTTGTTGAAGTGGGAATCCTTGAAGTGCTTCAGGTCACTACATCCAACAACCGAACATTTTGACTAGCCCTCTCATAACTTCTGCATCATTGAGCTTGGACTACAAAATCGGAGCGAGAAATAATAATGGCGGATTGCTCGAAGTGTTGGACCGGTAGTCGATGTCCTTATTTGGCAGTTCCGCTGCAAATCCTGTGACGTTATTGTTCAAAAAACGTCATAGAAAACAGAAAAATCTGAACAGGTTGAAAAATATGACCAAAACAGAATATAAAGATATAAACGAAGCACCTGAAGAGAATGATTTAATCTTTTCTGTACTTATAAACACTCCAAATATACAACAAAATGCATTTAAGGGCTTAAAAAGTGGATTTTGCATGATATGTCCACTTTAAGTCTTCCTCAGCTTGTCAGTTTGAGATCCTTTCCATCTAAACTGGTTATATTTCTTAAGCCTAAAAGTGAATGTTTTATGAGCAGTAGGATAATCTCTTTCCTTTTTTAGTTATAAGAAAGAATCATTTTCATCCACAGAAAACGAAGCCAAAACAGCATTCTTCAATAAAATGAACGAATTAATGAGTTTAAAATTTTTGAAAATAGTAATTAGAAAGCTTTTGAAGTATTTACGGTTTACGCAATGCTAATTGTGTGAAGCATAAATAGCAAATGTTTCATTATATTGTAATGTTTCACCAGTGAACTGAGTTTGTTTAAAATTCTTTGACATTCTTATGGTGGTTGTTGTGGTGTGCTAGCCTGACTTCGTCATACTCATATTCTTGTCGGAATTTGAGTCTGAAACTGGTACTTTTGCCGAATCATGTAGAAAGGACGGCAAAAATATCTTTCCGATCGACAAATGCCTTGATTGCAGTTCTCTATTAAAAAATTGCAGTTTGTCTATTAAAATGAATGCGTTGTCGATTTATTTCACAACAGACGCGACAGCGGAATCTATATCAATTCTCCAGCTGCAGTCATCTCTGATGGAAACCATAGCGCTCTTTGATAACATAATGATTATGTCCTTGCAGATCATCTGTCCATAATCGTATAAAACTCTGGCAATTTGATTGGCCTGAACGTTTCTTGTCTGATCATAATTACTCCTCAATGGATCGAGTCCAGACTGAACTTCCCGACCAAAAAATGTTGTGGGCGGAGTTCGGGCTCGCATCCAGGCTACTGGTGTGCCACTATGCGTCTATACAATGATGTATAAAATATTACTAAATATTGTCCTCACTGATTTTAATCCAAAGTTTTTCATTTTTCTGTGACTGTTGGAATCCCTGTACTGTTTTTTCCCACCGCATTTATTTGCTGGAGATTCAGGTGTTTCTGCAGTGGAGATTTTTGGTCTCATCCCCTCAGCTCAGAAATCACTCCAGAGGGATTCAGAAAACACATTCTCCTCTCACTGCACCATGGCTAACAGAACACATCTGCATCTCACTGAACATGTAGAACTTGAGTGAAGAATTTGCCTGCTACTGCAAACAAATCCAGTTACTTTTTTAAATGCATATTAATGACTTAAAGGGATAGTTCACCCTAAAATGAAAATTCTGTCATCATTTACTCACCCTCAAGTTGTATGCTAGGAAACGTAATGATTAACTGCAAAGTACGGATCAATTAGACTCAAAGGGATAATTCACCAAAAAGAAAATTATATTATCATTTACCTTAAATTGTTCTTTAGTTTCTTTGTACTGTTTAACACAAAGAAGATATTTTGGAAAATGTTGGCAGCCAAACTGGTCCCCATCGATTTATTTATTTTTTTTACGATGGAAGTTAATGGGGACCAGCAACAGTTTGTTTGCCAACATTTTTCAAAATATCTTCTTTTTGTAGTTGAGAGCATGTACACCCACAGAAATACTATGGCACGCATGATCACATTCATATTCATTAAAGAAAGTGTAAGTATCTGTAAGTTGTTCTGTACGTCACAACTTACTAACTATAAGTTTGGTTTCGACCAACAGTAAAATCGACTTGAGTAAAGAGGGGAAAAAGGCATAAAATCGCTTATATCAGCCATAGTTCAATATGAGACCGCAAGCAAGACAGGCGAATGTTCTCCTAGCTTGAAAAATCTTTCAAAATGCAATTTTTCCCTCATCGTGCTGAGCTGGCAGAGGCAAATAGGGCTGTGGAATAAATGATGTGGTTTTCTGCATCTCTCCATGAAAGTTTTTCTTCATATCTTCGTCCTAACGTTATTTTCAATGTGCCTGTCAAAGCCGTGCATGGATGTGCGGTTATAAATGTCTACTTTCCTGAAGGAAATATAAGCGGTGCTTGCCCATGCAAAAGTCGGTGCCACAATGCAGTTGCTACAGGGTTTAGGTGGTTGCTAGGTCATTCCTAATTCAAAAGTTCAACTCAATGTTTGTTTATTATTTTTTACCATATTAGTTGAATATTATGCATTGTCCAGTGTACTTATCCACATTTCTTTTTCTTTTTTTGGTTTGCTCTTTAAAAAAGAAGCAAATGCTGCACTTGGAAAACAGTTCGTTGATTTTGCCATATGTTTCGTAGGACAGACAGCTATTAAGCCCAGTGTCTCCCACAGGACGTCCAGGTTATCTCGAATCCCCTGCGAGTGGTATTATTGAAATCAAAGGCAGTAACACAAGCAGCCATAATGATAATGATGTGCAATGAGATCCCTACTCTCTGTGGCAGTAGGAGATGTGAGCTCACCACTCTTAATGAGTGTAATTAGAGAGCAGAGCATCTGATTCACAAAACGAGTCGTCTCACACAGACGCAGACGCCTCATTGTGCACTGAGGTATGGCGGCTGTGTCTCTAATGATGCCGAGGATCCTCGCGGTCTGGATCGATCATCAAGGTCCATAGGTGCTGTGAAGGTGTTTGTATTATGAGCTGCAGATGTATTTTAATTAAGCGCATTACTTAGGTTCATTCGTTTATGGCCAAAGCATGAATTTAAAAGAAGTTAGTTTAGTGTTGGAGATCCATTCACAAACCCTAAGTGCTCGTAGCTTACTGTAACTGTATATTTGCATTTTGCTTACTGCAGGGGTTTACATATGTGTGTGTGTGTGTGTATGTGTGTGTAGTAAATCTAAGTGTGTACATAATATATGCAGTGTATATATAAATATATTAGAATTTAAAATAACTTTTCTGTTCATATATTTAAAAATAAATATAGTTTGTATTTTATATAGTTACGTATAGTTTATATAAAAATAAAATATAGTTTATTCTGTGATCAAAGCTGAATTTTCAGCATCATTACTCCAGTCTTCGGTGTCACATGATCCTTGAGACATCATTCTAATGAGTTGATTTGCTGCTCAAGAAACATTTCTTATTAGTATCAATGTTCTGCTGTGTAATATCTTTGTGAAAGCCTTGATATTTTTTTTTCAGGATTCGTTGATGAACAGTGTAAAAGACCTGCATTTATTTAAAATGGATGATATGGTAAATGGACTGCATTTATATAGCGCTTTCATAGACCTAATGGCCACCAAAGCACTTTACATATTGCCTCACATTCACCCATTCACACACTCATTCATACACCGACGGCGGTGTCAGCCATACAAGGCGCCATCCAGCTCGTCGGGAGCAGCTGGGGTTAGGTGTCTTGCTCATGGACACCTCAACACTTGGTCAGGTGGAACCGGGGATTGAACCACCAAACCTTTCGGTTTGTAGACAACCTACATGAACCACTGAGCCACTGCCGCCCGATAATGTAACCGATAACGTAATCGGTTTCTAATGTAACCTCGGTTCTCTCTATAAGAGGGAACGAGTACTGCGTAATATCTTGCGCTAGAGGAAAGACCTCTAGAGAAAGAGATATTGAAGCCAAAAAAAATATCCTTAATTTTGTATTAATGTAAAACGCGTTGAGGGAGCATGCAGACATAGGCAAGGCGGCTTAGTGTGCCTATTGACTGTCCTGCAGCAACTGCAGCAGCCTAGAGAGGGGCCCTTTGGTGACGGTCCAATGGGGGCACTTTGCACCCATTGTGTCACACTCCCGTCGAAGTGGGCGTAGCCTTGCCATATAAATATAGCTCGATGGGCTGATATCACTGGTTTTTCATCGCCAAAGCGAACCAGAGCGTGTAGCAGTCACGGCAAGATGCGCAGTACTCGTTCCCTCTTCTAGAGAGAACTGATATTACGTTAATAAACGAGACTCTAAACCGTCAGCAGTTTAGCCTGTAAGGCGGGAACCTCTAGGTTATAAAACCTTATAAATGTAGACGGGGAGGCCCAGTCTGCCGCCATACAGATATCATGTAAAGTAATCCCTGCTAGACAACGCCCACGATGAGGCCATGCCTCTGGTGGTGTGTGCTCTAACACCTTAAAGGGGACATATCATGCAAAATCCACTTTTTTAGCCCTTAAATGCATTTTGTTGTATATTTGGAGTGTTTATAAGTACAGAAAAGATGAAATTATTCTCTTCAGGTGCTTCGTTTATATCTTTATATTCTGTTTTGGTCATATTTTTCAACCTGTTCGGATTTTCCTGTTGTCTATTACGTTTTTTTGAACAATTACGTCACAGTTTTTGCAGCGGAACTGATAAATAAGGACATTGACTACCGGTCCAACACTTCGAGCAATCCGCCATTATTATTTCTCGCTCCGATTTTGTAGTCCAAGCTCAATGATGCAGAAGTTACGGGAGGGCTAGTCAAAATGTTCGGTTGTTGGATGTAGTGACCTGAAGCACTTCAAGGACTCCCAATCCAACAACCTCCGCCAGTATACAGAAGGGTTTGCCGATCGACTTCGTCTGAATGAGGGGTAAATTCCTTCTATCATTAGCTGCTGTGTTTTCTGACGCTTTCTAAACGCAAGTTATCATATTATTATCATACAGATTTTTAGTGGTAAGATCAGACCGCAGTCATTTATCTTGTCAGTGTGCTTGTTTTAAAAAGAGAAATAGTCGACTTTCACTAATAACACAACATAGTTAACTTACATACCACTGCATCCTTATGAAGACGTCGTTCTACAGGTTCATCTTTGTCTTTTTCAACTCGCTCGCTCTGGCTTGAATATGTAAGGCTTGATGGACAAGTCTTCCGTTGTTGACATTTTGTTAACGTGTGAATAAAAATTTTCTTTGAAGCTATAGTAATCGTATATCTCTTATCAAACTACAATAATGGCTGAACGCGGGGATGTTGAACCGAACGTGAACTCAGCGACCTGGAGAGCGGGCGGGGAAAGACGCAACTCCTTTTTATTTAAAGGGGACGCTTCGAAACGGGTTGCTCACAGAAGCACATCAGAAAAGGGGTAGAAAAGGGGCCTGTTGAGCTATAATAATGAGGAATTCAGACCCAAGCATTGCAGTTATGCTTTATATAGACCACAAATGTATGATTTATAAGTAAAAATTAACGATTTAAAAGCATGATATGTACCCTTTAAGGGCTCTCAAGTCCCTTTGCAGTGTATGCCAGTGCTTTGGCATCAACTATCCATGTGGATAGGGTCTGTTTCGAAGCGGCTAGGCCCTTAGCGCAGCCACTGAACGAAACAAAGAGCATCTGAAAACAGATGAGCGATATACATAGGCTCTTAACGCCCTGACTGAGCAAAGGAGGCCTATGTTTTCTTCCTGATTATGAACCGGTAGGGCAGACAGGGAAATAACCTGGGCCCTGAATGGTGTGTTGAGGGATTTAGGCATGTATCCGTGTCTTGGTTTGAGTATGACCTTTGAGTCATTAGTCCCAAATTCCTGACACGTCGTGCTCACTGGGAGCGCTTGTAGCTCCCCTATGCGCTTTACTAATCCAAGAGCCATGAGAAACACTGTTTTGAAAGACAAGTGTTTCATATCCGACATCTGGATCCGCTCGAATGGGGCCTCTTTCAAGGCTTCTAGAACCGTGGAAAGCCACATGGGGATAGAGGGGGTTCTGAGAGGATTCAACCTCTTAGCTCCTTTCAGGAAACAAATGACCAGATCCAGGCCAGACAAGGCCAGAAGTAGGTTTTGTAAATGCTGCTGTAACATATACTCGAAGGGATATGTGTGTTATATAGCAATTAACTATCGCTGTAGAAGGTGGTAAATAATGATTGGGCTACAGAAGATAAGAGTTCGTCTCAGGGAGGTATTGAGAGGGTAAATAATGACACAGAAACAGATCAGTTCAATTTGGTGTTGGTACCATGTATTAAGTGAAACACAAAGACAAAACAACAACGACAATACCCATAATTTTTCCAATCTGCAGAAAGGTTTAGTAGTTCATAGGAAACCAGACAAAATATTACTCAGAACTGGAGAATATACTCATATTAAAAACAGTCCATAACACACAAGAATGGTCCGTGGGATGCAAATAGTCCATGAGCCAGAATTTATCGAATGGCTGTATGTGTGTTTATATGTGTGTGTGTGTGTGTGTGTGTGTGTGTGTGTGTACGAATGAGAGAAGAAGGGGTGAGCAGACTACAACAGCCCCCTACCAACCCCACAAGGCAATGATGTTACTGGGCCGGTGCTGTTCCAGGTAAAAATGGCTCGCCATCAACTGGCCCGCAACTGGTCACACCTGTATTACGCCTGTATTAAATAAACAGGACCCATGATTTAGTCACTACTCATACAATTGATCTACTAGTTAGGTTTATATTCTATATCTTGTGTACAACTGCATAAATAATTGTCATAAATATGTTAAATGACAACAAAATTATAAAAAAACTCAAATGAAATCAATTAGGATTATTTACAACATTTCATTCAATACAATTGTCATTCAGAATGTAAATAATCCCTTTAAATACTTAACCATAATAGACCATAACAGACAATAACATTAAATAATGTGCATGGTTTACATAATTCATTGAACCCAATAGATCCCCATAGAAACAAATGGGAACCTTGTACTACTAGCCACAACAGTGCATAGAAATACATTCAAAGATTAATGCTGTTAGTATTAAACCAGCAGAAACTTCACTAAACAAGATACATAGCATGACTAATGCTATTAGCATTAAACTAGCGGAGAATCCCAGTAAAACACATAGGGATGCCAAATGCTAATAACAACATGCTTCTGGACACAACAACAAACAGACTCACCAATTCCCGCAGATAATCGACACACCGTGGCACCAATCGGCTTCTATAACAAAGGTAATGGACACTACAAATACGAAATCGCATGCTAGAGTCAAACAAGCCTTTAAGATGGAAAATAGCATTATTTGTGTAGAGACATACCAAGTGCAGCTGCTCTGGTGGCTTCCCCTTCATACTACTGATTGGAGAACTCACCGCAGCTTCTAAAAACGCGCCAGACGTGGGCCAGCGCATCCTCGCACTTGGAGAAAAATTTCGGACAGTGAGCGTTTTCCTGGGACGTGAGTAGGCCCACCTGTTCTCTGCCGAATGTCTCCCACAGCAGGAGGATTGTCGGTGGGTGTAGAAACCATTCCCCAGCTGGTAGCCTACATTGTTTCTGGACAGTCTGTCTGGCCCAAAGTCTGGGAGCCAGGCACGTGTGCTGCTCTCAGTGAACGCAGATTGTGCTGAGCCCAGACCAGGATGCGTGCACTGACATGTTGTCCAGGCGCACTAAGACATAGTAACCTCTTATTCGGGGACAAAAGCGCCTCATTGCACCTCTGTGTTGACTGCCAACATTTCCATAAAGTTTACATGAAGGAGCTTTTCCCGTTCTGACCATTGGCCAAAGAATGGTCTGCCCTCGTGCAGCGTTCCCCATCCCGAGGTGGAGGCTTCTGTGGACACCACCTGCACACTCGAGGAAGTCCCCAGGTTTACACCAGACTGGTACCAGTCGGTCGCTCTCCACGGTTTTAGGGCTGTGACACATTCCTGATTGACCCTGAGGCGAAACAGACCAGAGGCCCAAGCTTGAGAAGGTACTCGTGCTTTGAGTCAAAACTGCAGTGGGTGCATGCGAAGCAGGCCCATCTCGAGTACTGATGATCCTGAGGTCATGAGGCCCAGCATTTTTTTTTAAACCTCTTGAGTGGGACTATAGCGCCGTGGCGGAAGGATTTTGTGAAGCGCTGAATGTTTAGTCTGCGCTCTGGCGACAGCCGCGCTGTCACAGACAGCGAGTTCAGCTGTATGCCCTGGAAAAATATTTTCTGACTGGGGGTCAGACTCAGAGAAATATGTCAGGCAAGTCTTCCGAGTCACCATAGGCAATAGCTCGCAGTGAGGGCAGCCGCCGTCAGTGAGCGAGAGTGCTGCATGATCCTCTTCCAGGCAGGAAATCAGACCCGGCGCCAGACACATATTCACGGACGGGCATTACATTTTTTTAGGGGGGCACAACTTAGATAAACCTAATTGCATAATAACATTAAATGATATGACTGATTATGAATTGAATATGTGTATGATAGATGTTACAATGATAATGATCGATAGTAGCCGCCTACATATTGTACTGAAGCTAACGTTATTCAAATTCAACTGATGTATTATTTGTGTTGTTTAGGCTCGCGCAGCCTCTCGATGAAACAAATAGGGCTAACTGCAGCTCACAAAAAGAAACTCCGTTAGCATATTACATGCGGTAACATTTTTAGAAAATAAGTTAGTTTATATATTTATAACACGAGGCAAACCATACAACCAAGTGCTGAATACCATCACAATTGAAAATATAACACTGATTTCGACAGTTCAATAAACAAGTAATTAATATTAAGTCACTTACATTTTAGACGTTTTTTATTATATCTATAGTAACTGAATAGCTCAGCATAGTTGTTTAAAAAATGCTTTGGACACAAACATTCCGCGCTCAATATATAGACAAACCAATCAAATCCATTTAAAAATATTATTTTTTAAATTAGACCAAGCACATTTTTATTTTTATTCAAGAGTTTATTCATGTATAAACGACAACTTACCAACTTGTAACGAAAGTTACAGTAGCCTATTGATAAATAAAAGTATAAATAAAAGTGCAAACAAGCAAGGACTGGTGGTTGGTCGACTCCCGCGGGGCTATAGCCTAACATTTACGACTAGACTTGATGGTCGAGTGCGGGCGCGGGTGGTAATGGCGAGACTCGGGAGAATAAAATTCGTGGGACTCCCTATCTAAATAAAACATCCAAAACAAATACATTGTTATTCATCTATTGCACAACAGCAATAAAAAAGAACATCTAAACAAAATAACGGTTTACAGTCGGAAGCATAAGTAGATGTTCTCCTTATAACGTGTTTTGCAGCGTTGTGCAATTTAGCCAATCACAGACATATGTGTTGATTTCTAAAACGCAATGGCCAATCAGAGGCATTTCAGATAAAATCCACTCAAAATCCACTCAAATTGGACTCGGGGTTTTTACAGTGCTGAATTCTGCTTGTTGCATAATAAAAGAGTTTGATCACGATGAAATGAGATGAGTAGAGTTAAACGTTGGACTCGGAGTTTTTGTACAGTGCGGAATTCTGCATGTTGCATAATAAGAGTTTGATCGCGATGAAATGAGATGAGACGTGACGTAGAGTTGATGAGGGGGACAGGATCGTCCAGGGCGGGCACTAGTGTCTCACAGGGCGGGCCAGGCCCCCCAATGCCCCCCCATGGCGCCGGGACTGCAGGAAATACAGATTACATGGCAGTCCCCATTACTGAGTGGGGCTCGGCATGAGCCGCATGAGGATGGCATGTTTAAAAAGACGCAGCTCTTTTTGTAAATGTGAGTCGCGGGGTGAACACAGTGAGCAGAGTGTAAAAGGATATAGGTGTCGGATAGCGTAGCAGGAGGCGGCGAAGTGAAGGCCAGTGGCTTCAGAAGATGACTCATAATACAGAAGGCTTTCTCGACAGCACTTCTTCTCAGTCAGGATCCAGCGAGGCGTGCGGTTCACTGAAGAGATGAAAAATCAGTGATATCAGCACATTGAGTTATATTTATAGGTCTAGGCCACACCCGCTTTGGTGTGACGCAGTGGGTGCAAAGCGCCCCCATTGGACCGTCACCAAAGGGCCCCTCTCGATAGGCTGCTGCAGGACAGCCAATAGGCACACTAAACTGCCTTGCCTATGTCTGCATGCTGCCGCAACGCGTTTTACATTGATACAGAATTAAGGAGAATTATTTGGCTTCAATATCTCGAGGAAAGAGGTCTTTAAGATATTACGCAGTATGAGAGAACCTCTCGTAAGAGAATCAATTTAATGCATCCTTACAGAGTATATAATTTATTTAATATGTATGTATTGTAAATATGTATGTAAATATGTATCGGACTATATATTTTTCCCTGTTGCCTTTGACATCACAGCTCAAGATCAGTGAAGGGAATGCTAATGGAAAGCATTCTCTATAGGTCCTCCTTAGGATGCAGTTTGTGTATACACTGTTAGCCCGGACAAGTTGAATCTACTAAAAAAATGTGAGCAAACTGGTTGCCCTAAAATAATTAAGTAATGGTAACTTAAAAAATGTAAGTTAATTTAACTTAAAATGTTTAGTAATATCAATTACTGTACAGTTATTACACATAGTAAATTTAAGTTCAATGTACTAGCAGTACACTTAAAAAATTGGAGCAAACTGGTTGCCCTAAAAAATTTAAGTAATGTGTACTTGATAACTACTTTAAAAAAACCAAGCAAACAACATAACATTTTTCACCTCTTTTTATTTCAAATGAAATCTTTGCATTTTAAAATGCAACATACAGGAAAGAAACATCATTTCTTGTCTTCAAGTTAATGGGTTTCTAACTGTTTCAGTGTTCAGGTTTCAGTGTTCTAAAGTACACTGTAAAGAGCGTCTCAGAAACAAGAGCTAATTCTTGTGTAGAGGAAGCCCCGTTACACAGTAACTGCAAGCTGATTTTTTAAAGACTGAATTTTAGGTGTCAGCTCACCCTTTCCCAGGTTAAGAAATACCTGCTAGATGAAGGGAAAGGTGTTTCTCATTACGTTGAATAGTCCAAGTGCAGTGCATAAATGAGTCCAAAGAGAAGACAGAAGGCCTGAGGCAGGTTTTCCGGTTCCATCACTAAGCTCTCTTCCAAGATGATGTGCACTCTGAAAGGGTTTAGCTGTGGAGTATCTGAATCCAGGCAGAGGATTTCCACTGGAATTTGGTTGTACGAGTCCTTGTCATTGACATCCTAACAAAGAAAGATATTGACAAGACATTATAATGCCAGTTAGATAATGGTGTTGTCAACTAAAAATCAAAATCACCATACAATGTAAACTACACTAAAATGCACAAACTTTAATTAGCTGCCAAGACACATTCGCTGTAGTTTTGTTTGTTAGTTTGTTAGTGGTATAAACTAGTGATGATGTCTTTTTGCTTTTTATATGCCCCCATATACTAGCGTACATTAAACAGTTTTTAGAGATAAAACTCTTTACATTCGATTATCATAAAAACAAGTCTCGGAGAACGGTTGTCTAGTGTTCGACATATCTAATAATGTGTTATTAGACCGAAGGTTAATTTTGCGCCAGAGTTCTCCTTTAATGGTACCAGTATAATATAAAAAAATATTATTAACTTACAGAGCAGGTCTTAAAGAATGCAGAAGGGTCATCCCCCAAAATGACCGGCAGTCCACGAAGCCAAAGGGACCTAACATCTGTTGGCTCGGTGGTCTGGAAGATATTGAAGTTTGTTAGGAATGCTCGCATGTATAAACAAACTGAGCTTCCCCCAAATTTGTCAGATTTTAGGAAGTAAAGAATAGGGCAAGACAAGATGACAAACAGGAAAGGAGAGGGGAGAGAATAGGTAATGGAAAAAAGATGAAACAAGAAAAGTGGAGGAGTATAGTGGAGAGGAAAGGAGAGAATTTTTTTTAGTAAGACTTAAGAATGTAAAGAAAAAGTTCATAGTAAAAGAAAAAAATTAGAAGAGATGAGAATGAGATAAATTACAAAAAAGTGGATAGACTGCTGAAGACAAGTAAACGCACCTTTGTTTGAAGTAAAAAAGCTTAGCCAAAGGCTGACCGGCGAGGCCATTCTTTTTCCTGAAGATTTCCATCAGATTTGGAGAGTAATGATCAAGTGCATCAAAGTTGTCTCTGAGATTTTTCCCCACCACTCGGTTGAACTCATAATGAACCTAAAAGGTCAGATAAAACACAGCAAACTATATTGGCTTACCGTCACATGACATCTATGACCACAAATAATTTCAGTCACAGTTTATGACCTAAGTGGTCATTATCATTTATACATTTTTATTCAAATACTTAAGTTACAAAAACAAAAACTTACCTGGCTTTCTGTAAACAGAAATGGCAATCGAAGAACCATCTGGCTGATGTAAGGCTTTTCATTGACAACTTCTTTTCTGCGAAGCACAAACGTCATGTCCATGTGTTAAGGGATCCATTTGGCTGTCTTTTTCATGACAAGAATGATTTGAATGTACATAGACAATCCTGATGCAAGGTAATGGCTCAGTTCAAGCATAAGTTTCATGTTTGAGTCTATAATGTTTAAATAGCTGTGATCTTTTTTCACAGTTAAAATACTTACACTTCCAAAGCATTTTGTCCTGTCATCTGCAACACAATAAACGAAATAGTTTATCATTAGAGAGCATCCATTATTTAATGTATTCCATTTTAATCAACGACAACTTGTTCCATTTAAAACAATAGCTGTATTAAAATGTACTTTTTTTCTAACTTTAGCTTTTAAATTCACTGACACTCACCAGATTTAGTAAACTGTCGTCGTCATTTCTCACTTCAATGGAAAGCGTTGCATCTGTGTGTCGAACGTGCAGGGGTTAAAATGGGACCGCCGTGCATGAGAGGGAAAACCACCTAGTAGTTAACAGGTGAAAACGTCATGACCTGTTTAAAGCATGTTATTGCTCACAAACAGCCCTTCAGTAATAAAAAAACCCCACTTGAAACAATAAACGGACGAAAAAAGTCGAATTAAATTAATCAAAAGATCGACATGATTGATTAAGTGCACGCGAGTGAAAATAGTTTTAGCTTTTAAGGGCATATTTTTGTCCCAAACGGTTTAAAACAATGTTTTACACTACTCACAAACATCATTTTGAAGGAGAGAGAGAGAGCGAAAGAGAGAGCGAGAGAGAGAAACAAAACAATGAATTAAACAAACGTAACGTTATGTCTGCTAAATTCGCCTGTGTTTCAATTTCAAATTCAAGCGGGACGGGACCAGAGAAAAATAGTCCAAAATTACTTATAACAACGTTTTCCCTACTCACAAATAACAATCGTTGAACACAGAAATAATAAGACTGGCTAAAACATTTGCTTTTGGGTACTTACAAACAGCTGTACGAATTCCGATGCACTTTCAACCACGAGAGAAAATGGCGTTGCTTGCCTTACTAGTTTGCAAAGGCTGCTGTGCGTGCGTCACGTGTGTGGGGGAAGGGCGTGGTCAGTACAAAAACTTTACAATTTTAATCCATTAAACTCAAAGTTTTCCACACATTCAAATATGTCTACAAAAGTAGTAGAATTCACTTACATTTTTATAGTAATACATTCAAAATTAAATGATTTAAGTATGATGTAATTAAATTGTTAAGTAGATATAAAATCCGGGCTAACAGTGTAGACAGACTCTACGTCTATCCTAACGAGCTGAGGATCTGAATCAGGTGTGTTAAATAAGGGAGACATACACAATATGCAGAGCAGTGGGTCGCGAGGACTGGAGTTGAGAACCCCTGATCTAACTGATGCTAAATGGTGCCTAAAGCGTCAGTTAGATGACGCATGATCAAAAGCGACAGTTAGATGGCACCTTGGGATGAGAACGGGCTGCCCCTTCAGCACTTACACACCAAACTCAATAGTTTTATTCTTATCTATATTCTGAAAGTTTTTATCGAGGGGTTTGTTCAAATACAATTCTCCTGATTTTATACATTTTATTCTTAATGTAACCCTTTAAGTGTCACCCCCCTACCCCCCTTTTTTTAATAGACAATGCAGAAATTTAATTTAATAAGTCGATTCCAGAACGCCGTTCATACAGTTTAGAAGTTCGCCGAACTTCATACAGTTCACCTCACTCAGCAAGACATTCGTGGTTTGACTTATCGAGACTATTTTCTAAGATGGCTTCTGTCTGTATACGCGAAGTGAACTGTCTTTATAACTTATCTTCTTATTAAACGGTCTGTACACTTACAAAGTTCTTAATGCTTCGTTTTGCATGTATGGAGCCTCATTATGTTACTGCATTAGTCTGGGGCTATTTTGAGCCTTGTTAGTGGTATAAACTAGCGATTTCTTTTTACTTAGTCAATGCCCCCAGTACTAGCATTATACACTAAACAGTTTTTAGAGATAAAACTCTTTACATTCGATTATCATGAAAACAAATCTCAGAGAACGATTGACTTGGTACCGATGTTTTATTAGACCAAAGGTTCATTGTTCGCCGGAGTTCTCCTTTAAGAGTATGAAAATATTCTTGTTGCAAATAAAATTACAACTCCTCTGTAATTTATTAAATCACCAAATGTGGAAACTACAGATTGTAAGCTTTCAAATGATATATAGTTTGTCAAGATTAGTTTTAAGTTTAGATATTAGATATTAAATATGTAATGGTTGTGGGCCCGCCGGTGACACTTAGAAAATGGTGAAGATTTATTTATTTTTGGCTGTTGACAGTATTTTGGAGTGAGATCCAAAATCCTCTCTGTAAAACCCTTTGACTCAAATATATCAAAAAATGAAACGAATGTTGAACCTGACTTCATCCACTGTTCAGATTTTTGTTCTAGAAATGCATGCAAATTAAGTGCATATTTAATTAAATAATTAAATATCGGAACATTTCGGAAAACTTGTAATACTTGTAAACTTGTAAAAATTATTTTTTATTTTTTTGCAATTATTAATGTAGTCAATCAACTGTTGAAGTATAGCGATATCTATTAGGTGTCTTAAAGACTTGCCCTAAAGAGATGTTATTCATTAAAGAACACTGAAACTCCGTCTGGCAGTTCACACCTGAGGCATGACTCTTTTAATGTGTGGAAGAAGCAAGAAATGAGGACAAAAGGGAAGGTCTAAAGGCCCTTTCACACCGGACGCATAACAAAAAAGTGAAACGAAAAAGCGAATAGTTCGCGTGAGAATAGTTCACGTCAAAACCATTCACATCAGCCGCGACGCGAATTTGCGACGTTCAGAGCTTCAACATTCCAAAACATGCGCGCGGGGTGAGGGTGAACACCTGGAAAGCAGACCTGATTTTAAGGGACACTATAGGGAGAAAACATACTATAACTTATTATTATAGCCTACTAGGTAAATAAATATAAATTTTATATTAGATGTCTTTTTGCAGTGATGTTAACATGATGCTTTACATTGTTATAGGCTTTATTAAAAAAATAAGCACACATACGTTCATTAGAAAAGATTAAAGATGAATGCGTTCTTACCGGATTCGATCAGTGCATCTTGAATTTAAATTGTTCCGCGCAGCGTTCATCAAAGCAAACAACATCTCCACGAAGAGTTTGTTTGTTTGTGATGGCTCCAGTAACGTCTGTGCAGCCGCACATTTTCTGTTTTCTTATTACATTTTATTGTAGAATTGTAATTTAAAGGACGATTAAATAAAAGGATGCAGACAAAAATTAAATGCGGGACAATGCTATGACTTGCGGGACGTAGGACATAGCTTCTTAATCACCATCATTGTCATCCAGTGAAGACAAGCTTTTTTATTTTTATTTAAAAGCGGAAAAGAAGGTTTTGGGTGCACCCAATCTTAAAGAACTGAGAGTGTGCTACCAGAGCTAGAAACACACGGCAGAAGGTCCCATTCATCAGGGGCTACGTTTACATGCAATCAAATAAACACTTTTAGCAAACGGATTGAAGGCTCGAAAAGACTGAAAAAAGCCTTTTAAACACCCGGTTGGGCTCGATACGAACGAATGAGCACAACGTCCCACCAGTCCTTGTTTCAGATTTTCATTCACAGACCACTCGACACACAAGCAATCAGAAGAGCCGTCATTGCTGCGGTCACGTCACCGTTGTTTCCTTGTATATGATTGGCTGAAGCCTTTTCTTTCGCCTCAAAAGTAAAAAAAAAATGACATCGAAGCGAAAAAAATAAAAGTCGTTTTTTCACCGCCGCACATTCGTGTTCAGTGTGGAAGCACTCATTATACAAACAGCTGATCAAAAAATAAAACCATTTATTCAGTTATTCGTGCGTCAAAATCATGTCCAGTGTGAAAGGACCTTAATGCAACTAAGTTGCACAATGCTGGCCATCACTGCAGTACAGTATCTTGAGGCGTTCATAGACTTCAGATGATGTGTGATATCATGCCTTTAGAGATGACTTGCATAAGAACCCAAACAGGTTAAAATCAAACTTACTTGAATAAAAGTGAAGTAATAGCATGCTAGAAAACAACTGTAGTATATGTAGTATGTGTACTGTGCCCTTCTCGTCTCACTACTCATGGTCAACGATGTCAACATATATACTCAATTTCACCCATCCCGTTTGAAACATTGTCCTAAACACATATCTAATTTATACCTCCTTTCGTGGACTGACATGTCAATTCCTTCATTCACGCCATGGGATCTGAGAGGCTAGAAATAAGTCTTCGATATGTGCGGTTGCATGCACACGTCCGTAAGTCTGAGCTTGTCATTAAGATCCTCCATGGCTTGACGCCACGGCTCAACGTCAGCAGACCTGCCGCGGATAGCTTCTGTAATTGGTATGGTGTTATTCCACAACCCATTCCAACTGTGGAGATAAATTGATTCAGTGGTGTTGGAGAAGAGTAGAGCTCTGTATTAGGAATTGCGCCTCGTGAACTGAATTTTGATGTCACGGCGGGATGTGAGGAGGTAGCGGTTTGTTATGGTATGTTTTCTCAGGTCCTGGTGCAATGATCTGGAGGGTTTTGTGTTTGTAATGCAGCAAAGTGTTTCGAATATTTCGTCATCTGGATGAGCAGGCAGTCAGACGGTCTTCCTCTTGTGTTTGGGTGGTAAAAGAATAGAAAGAATACATTTAGCAATGCTGCCCACTTTTGACATTGTTCTCATACCACACATCCACTTTGAAAAACTTTAGGCAAAAATAAACATGGCAGACAAGACAGAGTAGGGCAAATTTTGTCAATACTTTCTTACTTACTTACAACTCCTTCTAGGCCTTTAGTTTGATCTTCACAACACTTTTGTGATGCAAGGTTGTTGGTTAAATATCCACGTTGGAAAACATCCATGTTTGGTAGAACTGATCATGATTGGTTAATTCATTTGAATATCCCCAACTGAGCAAGCCAAAGGAAACAGTGGCAAGGAACCGAAAAACTCCATCAGGTGACCTAATGGTGTCCTAAAACTCCACCAGGTGACCCAACAGTGTCCTAAAACTCAATCAGGTGACCCAATGGTGTCCTAAAACTCCATCAGGTGACCCAACAGTGTCCTAAAACTCCATCAGGTGACCCAATGGTGTCCTAAAACTCCATCAGGTGACCCAATGGTGTCCTAAAACTCCATCAGGTGACCCAATGGTGTCCTAAAAACTCCATCAGGTGACCCATTGGTGTCCTAAAACTCCATCAGGTGACCCAAAGGTGTCCTAAAACTCCATAAGGTGACCCCAACGGTGTCCTAAAACTCCATCAGGTGACCCAATGGTGTCCTAAAACTCCATCAGGGGACCCAATGGTGTCCTAAAACTCCATCAGGGCACTCAATGGTGTCCTAAAACTCCATCAGGTGACCCAATGGTGTCCTTAAACTCCATCAGGTGACCCAATGATGTCCTAAAACTCCATCAGGTGACCCAATGGTGTCCTAAAACTTTATCAGGTGACCCCAACGGTGTCCTAAAACTCCATCAGGTGACCCAATGGTGTCCTAAAACTCCATCAGGTGACCCATTGGTGTCCTAAAACTCCATCAGGGGACCCAATGGTGTCCTAAAACTCCATCAGGTGACCCAGTGGTGTCCTAAAACTCCATCAGGTGACCCAACGGTGTCCTAAAACTCCATCAGGCGACCCAATGGTGTCCTAAAACTCCATCAGGGGACTCAATGGTGTCCTGAAACTCCATCAGGTGACCCAATGGTGTCCTAAAACTCCATCAGGGGACCCAATGGAGAAACCTTGGGAGAACCCAGGTTCAGTTTATATTTATTTAATTTGTAAAGCATTTATGCTGATTTAAATATACCAATATAAACATATGTCATTTTACAGTAATGAGAGGAAAAAAAACCTGCAAAACAAATTAAACATCTGGATGTTTTACACAGTAAAAACAATTATTGGGGAAATTTGTTAAATTGTCATGTAAGTAAGCCTATTGATTTTAGTTATGTAATCGATTTCTTATAAATGTTTCTCTTCCGATTTAAGCAGGAGAAATGTGACACGGGTGTGATTTGGTCAAGATCCCCCTTTCTCTTCTGTTGAAACTTTTGTCAGTATCTCATGAAGTGTTCTTGTCTTATAGAGTATAGCTAACGACCGTCCGTCAGGGAAATGTACACACTCATCGATGTCACATTGATGTGTTTTTTTGGAGGAAACTGCAGCTGAGCATTTGTTCAGGGTATCATTAATTATTTGGAGGCTATTATAATGCGGCACGACACATCTCCTGCTCGGTGCTGTAGTCTTCCCTTGACTTTCAAAAGCGGAAGGGTCTTTTGAAGGAGAAGAGGCAGAGAGGGTTCAATCGATATACTCCTCGAAGAAAATTTTGAAATGGGCTTCCTTCTCTTTTATTGAGAAGCAGGGCTGTCAGTCATCAAAGCAACAGGGAGAGAGAGAGGAGAAGGGACATATTGGATCATACGTGAATGTAAATGAAGATCAGGAGAGCTGTGAAGGTTACAGCCACTGCTGAACTTCAGCAACTGTTGATCCAGAAGTCTGTATCATTAGATCCAAGGGTCATTCGCTCGATTCGCTTTATGAAAGCGTTGAGCTGAAGAATGAAAATAACACAGCCCTTAAAGCACAAAAGATTTAAGGCCATCTGATTGAGGATCACATTTGATATTCATCTTGAGAGATGCTCAAATATTCTCATGGCCACGATATGGAATATAATGAAAACCAGGTGATGACTGAATTTTACATGATGAAAGAGCTGTGTGCATCTCTCACCTTGACATGGCCATTGTTAGTCTAGAGAAAGCACAGGAATCCCAATATTAGATCCTTATTTTTTTAGTCATTAGTGAGGAATCAGGCAGTTAAAAGTTAAAAGTTGAAGAGTGTGAAAAGTTATATTTCAGTGTCAACTAAGCCAGTTGTAACTAAGTTGTTGTAATCGGACTGATTTGGGATTGAATCGTTCAGTTTTGATGAACTGAATCAACAGATTCATTGGCAAGATTACTCAAAAGAGTGATAGAATCATTTACAAATTTAATCACACAATTTTCAGCTTCAGAGGACTTGGATAGAGCGTGTATTTGTATTTGCTTGGAAAGAAATGACAAGCAAAATCTTCGGAAGAGACTAATCACTGGCTTCCGACAACGGCCGTAAGCGAGTCTACTGTAGTCCCGGTGGAAGAGTGACCTCTGAGCGAACGATTAGAGGTAAGAGCAAAACAAAACACAAGTCAAGAATTCGAAATCTAAAACAGGAATTTTTAAAGAAAAATATCAGAGGAGCATGAGTTTGTTGCCCCGCTCTATTTGTTTAAACTGAGGTGTCTACTCTCACATAAGCTTATGCTACTCCTACATTCTACCTCATGCGTCAGGGTCAGAGCCAGAGGTCACTCTTCTGCCAGAACTAGACTCATGTATAGCCAAAAGCCAGTTATTATAGTTTATAGAGATATAACTATGGATATTGTTCTTACAAAAACGCATCGCTTCGCTTCAGAAGGCCTTTATTAACACCCTACACTCTTAGAAAAAAGGGTTCTATATATGTAGCATAGGGTTCTTTACTCAACTCCAAAGGACATTTTATGCTAAAAAAGGTTCAATAATGACAAGAAAGAACACTTTTGGCACAAAGGCTCTTTAAAGGCTATTATTCATTCATACATTACATTATTCTGCAACATTTTGTCTTAATATCACATTTTAATCATGCCAATTTTTGGAGAATAAAAACTGAAATAGCACTCTTTATGTGATATTGATTAATTACATTTTTAAACCCTATATCTTGAATTTTGTGATCATTCACATGCGTTGCATTTTAGGGGTTCCAAATACGTTGCGCTTTAGAACCTTTTAAGGTTCTATATAGAACCTTTTCTTCTAAGAGTGTAGAGCCATATGGGTTACTTTTATGATGGATGGATGCAGGGCTGGCGATTGCTATAGGCGAACTAGGCGGTTGCCTAGAGCGACAAATGTGCTGGGGGAAACATGATCATGAACATGATCATCCTAAGGCGCCCCTCAGCCACACGTTTAATTACTTACTTAATTACTGATTATTAGATTAAATTGATGATTATTGTGGATCATTTCCAAATGGGTGGGGGTTGCATTACGTTACGTTATGTTGAATGAAGTAGTATAAACCCTCTGGTCCACAGGGACGAAAATAGAGAAAGCAACAAAATAAAAAAGAAAGCCCAGTATATAGGTAAGTCTTCTCACCTCAGCCATTAAGGAGTCAAACAAAAGAAGTGTACTTAGTGTTTTGCACAGGCATTTAGGCCTACTGGCCATCGGGACTACCGGGAGATTCCCGGTGACCGACGTGTTTTTTGGACCGACACATCTCATAGTCTACTTTGTCTTAACGGGCCATAAAATTCGTACATTGGCAGCCCATTCATTTTGTTTTGCTTAATTGGCAGCGCTGAGTTGCTTCCAAGTATATAGCTTACTTACACGTATAGAAATTTGAACAAAACTAATCATGAAAGTTTCCTTTATTTTTCACTGCATTTGTTTTACAATTTAGCCTATTGTGTACTACTGTAGTATAATGTAGACAGGCACTGTAACTAAAAGAGGGTTGAATTTTTCCCTTGTTCAGTTTCCACAGTGAATTGCACCCATAGACTGTAAAAAAAGATGGACGACGCCCCTTCGCTCTTTTCCATCAGAGAGAACTGAAGCCGCCAGTGTCTCGATATGACGCTGACATCTTGGAACTTGAGTCTGCGCACTTGCGTGTTTCGGGACCAGTCATGCGCAGTCGTGAGCAGGAAGTAAAGCAGCAAAATCAAGGCCGCGTCCTCATTCTCGCTGAATCAAATGCAAGCACACGCCCCGCACTTTCATTAAGTGTCCTCTGTCTGCTTCGTTCTTCTCCTGCTGATTGCAGAACCTCGTTAAAATAAGGTAAATACAACTACTAACCACATAATCAACATTATTAAAAAAGTCCGCTGGTGTTTCAATGACAGGGTGCCCGCGGGGTTTTAAAAAGTATTAAAAAGTGATAAATCAAAATTGTCAAATTTAAGGCCATTAAAAGTGTTAAATGTAGTCTGAGAGATATTATTTTTAAAAAATGAGGTATTATTTTTTTCAGACTATCAGGTGTCCTATTCTGTGTTTGCGTTAGTCCATTTAAATATGGGCTTTAGCTTGTCTGGGCACAATCAAAGATCTTTCGTCTCTGTCTATGTTTGATGCTGACGCCATATTCAATGGTCGATCGACATCATCTGTGAACAAGTGATCACCCAGATTTAGACCTACCTATATTGTATTTACATAAAGCCTTCACAGGCAAATTTGCTTTATGTTTAGGTCTATATTGCTTTTATTTCTCCGGTGTCGAAATCAGGCAAACATAAATGTCAGGCAACACGATTCCTGGCTGCATGTCAATATCCATGGATCACTGGATCTTTAGTGAGTTGTAAGGAACACTATATTGAATCCAACATTTAGTTTAAATTGATAAAATTATTCGTTTTAGTCGCATTTTCGCAGTTTCCCCTATTAAATCCTGTCACACAGCAGATCTTTTTCCATTTTTATATGTTATAAATGTCAAAATCTGTGTAAATAATAGAAGGTTGCTGCTGATTAACACTAAATTCAGTGTCGTGATGGTTTTTAAAAAAATTCTGAAGGTAGTAAAAAGGGTATTAAAAAGTAGTAAATTTAACTTAAGGAATACTGTATATACCCTGAATGACTACCTCGCACAGAGAACCTGTCAATCACAGCTGTCAATCATGATGTCAGAGCACCTTTTATATCATCACATAACTAACTAAAAACAAACTTATTTTAAAAATGAACACTTGAAATTACATCAACGTGATAGAAACTACAGCAAATGACAAACTATCTTTGGAAAAAGGATATTATTTGAAGTGTAATTTAATTGTTTAGTTGGTTTCGCGTCCCATTGAATAACACGGGGAGGCGAGGTTTTTTAGCTATACTTGGTCCGGTCACAGGGGGGCGATTAAGACGTTTTGGCTTCACTTTTGAAGGCTTGTGCGGCACGCTTGATTGCACCAGATTGATACATTCAACATTTGATTTAAACATGAAGTAAACATTAAAATGCACAACATTTCCTAACGAGGGCAAGGAAAGGAAACCCCCTTATCCTTTTAGCAGCCTAATAGATTAGTAATAATAGTAGTGGTGGTAGTAATTGTAATTTATCTACTACTAGTTACATGGTCAGATAAAATGTATTTGTACAATGCAACTATGTAGGATGATAGAAATATCCTTGAACGTTATTTGTAGCATGAACAATTTATTACAGATGATCCTTTAACTTATTGAAGTTTTGGAGTGATTATAAGAGCATTTTGTTTCGTTTAATAAATACTCATCATTTTAATTTGGGAATCAATCTCATCTAGGGTAACCAAAGGGCTAGAGCCGGCCCTGGATGGATGGATTGACTTTTTTGGGCTTCAGAATCTAAGGTACAATTCCATTATGAAAGAGCCAGGATATGTCTTAAATAATATAACACTGATTGGGATACCAAGTGCCATCTATATCCTTAGTTTTAATCAAACAACAGTTTGTAATCCTGCAAAATTGAACTTATTTACTCTAGCAAAACCTATTCCTCAGCAACCTTCTCTTGCAGAAGCTATTATGTTGATTCCATGTACCTGACAGTATTTTAATTAAGGTGTTTCCTTTAAACATGTTTTTGAAAGGTGCAGAACCTGCAACTACTTTGTCAGCATGTTTAATTGTGTCTTTACATATCAGCAACACCAAATCGATGGGCTCAGAATGTGTGTGTCATGAGACTGCAAGGATTTCTCTGCTATCTGACTGTTTCAGACTTCCTGTTTCCCTAATGTACACTGAAAATATGTGACAGAGATGAATGTATGTACTGTACATTTCCATATAGACCACATAGAGTAGAAACCTGCAATGCAGAAACTCTCATCTGTCCTGAATGAAATGACTTACAAGCTACACATGTGACATGCAACCCATTCTGGATTCCCAAGATAAAAGACAATTTATGCAGTATCCCCGACCAAAAGAGGAAGAAACCGCGTTAAAAAGACACACTGTGGTCTTGATACACAAGCATGCATGGTGGCTTTGGAGAAGGCTGAAGTGTTTTCGTTGTTGTTTTGAAGAGAAGAAATACAGACACAGTAAGATTCAATTAAAAATATAGTAATAAGCTACACTACATGCTAAATAAGCTGACTACATTGAAGATATTTAAGGGCGCAATATCTTTTTAAATTATATATAAATAACTTTTTTAAATTATATATTTTGATCTAACATATTATAAAACATTATATTATGTGTATAGTATTAAATTCATATATATTATAATAATATATGTGTGTGTGTGTGTGTCTGTGTGTGAATGTCTGTATATAAATGTGTGTAAGGTGCGGGCCAGAAAGTCTGGGCTACCCCTCGAGAGAACAAAAGGGTCTCCTGAGAATTAACATTTGAACTCTCTATTGCATAATAACAGACACATTGCTCCCCCTCTTCTCTTCCCCAGTTCTCGCACATGCGTCGTGGAAATCTCTTGAACTCTCCTCTGTGGCCCACAAGGAAGAAAAGTAATAGTCAAATAAAGTCGTTATTTTAGTTTATTTTCCGCACAAAAAGTATTCTCGTCACTTGATAAAATTATAGTTGAGCCACTGTAGTCATTTAAACATTTTCTTCAGTTACTTTATGGGCCGTCAAGTTTCAATCCCTTAGGGAGCCTATGTAGCAGTGTTTCGGGACGTACAGTAGCACACAGTGCTCACACCTTAGTCGACTCATCATATCCCCCTGCTCCTCCTCTTCTCTTCCTCACCTTGAACTCACTGAAAAACCCATGCAATGTTATATGTGTTCAAAAAGTAACTATACATGTTTGGCATCATATAATATATGTTATAATTGTCATGATCCTGGTATTTTCCTCTCTCTCTTTCTTCCCCTGCTGACACACACATATACTGTACATGCACTCTTTCATACTCAGCTGTTCCTCATCTCCCTATGGAATCAGTACCTTCTTTACCACACCTGTCCTCTCTTTCTCTCTGATTAGCATCACTACTTCTAGTTCCCTTCTCTACTTTGTCCTCTGCCAGATTATTAGTTTACGATTAGTAATAATCTCCTCTGCCAGATTATTACGTACTTTGTACGCGCTTATGACCGTTCTCTATCTTCTAGTCTTGTCATGCCTTGTCTGGGCTGAGCACTGAACATTAAGATCGGTCCACTAGTATGCTGTTCTCTTCTACGAGCCTGAATTTCCCGGTCTCCGGTCATTGCCAGTTTATGTGGTCCCACCTTTTGGATCCCCTCTCTCAGCATTGACAGAATAATCTGGCCACCACGGACCCAGCGAAGGATAATCCTTTTCAGGTTGCATTTGAGATGCAGGGAGCTATGCTGGGCAGACAGCGAGAGGAGTTATCCGCCGCCCATCATGCCGTGGAGACTCTGGCCGCCCTGGTTACCGATTAATCCAAGCAGCTTCACAATCTCCGTGTGGACACGCCACCAGCAAGAATTTCCGACGTTCACAAGCCAGAGTAAACAATCTCCCCTGCTATGCTTGTGAGCCGAGTGCCGCTCTTTCTTAACCCAGTGTGAAGTTATATCATCGACTTACTCCATGGATCGTTCCTGTATCGCTTACGTGGTCTCGCTGATGACAGGACGAGCACGTGAATGAATACTCACACTACTTTTCTGGTCAACCTCTGCAAGCCGGGTTCTGCAGTCTCTTGTCAAGCTTTTATCGACTTTTTATGATAAGACCTGGGCGCTTGAACAGGGTATTCCCCTTGTCGATCTGAAGGAGGCCACCTCAGTATATGCACTTGATGGTAGGGTCCTCGCTCATGTTCGTCGTGCTATCATTCCGGTGAGTCTCACCATCTCTGGCAATCACTGAGAGACTATTTCTTTTTTAATTTCATTCACCATTTACTCCCGTGGTTTTGGGTCATCCCTGACTCTTAGAACACAACCCCCAGATTAATTGGTTCAAAGGAACTATCCTCTCCTGGAAATTGTTGTGTCGTGTTAAATGTGTCTCCTGTGTCTGTGTTTCAGGAAGAGCTAGGTGATTTGTCAGTGTCGGAGGAATGTCATGATTTGCGAGCAGTTTTCAGTTGTTCCCTCTCCATCGACCTCATGACTGCAGTATCAGCCTTCTTCCAGGCACTTCTCCTCCTCGTCGGAGGCTTTACTCGACCGGAGCGCAAAGCACTTGAAAATTATCTCTCTGAATCGCTTGATGCTGGTACCATTGTTCCCTCCTCTCCTGCTGGTGCAGGTTTCTTCTTTGTGAAAACTGGCCCATTCCTGACTCTCGCGTCGCACTTCAACGGTTCCTGGGGTTCGCAAATTTTTATCGACGATTCATTCGTAATTTTAGTCAGGTTGCTGACCCACTTACCGTGCTTACGTCTAACAAGACCTGTTTTGTTTGGTCTGCGTCTGCTCAAGTTGCTTTTGATCTTCTAAAGTTTCTTAAAGTATTGGAAGTGGGCGTGGGGGCAATTCTCTCCTAGCGTTCTTCCTCTGATGGGAAGATTCACCCCTGTGTGTATTTTTCGCATCGCCTCACTGCCTCTGAATGATATTATGACGTCGGTAACCGTGAATTGCTTTGGGGTAGTAGTCACGCAGGGCAGGCAATGGGCAACTCCGCAGCCGAGCCGAGCCCGGGATAAAAATAGTCAGATCATAAACGCTTATTATAAGCGTACCGTAGTGATTCGAGTCAAAAACACGATTTGGAAAATGGATTCATGATGTACTCGTTCATTTTGAACATAAGTTACGGACTGCAGCCACGGATACAACAGCGTTCTGTTGCGCGAGCGTCCACTCGCACGAATGCGACCACATAAATTTTAACTAGCACATTCTTAAAAAATAGTCGCATATGCGACCATTGTGGTCGCAGTCTGGAACCCTGCTTTGGGGGAATGGCGTCATTGGCTGGAGGGAGCGTCGTTGCCATTCGCTGTCTGGACCGACCACAGAAATTTAGAATATATTTGTTTGGCTAAGAGGCTAAATGCTTGCCAGGCACGTTGGGCATTTGATTTCACGATTTCCTACCGTCCAGGTTCAAAGAATGTCAAGCCGGTCGTCCTCTCACGTCAGTTCACTTCCCCAGAGGTTGTGCCAATCCAGGAGGATATTCTTCCTCAGGGCTGTGTGGTGGGCACAGCGGTCTGGCGAACTGAGCGTCTTGTCAGACACGCTCTCTCACACTGCATCACGCTGCGCGGTTGTCCAAAGGAAATTTTGTTTTTCCCGCCCTCCTCTTGTCTGGCCATCCTTTAGTGGGGGCATTCATCGAAATTGTCTGCCCATCCTGGTGTTAGAGGCACCATAGCCTCTGTCCATCAGAGGTTCTGGTGGCCCACTTGGGAGCGCAATATTTGCCGCGTCTTGTACTATTTGCGTCCAGACCAAGTCCAACAATTCACTGCCGGCTGGTCTCCTCAGACCTCTACCCGTTCCCTCTCGGCCGTAGTCTCACATTGGCCTTGAGTCCAACGTTCCGTCTGTAGAGTCGTTCATCCAACGCTGTAAACGCACTTATAGGGGGGTAAGATCAGCTCTTTGTAAGTCCCGTGCATGCGTCCGCCGAGCTGCTAATTGTTACGTCAGTGGTCAGATAGTGTGGCTCTCCACGCTAAACCTCGCTCTCCAATCCAACTCCATATGCAATTAGTACCTTCTTTTCCACACCTTTCCTCTTTTTCTCTCTGATTAGCATCTCTACTTCTTGTTACCTTCTCTCCTTTCTTCTCTCCTTTGTCCTCTGCCTGATTATTTACTTTGTACACGTTTGTGACCGTTCTCTCTTCTAGTCTTGTCATGCACTGTCTGGGCTTCATTACCTACTCGTCTACATTCTTCGAGTGTTTGTGCTAAACTTTTGTGTTGCCCAGCTCTACTGCTACAAAATACTGATATTGGTCCCCTGAGTACACCAGTCTATGGCCGCTGCTGTTTGCCTACGCTGTTCTCTTCTACGAGCCTGAATTTCCCTGTCTCCGGTCATTGCCATTGGTCATGTTCATTATTATTGAGAGACTTTCTGTTTGCCAGCCTATGCGGCCAATTGCCTAATTTCTATTAAAGACATTTAGCCTGACTTCGTCATACTCATATTCTAATGAGAATATGAGTCTGAGACCGCTCCATTAAGCTTTGATTATGAGGCGTGTCGTAACCGAACCAGGAAAAAACAACTCTGCACTCAATTGGATAGTCGGTAAACCTACAACCAATCAGAGCAACGCAGTAAGTCAATTCCTTTGCATAGCGCAATTTTCAACTACAGGACTTACTTATTTTAGAAGTTAAATAACGAGTGTTGCTTCTTTTACTTACTTCTCCATGAGTGCGACCAAAGGAGAAACCACAACGACCACAGGCTTTTCATTACGTTCCATCTTCTTAGTGACCATCGGAGCCAGCAGATAAGTTACACTTTTCCTGAATCATGTGGGAAGGACGGCAAAATATCTTTCTGATCGACAAATGCCTTGATTGCAGTTCTCTGTTTGTCTATTAAAATTAATGCGCTGTCGATTTATTTTACAACAGACGCGACAGCGTAATCTATACATCTCAATTCTCCAGCTGCAGTCATCTCTGAGGGAAATCAGTTAAGCGCTCGTTGATAACGTTATGATTACTTGCAGATCAATCTGTCATCATCGTATAAAGCCCGCCATGGCAATTTGATTGGCACGATGATTTCTGAACCGATCATAATTACTCCTCAATGGATCGAGTCCAGACCGAACTTCCCGTCCAAAAAATGTTGTGGGCGGAGTTCGGGCTGGCATCCAGGCTAAAAGACATTATTACCTGCTTTCGCTTTTGGGTCCTCAGCATTGACAATAATAATATATTCACATGTATTATGTAAACTAGAGCCAGACCGATATATCGGCAGGCCGATATTATCGGCCGATATTAGGCATTTTCTAAAATATCGGTATCAGCAGTTATAATGGCCGATAAATGAATATTTCAAAAATAAAATGGACGAATTACGCTTCAACCATGTCATGAGTGTTGGAGTTGTATAGTTTGTCCACCAGAGGGCACTCTACACCGTCCCTGTTGGAAACACTCGTGTATAACGCACCACATATCCTGCAGAGAGTCGGGCAGAGAGAACCAGTTAAAAAATCATAATTAATCATAATTAATTAATTAAAACTCATAATTAACTACAAATAACTAATGTTAGGGAAATCATTTAATATTTTGTTGCGCGTTTCTGAAATAAAAAAAAATAAATAATAATATCAGCCGATATATCGGAATATCGGATTTTAAAACCAACAAATATTTGTATCGGTATCGGCTTTCAAAATCCTTTATCGGTCGGGCTCTAATGTAAACAAAAACTTTTATGTTAGATGTGATTAATCGATTTGACAGCACTAATGTATATATACATACATCAAAAGTTTGGGGTCATTAATATTTTTTTATGTTGGAAGGAAAGTGTATCATGCATGGTTTTCACAAAAATAGTAAGCAACATGACAAAAATAAGCAATGTTTCTGTAGACTTGGAATTAAAGCCTTTTGTTTTCCCCGTTATTATTCAATTCACGGGACCGGACACCAGTTATCTTGCCAAGAAAGATTTTTATTCTTATATGTCAGGAGAGAAACTGTAAGATGTTGTATTCATGCCAGGTCTATGGGTTTCGTGTTTCTCCTTCCTCTCACCCAGTCATGCCTCCATGTTTCTCTGCTGTAGTACAGTATGACTGGGCTTCAGGGCCGGCCCGAGGCATACGCGAACTAAGCGGATGCTTGGGCCCCAGACTATTTTTTTAGATGACTTTAACAAGCGACATAAATGAATGTATTAATATGAATGAATGAATAATTAAAGACGAGAAAATTCTGATTTCACGGTCAGTATACCTCCCTACAACTGCTGCTGTATCTGCCAGCGTTTAAGTCATGAGCATAGGCACCTCGCGCATGCATAGACAATTCATGCGCAACTGTGCATAGTTGCGGACTTGTGGTAATGCCCTACTCTTCTGCACAATGGTAACGATCAAAACTTCAACATATTAGAAACTCTTTCTAATGTCAAACATAAATGGACATTAAACATTTACAGATGTTTCCCTTTACTCAAAAAAAATATATATATAAAATAACACTTAATTTCAATATTTCCTCTCCATTACCAGCCATGTGCAAAGCATGCTGGGAACTAACAATGGTGTCTAAAAAAATAGGAAAATGTATCTCTTGGTTTTATTAGTGAAATGTTCTCAATATTTTCTATACAACACTGAACCACAATTTTCTTACTAAAATATACACAATATTTTTAATTATCACCTTACTGAAAATTACAAGACCCATGAATCATTTTTTACTGTGTCCGTGAGAGGAACGGACAGCTCATCAGACAAATGAAGGGCCGAACGTCTTGTTCCGAGGATTGGTTAATAGAGCAAATTATTATTTTGCCATTCTGCACACACAATGAAGAAAGCTGTCAAGATGAGTCCATTTTAATAAGTCAGTAAGAAATCCTATTTAAAGTATGCTAATTGTGTTCATTATTAATTGTGGGAAGGAAAATAACTTTTCCAGCAGTGTTCAAGTGCCTAACATGGAAATTAAGTTTTTTTTTTTTTGTCAGTCTGTGAGAGTGAAGATGAGGAAAAACATCACATTTGCACCTATGTAGTGCGCGTGGGCGAAATCATAACCCAGTTTAATTGACTGATAACACTGTTTTTCATGACTAAAACTCTTCAGGAGGCAGAGGACTGGCGAAATTACCACTTCACTATTTATGATTTATTTTTTTAGTCTATTGTGCTTTGAAATGTTTTTGAATTTGAAGTGAACGCATTTATCCAAAGCAAGCAAACATTCACCACTTGTACATGACAAATCGCTCCGCCATTGTCCAGTATGTTTTCCTATGATTTATCCACAATACCGTAATTCCAGGCACGTCAAGGGTAGGGGCTTTGGGTGCTCGAGCCGCTGCCTTTTTTTAAGTGCCCTTCTCAAACAAATATCAATGATAATATTCTGGTCAATAAAACAAAATGGATTTGATTATAATGGATTAAATTCACATAAATTCACGTTTACTTTTAGGTTTCTGTCAGTCTGAGATGACGTTGTCATAACGCGGTGCGTCGCTTTTGACTTTCTTACTTCGGACTTGACTGAAGAAGAGGTCACTCAAGTCAGTCTCCGTTTTCTAGGGTCGAATACTCCGGAGCAGGGTGGGAAATTAACTTTTTTGCCCACCAGCCACAATGGCTGGTGGATGCCCAATTTTACCAGCCAATTATATTTTTTACCAGCCACCTTTTTCCGAAATTCAAATTTATAAAAGAAAGTGCACAAGCATATTTTGAATTGCTTCAGTTAATTTGATACAATTTGATTTCATTAACTTTATTGTCTGTTCAGATTTACTGGACAGACAATAAAAAAATAAAACAAAAAAATCATTTTATTTATTTATTATTATTAATACAACATAAATACATTATAAATCAATAAAAAGTGATGTGAAAAAAGTCACTTTAGTCTTCTTCAGAGTCATCATCATCTTCGGACGTCTCCTCATCTTCAAATTGGCTCCCCTGTGGATGCTCACGGGCGTACACCCTTAAAAAAAAGCACTATTCCGCACAATCAGGGCAACCATAATATGTGAGCAACATGTATGTACATGTTTGTATTTTGGAGATAATTTTATGCATGGTTATTTTACAGTTTATTTTTTAATATTAGTTAAGTCTGTATGACCATAAATAATGGAGTATTTAAGTGTATTTTGCTGCTAATTGAAAAAAAATCCAGCAAAACGCGCCAGCGCGATTGCCGACCCCAGAGGGTTAACTCAAAAACAAAGCTGTAAAGTAGGCTATCTTTTAACTCAGGACAGCACCAATTTTCACAAATACAGATAATATTGGAGATGAAAAGCTTAACTGACACGTAACCAAGCTCCGGAGCACCCACTTTATTGGCTCCTATCCTCACAGCTGCTAAAACTATCGCTAAACTAAATAGCGATAAACTAAAGAATGATAGCTATCTAGCCATCACAAAACACAACTTCAAGTTAGAAATTGACTTACTTGCACGTCCAAATGTAGTCCCGAAAAGGTCTGCCCTTTTTGCCGATCGCATTGGACGTTTCAGAATACAATTCTCATTCGGTGAAAACTATTCAAATTAGTTACTCGACAAAAGTGCATTATTGTTACTTAGCAACAAAAGCTGTCCAATCCATGACAAGAAATGCTTTAAGTAGTAGACAATAAAATTATGCTTTACAATCTACCTGCCACTGTGGCTGGTGTACAAGACAAAGTCACCCGCCACTTTGAAAAAGTACCAGCCATTGGCTGGTGGCTAGTGCTAATTTCCCACCCTGCTCCGGAGTAGTGTGTGTGGACGGCAGTCGCAACCGTAGCGTGGGTTATGCGTTTTAAAAAGAAAATGTGTAAACGTATAGGTATTCCTCAGTCTGCTCGGAAACCGATGCTCTCGAGCCAAATATTGTTCTTTCAGTGAGTAGGCCCGATGGCTCAACGGCAATTTTTCTCTTTTTTCAATAATAAAAATTTCTCTCTTTTTTCAATAATAAAAGTTAGTGTGTCGATTCATTGAATTAAAGATCAACATATGTCATATTTTAAAATATTACATATAGCCTTATTCGTTGAAGTCGTCTGGCACAACAAGTTCAAATTTCTTCGGACAATGCAGCGGTACATTTCAGTCATTCATAAATCGTTTGAAAATTAACAATACATTGACAGACAAATTTACATCTATAAAGTTATCTGAATCTGTGTCGTTGAAACGATGGATGTTAATCGACTAAAAAGCACTGCACAAAACCAGCAACAAAAGTAGCATTATTGGTAAGTATTATTCAAGTCATTTGTATTTTGTCTATGTATATTGCAGACTGATCTCATGAAGTAGCGTGTGTGACACGCCGATTCGTATTTCCATTTTTGGCGTGCTATCAAGACGCATAATCGCTTTTCAGCGTGTTTATGAACGCCGTTGACTTAACGTTATATAAATATATGACTTACCTCAACCCCGTCCCTAAACCTAACCGTCACTGGGGTTAATGGCATTTATGACTGTTCCCTTACCATCCTAGGGAGAAAAAAGATATGACTTACCTCAACCCCATCCCTAAACCTAACCGTCACTAGGATTAATGGCATTTATGACTGGACATATGACGGCGTGTACAGACACGCGGAATCACTCGGACGTTAATGACGTAGACATACGCGGATACATGCGGATAGTTCAAAATGCGTAGAGATAACACGCCACTTGACTCGAAAGTGGCGTGTATGTTTACGCAAAAGTCATGATGTCATGTTGTATATTGATATACCGTTTATTATGCAGTAAACATAATTATGCTAGCATAGATAATTATGCAGCAATAGTAGCTATAATACCACTGGTCAAAATTTGGACACTATTTTAAAGTTTCTTATGTGCATCAAGCCTGCATTTATTTGATCAAAAATACAGAAAAACCGTCATATTGTGATTAATGAATATAATTTATTTCTCTGATGCAAAGCTGTATTTTCAACAGCCATAACTCCAGTCTTTAGTGTCACATGATTCTTGATTCATGTCACATTCAGCCGCTGTGTGTGCTGACGTGCCAAGTACACTGCAGCCGCCCAAGGCTGATGAGAAATTAAAGAGAAAACTACCCCTAGAGTCTGCGAGAGCGGGGGCGGAATATGACTCAATGTTGGACAACATGGTTATCGACTTAGGAATGGAAACGGATATGAGTATGGAGAGTAAGGTTTGAAGGTTCATCAAGGGAAAATGAAATGCTTGAGGGAGAGGGGACCAGGGCCGCGCATTGATCAGTACTTCTTACAAAGTCAGTCAAGTCAGTTGAATGAAATCCAGCGACAGGAAGCTCAGGAATCTACTCCTGGAATGTCTAGACTGAAGGAGAAAATTGAAGGGTTAGTTAGAGAAAGGAGACAGCTGAGGAAGCAATGGAAAAGTGTGGAACAAAGTCAGAAGGAGGGACTCAATCTCTTACAAAGGGCCATAAAAGATAAGCTGGCAACATTACGCAGAACTGAGCGCCTACGGAAGCACTACTAAAAAAAGTAAAGTGAAAGGGTTAATTTCTCTAAAGACCCTTTCAAATTCGTAAAGAAGTTATTCACCAGTGAGAAGAATGGCATTTTAAAAGCATCTAGGGTTGAGCTGGAGAAATATTTGGAGGAAACGCATACAGATGCAAAAAGGCATGAGCCTATGTTAATTCCATCAGACATCCCACCTATCAAACCACCAGAATACCAAATGGAGGTCTGTGCACCTCAGTGCAAAGAGGTAGAGCAGACTGTGAGAAAGGCAAAGGCTTCATCATCTCCAGGGCCTAATGGAGTTCTTCTTCAAGAGTGCTTTAAGAGTTCTGCCAATTCTGTGGAAATTGATAAAAGTGGCATGGGAAAAACAGGCTGTCCCTAGAGCATGGTGCACGGCAGGTGGAGTCTTTATACCTAAAGAAAAAGTTTGAAAAAGTCAGTTTCATCCTATTTCATTATTAAAGGTTGAAGGTAAGATTTTCTTCAGCATTGTTGCTCAGAGATTGTCCACCTACCTATTAAAGAATTGGCATTGACATTGGCACAGACCGTTGTCATGCTGGTCCACTGGGGAGACCATATTGTAGTTGCAGCCGTTGTGTGTGTTGACGCGCCAAGTACACTGCAGCCGTTAACACCGGACAGAAGGAGAGTCACATCACCATAATAAGAAGCGTAAATGGATGGAGAAGCATAGTTTACTGTAAAGCTATGTCTTAAATTGTGCTTATCTTGGAGAAAGCTTTACTCTACTCTTGTGTAATGGAAAGAAAGAAAGAAAGAAAGAAAGAAAGAAAGAAAGAAAGAAAGAAAGAAAGAAAGAAAGAAAGAAAGAAAGAAAGAATGTTTTCTGTATTTTAGATCAAATAAATGCAGCCTTGATGAGCATAAAGGCTAATTTCAAAAACATCAAAGGGAGACTATGCAGTTATTTTAGCTTAATTTAGTCACAGGCATAGGCGTAATGTGCGGGTGTGATATGTCCCCATATGTACCAATGCAAACAAATAAAACATATCCAGGTAACTCTAGTAGAGCATTCATTTAGTTTGTTTGTTAAGAGGCGATCTGAAATGTGTTGTTTTTGAAATCAAGTGACCAAAGTGTTCCTTGCCGCTGTAATCAGTTTCAGTGGATTCAGTGTTCTGTTGTGGCGCGCACTGTCTTCAAACGGATGCACGCTCGGGGACTGAGAGACTCATTACGGTGAAATCACAAAACCCAATGCACAAAAAAACATGTCCATGCTTGAAATACAGCCACTAATATACAATCGATGTTGATGATAAAAATAAACTATACTGTTAGGGATTAGAACCCAGAACCAGTGACACGCATGGCAATAGTTCTTCCTCTGGACTATTAAAGTTCTTCACTTGAAAATTCTCACCACTAACAACATATATTAGACCTCATTAAACGACAAATTAAACACAATGGACTATTGTATAAGACATCACGCTCTCCATGAGTGGTATTTACGACAGTAACATTAAAAAAAGTACTCTAGGGGTCGCTGTTTGACAAAAACAGCATTCCTGCCTGGTATATCCCTTTAAAAATAACTTTTGTGTCCAACTTTTGTCCGGTAGGCTACTTTTACTATACTTATATATATATACTATACGTTATATTGACCAACCTGATTCGGATGTTCATGTTTCGGGTCAGACGACACTGTGTAGACTGTGTAGTGATGGACAAGAGAGAGAGAGAGACAGAGACCTGACACACAGACTGAACCGACACTACCCTGCTGAGAACCTGTGCCTGCGCTCTCAAAATTAAAGGTCTGACGCGCACACAAACATGTTGTTGGCATGAAACGGAATTTGCACTAGTCTTTTCCCTGTTGTGACATACTGTATATCCAAGTGAAATGACTTGAACATGAAATAATGTAGAGCTGGGCTTGATTTTGTCCTTGGGGAACTGATTGGATGGTTGTAGTTTGCTATTGTTTTGTAAGTTTACTTTTTCTACTACTTTTTAGATGAACGAAAGTCTTACAGGTTTGTAACAATATGAGGGTGAGTAATGATGACAGAATTTTCAGTTTTGGGTGAACTAAGTAACCCTTTAAGTACATATATTTCCACTTTTCATCTCCACTAATATATTTTTTTCCCCACTGAGATCACAGTGAATTATGTGAAGTCACGTTTAGTTATGTAGCGCTATATACAATACAGATTGTTTACAAGTAGCTTCACAATAATGTAAAATTCATAAATTATTAAACAAGTTCAATTAAGAAATAAGCATCAGACACTGTTCAGTTCAATAACAGTTTGATATTGCAAAAGTTAGTGTCATTATTCAGACCAATTAAGTTCATATTTTGTTTTCATCTGATGGTGTCATTGCATTAAAACGATAATTAAATCGATGAATATTCATTTTTTTTAGCAAGCCCAAGGCGACAGTGGCAAGGAAGCCAAATGGCATCAGTTGAAAAAAAAAAATAAACCTTGGGAGAAACCAGGCTCTGGTCAAGAGCAACTTCTGGTCATAAATAGGAATAACTTAGTCGGGGAGCTTATTAACTTATAATAACAATTATTAACTTAATAATAATAATTAACTAATTAACTTAGTCGGGGAGCCAAAGTCTCAAAAGCTCAATAAAATGAGTTGAACCTGACATGGTTTGCCATACTTTTTTTTGCTAACTTTGACCCTAAGAACATATAATTGGAGGGTCTGCTCTGCCGGAAATATTGCAGAAAAAAATTCTGGCCATTAGTGTGTGCACCCTTTATTTTTTACCAGAAAAATTTGAAAATTATTTTTTTTCATCAAATCCTTAGTGGGTTATTAAGTTGTCAATAAATGCATTCCAGATACACAGAAAAATAACTCTTAAAACACATTTCTACATGATTCTGCATCAATTTAATGCAAAACAATTAGGTGTTTTATCACTTTTTTTCTAATATTTTCATCTTTACTTCATTGGCAATCAACTATTCCCCTAAGTTATGGCATCAGTCAATATGCCATTCTTTTCACCAAACACTGAATTCATTCCACAGAAAAAATGATAAAAATACAACCAAAATCAATGGATCTGTGATGATTTCACTACTAGTTGGTGGTCAACAGGCTTCACACACCAGCCTTCATTCAAATGTATTTCCAATGATTCCTCTATTTCTATTATCTATTTCTATTATATTTATATCTATTTCTTTACCTAACAAGTCCAGTTGAAAGTTTGTAAGTGAGCCATGATGCTAAATATCCAGCACGTTTTTAAGAATTTTGAGAGAGTAGTCTAAAATTCTATTGAAGTGCTGAGCCACCAACTAGTAGTGAAATCATCACAGATCCATTGATTTTGGTTGGATTTTTATTGTGTTTTGTGTTTGATTTTGGTTGTGTTCTGTGTATCTGGAATACATTTATCGACAGCTTACCAAACTGATCTGATAAAAAATAAAGGGTGCATACACTAAAATGGGCAGATTTTTTCCCCCGCTATATTTCCGTCAGAGCAGACCCTCCAATTATTTGCTCTTAGGGTCCAAGATAACAGAAAAAAACACAAATGAAAAGTATGGCTGACCACATACGTTCAACCCATTTTTTTTACTTTGGCTCCCTGACTATCTGAGGATATGTGATTCTGCTTTATTTATCCTTGAAGGCAGCATAACTTAGAACTTTCAAACAGCCTTCAGCGCACCTTTTACTGCCTATACTGTAGGTCGCTCAGAAGCGAGCTCGACTCACATACTCTCACACACTCGTGTTCCCAGCAGCTGCTAGTAGATAGATGCTAATCAAAAAACACTGCGCTATTGCTGTGAGGCGTTGGTTGTTTAACGCCCAATGTTGAACACTGATATCATCTCAGGCACCTCTGGAGCAACTAAACCACCTAAATGTAATATTCTGTTGATTAACGTCTAAGGGCACCCTGGGAAGACACCGTTCTCTTTAAAAACAAATCCATCAAACATCCCCAGGCTTAGTAAATAAAAACAAGATGAGGTTGCATAATGTGGAAATGCACTGTGGAAAAACAGGTAAAGCAACGCTTTTATTTTGCTGTACAAAGAAGCTGGGTAATTGCAAAAAACATTCTTCCCAACAAACTTTTATCCCTGCTGTTTACAACTGGAAACTATGTAACTCAAATCCGTTATATAGTGTAACGTGACGTCACCAGCTGAGTGCCCGTGAGAGCCACCAGAGGGCACTCCACATCAGACTATTGTCATCGTCACAAACTACATCTCCCATAAGTCACTGCCTGGACTCTTCATCCATTATCACATTCACCTGTGTCTCATTATCTTGTTTAGCTCACTCTATATAAGCCTGGTTTTCTCATTCATTCGGCGAAGTCTTGTTTAGTATCACACGGCAATGCCAAGGATTCTTCTGGCGTTCTTTATTTTAGTTTTCGATATTCTGTTTGGTATTCTTGGTTTCCTCTGTTTTTGCCTGTGCCCCTTTGACCCTGTTCTTTTTTGGACTGATTACCCCGGTGTGTTCATGACCTTTGCCTGTTTTCGACTATGATTGTGAATTACCCTTTCAATAAAACTGCATCCTCAACCTTCGTGTCTCAGAGCAGTTCGTGACATTCAATTTTGTTATGCATAGAAGCTGAGGAATTGCAAAAAACTTTCTTCCCAACTAACTTCTATCCCCGCTGTTTACAATTGGAAACTATATAACTCAAATCCGTTATATAGTGTAACGTCACCAGCTGAGTAGTCTGGGCAAAAAAATCGATTTTTCGATTAATCGTTTTTTAAAATGTGGTCGATTCAAAATCGATTCTCAACGGCCACGAATCGATTTTTTCCATATAAAGGGCTCGCGGACGCGGTGCTGCATCTTCTCGTCTCTCTGCACTAGGCAAGCGCCAAGCGCTGCAGCTGTCGATACACACACGCGTTTAGGAGTCGGGACATGACGGAATATTGCACAATCGGGCCAGCATTGCATCGTAACCTATGATCGTAACTAACATTTATCATTTATCTGAAAGCAATGTTAAACCATCCCGTGCTCGCGCACACTCAGAGATATCTTTCACTGCATGCACAGCCTAAATCCGCCTCTCACAAACAGCTCGCCAGAAACAAAAGTTTTATCCCTGGATTATATCGCTTTAAAACAGTTAAAACACGCAACATTATGTCAAAACTCTGGTCTTGGTGAGTAACCTCGTAAAGACAGTCGGTAATGTCTTAAATTAGCATTAAACGCGTGTGACAGAAAGTTAATGAAACAGTAATGGATTCGCACACTAGTTCTTAAAGTGAACGCAGCCGTTTGTGTCAGTCATTAATTCTGTTGTCATAACAACCGAATATAGTATTAATTGTAAGCAATCAGAATTAATAGCCTTTGTATTTAATTCAGTCTGGACTAAAAAGACTATCCAGTGTTATTTTACATTAGATTACTTTATTCAGTTCTGTAGTATTTCTGACATACCCAAAAAACTACCACAAAATGTCTCTTAATTTGTGTCTTTATTCTATTGTAGCCTATTTATTTGTGCTACTTTTTTCAATTTAATTCAAAGATTGAAATCAAGCTTCCATACATAAACTCTTAACAAAAAAAATACATTAACATTTAGGTCAATGTAAAAAAAATGTCTAAATATTTATATATTTATTTATCTAAACATAAAATAACATGATACTGTTTGATCAAGCTGTGCGACTGTTCTGACTTTTTTTGCAAATTGCATCAAAATCCTGTCTAGTCTTTGTATGCATTTAGTGTACCTAAAATAAAAAGTGTTTTATATACAGGTTTATGGCTCTTAATTTCCTCGTATAAATTAACCACTAAACTTATGTCCACTGTTCTTTTTTATAAATTATAAATATAGGATTTGTATTACATCTTCATTATAGTCGAATCGAGAATAAAATCAGGAATCGAGAATCGAAAATCGAAATCGAATCGAACTGAGAGCTTGCGAATCGAAATCGAATCGAAATTGAAATGTGAATCGATACCCAGCCCTACAGCTGAGTGCCCGTGAGAGCCACCAGAGGGCACTCCACATCAGGCTATTGTCATCGTCACAAACTACATCTCCCATAAGTCACTGCCTGGACTCTTCATCCATTATGAAATAGGGGATTATCACCATAGATATCCATATAAAGGCTAGATATCTCGTCCACGCTGCTTGCCAATGGAGGTCAATGGACGTCTGCACCTGGCGGCCATCTTGTCACAGGCAGCTCACTCACTTGTAACATTGTGTTAATGGTACATGTACTATTTAAATAACCAAAACTTGCTCAATTTTATACCGATGTTCAAATGGTTTGGTTTGTTATAAATGTCAGAGATGTAGTTACGACTGTTACAATGGAGGCTCCCGCTCTGTCTCCTCTCCGCCACCAGAGGGAGCCTTCACCAGAGTACTGATCATTGGCTACAAACTCAAATTCCCATCATGCCGCTTACCTGGGACTGATTGCGTCACACACCTGCACGCCATTAACACACACACATAAAAGCCACGTCCACACACCACACCAGTGCGAAGTCTTGATTTGCCCCGGTGATCATTTCTGAGCGTTTGTATCCTGATTCTGGTTTTCTGGTTTTGGACTTTGGACTGTTTGATTATTCTACGACTGATATCTGCCTGGCCTGAACTTGGACTGTTTATTGACTACGACTATTGCTGCCTGCCCTGATCTTTGCCTGTCTCCTGTTTATCCTGTTGTCTGATCTGCATTGCCCTGTCTGCCTCGTTTCGACCCTGCCTGTACGACCTTGTTTAATAAAAGCTGCAAATGGATTCCTCTGTGCTTCGTGAATCATTACAGAAGACTTCGCCACTAAACAATCCAGCAGCCGTCATGGAACTCACGTCTGAACTCACCTCCCAAGCTTCTCGTTTGGATTTACATCACCATCAGCTCAGTCACCTGACCACGCTCACTGAACAGCTCGTACAGGGTATGCAGGAGCTTCGCACTGCTGTGGGTATTGTGCCTAACGCACCTGCTACACCCACACCACCACCGAGTGTTCCCACCGAAGCCGTGAGTACAGCAGTAAATCCCCGACTCGCATTTCCTGACAAATTCGACGGTAATCCGACTAAATGCAAGGGATTTCTTTTGCAATGCACACTCTTTGTCGACCAGCAACCGACATTGTACTCCACTCAAGCCAGTCGCATTGCATTTGTTTGTTCCCTGCTCACGGGCAAAGCATTGGAGTGGGCTACGGCAGTCTGGAAACCAGAGGGGTCTTCATTTACCACATTTCAAGAATTCCTTCAACAGTTTCGTCAAGTTTTCGAACACTCTTCTGAGAAAGGGAACGCCGGAGAGCAGCTTCTAAATCTCACCCAGGGAAAGAGTACCGCCGCCGAGTATGCACTCACGTTTCGCACTCTCGCTGCACAGACGAACTGGGTCGAAGACACCTTAAAGACGCTGTTCAGGAAGGGACTCTCTATTGAACTTCAATCTGAATTAGCCTGTCGAGATGAAGGAAAGAGCTTGAACGAGTATGTAAGTCTGGCCATTCAAGTCGATAATCTCGTGCGTTCCAGACGCATCACCCGGGCACCTATCCGTCAATCACTCGAGGCAGCTCCCGCTCACGAACCTATGCAGATCGGGTTCACGCACATCACTCCAGAAGAACGGGAACGCAGACTGCAACACCGTCTCTGTATGTACTGTGGTCAATCCGGCCATATGAAGCTCTCCTGTCCAGTCCGACCCCCAACTCGCACTCTTTCGGTGAGTTCTGTAAACCAATATCAAAGATCTTCCTCCAGTTTCACTCTCCCCATTCGTTTAACTATACGAGACCAATGCATTGAAACCACAGCCCTCATAGACTCTGGAGCAGCTGGAAATTTCATTTCTCAAACATTCACCAATCAAATCAAACTCAAACTTAATCCTTGTCACTCTTTCTTGTCAGTGGAGGCGCTAGATGGCCATCCCATCGGAGACGGCAAAATCCAGTTTGAAACGGAGAAGGTTCAAATGCAGATTGGTTCTCTTCATTCTGAGCAGATCAAATTTTATGTCATTCACGCTCCACATCACTCCATCATTCTCGGCCACCCTTGGTTGCACACTCACAATCCACACATTTCCTGGAAGGAGGGACAAATCATTCGTTGGAGTGAAGCCTGTAACAACCATTGTCTGTCTAAAGTCAAAAGAGTGACCTGTTCCAAGCCAGAACCAGACACCCAAAATCATGAGCTAGGAGAGCTACCGGCAGTTTATTCCGACCTCACAGAGGCCTTCAGTAAGGAAAAAGCTTCTCAACTTCCAGAACATCGTTCAACAGACTGTGCCATTGATTTAATGCCCGGCGCCACACCCCCTAAAGGCAGAATCTTTCCCCTATCAAAGCCTGAGTCTGAAGCCATGAAAAAGTACATTGAGGAAGAAACAGCCAAGGGGTTCATTCGACCTTCCACCTCACCTGCCGCTGCTGGGTTTTTCTTCGTCAAGAAGAAGGATGGGGGACTCAGGCCATGCATTGACTATCGTGGGTTAAATGATATCACCATCAAGTATCGTTACCCCTTACCTCTGGTGCCAGCCGCATTGGAACAGCTGAGACAGGCTCAATATTACACCAAGCTCGATCTACGTAATGCATATAACCTGATCCGCATTCGAGAGGGGGATGAATGGAAAACAGCCTTCTCCACCACTAGTGGGCACTATGAATATCTGGTCATGCCTTTCGGCTTATCTAACAGTCCTTCCGTCTTTCAGGCCTTCATGAACGATGTGTTTCGTGACATGCTGGACAAATGGGTGATCGTGTACATTGATGACATCCTGATTTACTCAAACTCACTGGAGGAACACATTCAACATGTCAGATCCGTACTTCAACGTTTGATTCAGTTTCAGTTGTATGCCAAGATCGAGAAGTGTGAGTTTCATCAAACTAGCGTTTCATTCCTGGGTTACATCATCAGTCAGGAGGGAGTGGCCATGGACGACAAGAAGGTGAAAGGAGTGCTGGATTGGCCATTACCTCAAACAGTCAAAGAATTACAGAGATTCTTGGGATTTGCCAACTTTTATCGACGATTTATTAGAAACTTCAGTCTCATTGCCGCTCCACTAACAGCTTTAACCAAACGTCATAGCTCCCGAATTGCCTGGAATCCCGAAGCACAGCAGGCTTTTCAGGAGTTGAAGACCCGATTCACCACTGCACCCATCCTACGTCATCCCGATCCAGAGCGTCAGTTCATTGTGGAGGTAGATGCTTCGAACACAGGAGTGGGGGCCATATTATCTCAACGACAGGGAAACCCAGCCAAAATGTACCCGTGTGCTTTCTTCTCCCGCAAGCTTTCTCCAGCCGAGCGGAATTATGATGTGGGGAATCGCGAACTGCTAGCTATGAAACTGGCTCTAGAGGAATGGCGACACTGGCTGGAGGGAGCTTCAGAACCATTCATCATTCTCACAGACCATAAAAACCTTGAGTATCTCCGATCCGCCAAACGTCTCAACCCTCGTCAAGCAAGATGGGCACTGTTCTTTACACGTTTCAACTTCACTGTCACTTACCGCCCAGGCACCAAGAACGTCAAAGCCGATGCCCTCTCTCGTCAAACAGAAGAAGCAGTCCACAAAGATAACCCCGAAAACATCATCCACGAGAACCTCTTAGTAGCTCCAGTCCAGTGGGACATCATAACCGAAATCCAACAGGCCAATCTTCAGACTCCAACCCCCAGCAACTGTCCAGCCAATCTCCTCTTTGTCCCTGAAGCACTACGATCTCGCCTCATCGATCAGGTCCATTCCACACCAAGCTCCGGTCATCCTGGTATCTCTGCTACAATCCAACTACTGCAGAATCGATTCTGGTGGCCTACTCTCTCATCCGACACCATCAAATATGTCCAGAACTGTATCAATTGTCAAACTTCCAAATCCACCCGTAAACTACCAGCAGGCCTTCTATGTCCCCTTCCAACACCTCAACGACCCTGGTCACACATTGCCGTAGACTTCATCACAGATCTCCCCAATTCTCAAGGACACACGACAATTCTCACCATTGTGGATCGATTCTCCAAAGCCTGCCGTCTCATTCCCCTCACTAAACTTCCCACTGCCTTCGAAACAGCTGAACTACTATGCAACCAAGTTTTCAGATTTTACGGACTACCTGAGGATATAGTATCTGACAGAGGACCTCAGTTTACTTCCAGAGTCTGGTCCGCATTCTTCAAACATTTAAACGTGAACATCAGCCTCACTTCCGGTTATCACCCTCAGTCCAATGGTCAGACCGAACGTCTTAATCAAGATATCATCCGCTTCCTAAGAACATACTGCCAGCAACATCAACAGGATTGGAGCAGATATTTATTCTGGGCTGAGTATGCTCAAAATTCGTTGGTCAAACCTGCTACTGGTATCACCCCCTTCAAATGTATACTGGGTTTTCAGCCTCCTCTCTTCCCATGGTCCGGTGAGCCCACTGAACTCCCATCCGTTACAGAATGGTTACACAAAAGTGAAGAGGTTTGGGATCAAGCACACACTCATCTGAGGCATGCTGTCAGGCGTCAGGAACACCAGGCCAACCGTCGTCGTCGCCCAGCTCCAGAATACCAGAGTGGTCAATGGGTATGGCTATCAACCAGAGACTTACGCCTCAAACTTCCATGTCGCAAACTCAGTCCCAGGTATGTTGGTCCGTTCCAAATTATAAGACAAATATCACCTGTTTCATTCCGTTTAGACCTGCCCGCTAACTATCGTATCTCTCCCACTTTTCATGTTTCTCTGTTAAAACCCGCTGGTGGTCCGAGGGGAGAGACGGAGGAGGGGGCCGCCTCTCAGGGCCCTCCTGCCTTTCTGGTTGACGGCGAGGAGGCCTACAGAGTGCACAAGTTGCTGGATTCCAGACGTCGGGGTAACATGCTCCAATATCTGGTCGATTGGGAGGGGTACGGTCCGGAGGAACAGTCCTGGGTCAATTCAAGGGATATCCTGGACCCCACTCTCACTGAAGAGTTCCATAGGACATACCCGGAGAAACCGGCCCCTCGACCCCGTGGGAGACCCCGACGACAACCGCCTCCTCGCGTCAGGAGCCGCTCGCAGGGGGGGGGCTCTGTTACAATGGAGGCTCCCGCTCTGTCTCCTCTCCGCCACCAGAGGGAGCCTTCACCAGAGTACTGATCATTGGCTACAAACTCAAATTCCCATCATGCCGCTTACCTGGGACTGATTGCGTCACACACCTGCACGCCATTAACACACACACATAAAAGCCACGTCCACACACCACACCAGTGCGAAGTCTTGATTTGCCCCGGTGATCATTTCTGAGCGTTTGTATCCTGATTCTGGTTTTCTGGTTTTGGACTTTGGACTGTTTGATTATTCTACGACTGATATCTGCCTGGCCTGAACTTGGACTGTTTATTGACTACGACTATTGCTGCCTGCCCTGATCTTTGCCTGTCTCCTGTTTATCCTGTTGTCTGATCTGCATTGCCCTGTCTGCCTCGTTTCGACCCTGCCTGTACGACCTTGTTTAATAAAAGCTGCAAATGGATTCCTCTGTGCTTCGTGAATCATTACAACGACACAGTATACTTATGAATAATAAGTGTATAAATAAATAATCATCCAGACAAATATAGCCACGTTAATAACGTTTGTAAGAAACCAAACTGTTTGTAAATCCGTCAAGATTTCAATGAGATAAGAGTATTTGTGTTCGTGCTGACCACTCATCTTACATCAGCTTGCCTGTGACAAGATTTGCCACCGGTGATGACGATAGAAACTCCGCCTTAAGACATCTAGCCTTTATATAGATATCTATGATTATCACGCTGATCGGTAGTACTTCCGCATTCAGTGATCTTTGCGCACTGCCACTTCCGTTGAATCACCAATCACTCTGGCGAACGGATGATGGACTACACTAGGTTTATTTATACGGCATCCCTGGTAAATTAATCTGATTCACTAAAGTGCCGGCTACAAACAAACGTGCTACTTTGTTTTATTTCAATGTTTGGACCTTCATCCCGGCGAACCACTTTAATCCACTTCGTATACTTAATTCAGTCGGGAATCCATGAAAATTTAGGTAGGGTTGGCGTTGTTGGTTAGATTTACAAAGTGGAACAGAGCAGTGACATCTAGCCTTTGTTTCGGCCATTGTTGTGGACATGCACAAAGTTGACAAATCCCGCCCTTGAAACCTGGAAGTGTGATAATCCCCTATTCACCTGTGTCTCATTATCTTGTTTAGCTTACTCAATAGACCTTATGCACCAAAGAAACAAGGGCGCCGCCATCTTTAGAATATTGTCTTTGAACTTCCATTTTTGTGATCGCTCTGTATATCTATGGCATTGCTCTCCAGGAGTAATTAGCTTTTGAAGTGGATTTACTTAATGTAAAGTTAACGAAAGTTATCATGAGGACTGTAATGTTTAAAGCAGATGTCTTAACAAATGTCAGTAGACCGGGAAGATTTTAAAACGAGCCGTTCATTCATAAATAGGCAAGATCACTGAGAAAATACAGACTGGAAGACAAAAGACAAGGAATGTAGCGCTAAAAAGGGGTGGGGCTAGATAAGGTCTATATAAGCCTGGTTTTTCTCATCTTCTGTCTGGTATTCTTGGTTTCCTCTATTTTTGCCTTTGCCCCTTTGACCCTGTTATTTTTTGGACTGATTACCCCATGTGTGTTTATGACCTTTGCCTGTTTTCGACTACGATTGTGGATTACCCTTTCAATAAAACTGCATCCCCAACCTTCGTGTCTCGGAGCAGTTCGTGACACACAGCATGTCTGTAGTATTAGATAATGTTTTTGTGCCTATATTACTATTATTTTTTTAAGATGTATATAGTAAACATTAAATGTATTTTAATTGTTTTTAAGATTATTACTGTTATCACTATGCAAATAATAATAATAATGATATTAATTCTCAGAGGGTAATTATGAATATGTTTTAAATAAATATGAGCATTTAAATATAATAATAATAATACAGAATTTTCAGATGGACCCATACTGAAAATATAAAAATGTATTAAATATAAAATATTTCATTTAACAGCTAAATAAAATATTAAAAATAATAATAATACATGTTAGTTATGCTGGTTCACATACAGTACCAATAAAGGAAAGGGAATGACAATATTTTCTTGTTCTCTTCCTTTGGTGTAGTTTTGTGCTGTCCTGTGTGGCTGTGGTCCATCATGCTGGTTTATATATGCATTATTGGATTGCCAATGTATGAAACAGCGGTTTACTGGTCGAATGATGCTGAACTCACGCTGTGTTGACAGAGGAGAACGGTGAGCACTGCGCCTCATAAAATATCGAACACACCAACAAATTAAATTGGGCTGCTAGAATATCTGCTTTATTTTCTTCCTCACAGCTTTCATTCAAAAGGACTGAATGTTCAATCTTCTGAACGTCTCTTATGGAAATATTTATCTGAGCTGTACAATTCCTTTATTTTGCTGTTAAGATTGAATTGCAAATGTTTCCTTTGGTTCTGTGCAGCTAAAATGCATTCAGAGTATGCTAGAAATACGATTTTTAAGACCTCATGATTCCAACTTTCACTTTAGGACTGTTTTATTTCTAAATGCATCAGCTAATTTAGGAGAACAAAATGTCCCAGATTAAGTCTCAAGCAAAGTTGTGGAAGGTATAGTTCACAGCCTGTAGTATGAGTTAGATTTAATATTCCCCAGAGAAATCGTATTCTATGCCCTAATTCCATTTTCCTTTGTAATTCAAGTGTGTTCTGAGACTGAGTACACCCTTGAGATAGTATAATTACTTTACATTACATTTGTTTGATGCTTTAGTGCTTTAGGTAAGTTTGTACAGTGTGCATAAAAAGAAAAGTGAGAACATTATGGGAAGGTATGCCCCGTTTTGCATATTAATCAGATGTAAGTTTGTGCCAAATTTTGGGCCCTATTTTAACGATCTGAAACGCAAGTGTCAAAGCGCAAAGCGCAAGTAACTTTGTGGGCGGATCCCGGCTCTGTTGCTATTTTCCCAGCGGGATAAATGCCTCTTGCGCCTGGCGCAAATCTAAAAGGGGTTGGTCTGGAGTAGCTTCATTATTCATAGGTGTGGTTTGGGCGTAACGGAAATAAACCAATAAGAGCATCATATCACATTCCCTTTAAGAGCGTGATGAACGAGGTGCGCTTGTTCCATGGCGCAATACTAGTTTAACGGCGCATTTACCAGACGCGCTTCAGCATCGGTTCACAGCCGATGTTCTCGTCAGGGCCGTAAAAGAAAGAGAAGGGACATTGGGGATGGGACAAACACCCAAATTAGCTTCGGTTAAACATGCATATAATAACTTGGGTAAATGTGTAAGTTTTATGCCTATTTTTCCCATCATCATGGACACAACAATTATTTCCCTTATGTTTATATATTTTTTCTTATAATAATGTATCATTTGCAAAAAGTAAAATGCATCTGTGTAGATGAGAGAATCATCTACAGTGTATGCGCATTGTTCATTTTTATATGTTATATGTTTGTTTTGTTTTATTAATTGGGTTATGTTTTATTGGGTTTGTGTTTTATTGCTTGCATTTTGCCTGCAGGTTCCAATTGTGACAATATTGGAGATGTTTTCTATTTTTGTTTTACTTTTACTATTACTAAAATAATAATTAAAAGTATAGAAATTCTCAGAGGGGAAATATGTCTGAAATAAAAATTTAATATAAACATTTAGATATAATAATAAGAACGATTAATGATATATTTAAATAAATTATTTAAAATGTATTTTACAATATCATTTATATTTATAATATTAGATTTATTTATATCACTGTCAATATATATGTTCAGATTGATTATATTGTAAATATAAATATGTATTATATTTAATACATATTTATATTTACAATATAATCAATATTAAATGTCACTATTAAATACACACACTATTAAATGGAAAAATAATATGAATTCAAAGGGAAAACTATTATTTTTCAAACCCAATAGACATATTTTTAAGCAACAACAACAAAATTCAGAAAACACGACTTAACAGTAGCTCATGAAAATGAGTACACCCCTCACATTTCAGCAAACATTTTAGTATTCCTTCTCAAGAGACAATACTATAGAGATGAAACTTTGATATATTTTAGAGTAGTCAATGTGTAGATTTACTGTCCTCTGAAAATAACTCAACGCACAGCAATTATTGTCAAAATAGCTGTCAACACAAGTGAGTATACCCTACGTCGTTTAACCATGCAAAGCCAAGCCACATGTCCTATTCATCATGTTCTTTTTTTTTTGTTTGCTTGACAGGACCATAAAAATGTGTGTATTTTGTTAGCCTGGATGCCAGCCCCAACCCTGTCCACAACATTTTTTGGTCGCGAAATTCGGTCTGGACTCGATCCATTGAGGAGTAATTATGATCAGTCAAAAAATGGTCGGGCTAAACAAATTGCCAGAGCGGGCTTTATACAATGATGGACAGATCTGCAGTTACGTAATCATCACCTCATCAAAGAATGCTTGGTTTGAACTGGTTTACAACAAAGATGACTGCAGCTGGAAAACTGAGATGTATAGATTCTGCTATCGGGTCTGTTTTAGAAGAAATTCGACTGCGCATTCATTTTAAAAGACGAACTGCAATAAAGGCATTTGTCGATGGTCAAGATGTGTTTGCCGTCCTTCCTACACGATTCGGCAAAAGTTTAATTTATCCTCTGGCTCCGATGGTCGGTAAGAAGATGGGACGCAATGAAAACCCACTTGTCATTGTGGTTTCTCCTTTGGTCGCATTAATGGAAGACCAAGTAAAAGAAGCAACCGAAATGAGCATCACGGCGATGCTACTCATGTCAAAGCCATCGCGGCATCAAACAATGGTAACGCTTTTTATACTACTCGCACACCATATACCCATACTGGTAGTCACTGCACCCCTTATAAGCAGTGTATTTAAAGAAAAAAAAATTATTTGATGATGGTACTCATCATTTTGTATTTATATCATCATTAAAACATCATTTTGGCTCCCGTTCTCTTTTCTCTAAAGACTCAAATTAACACACTTCTTCAGCCTGGTCTCTTTCGTCGTCTCTCCGTTTATTAAAATCAGTCAAGTCGCGCTTCAACCGTGTTATAAAGTTGAGACAGGTCCGTCAAATGCGAGCAGACTTGTTGGCTTTATTGTCGAGATCTAATCCTAAACGGAGAACTTGTTCATATATACATTCACATATTCTATTTCGTTCAAAAAGGTTTTTCGAGTTTGCAAGTACTCCGCGAATCCTTAAATTCTTTTTGCAACACCGGCAAAGCTCATTTACACTCATTTTTCTTTTAAATACTTTTTCCAGAGTGCGTGCAGTTCAGTTCTGTTGACAACTATGAGTTGCTCAACATACGTCACTTACTGCGTTGCTCTGATTGGCTGTAGGTCTATCCAGTTGAGTGCAAATTTTAACATGCCTCAAAAAACACGCCTCATAATCAAAGCCCTATGTAGCAGAATCAGACTCACATTCTGACTAAAATATGAGTGCGACGAAGTCAGGCTAGTATCTTGTATTTGAGCAGTTAAAATCAACTATATATCACACGAAATACGTTCTGAGGAAACTATTTTGCAAATCGCAATTACGTTACATGCCAACATTTAAGCAGTGCTATTACGTTCGTCCTTAACCTAATACTATTGCAGTGCTATTACGTTTGTCCTGAACATAATACATCCAAAGCAGGTTTCTTATGCATAATCGTGGCATTACATTTTTGACTTTGATACACCTTTAACCTTAAAAATACCTTGTTTAACCATTTTGTAGTATTTAGTGTATTTACACAAAAAGCATTTTCTCCAATAGAACGCAACATACTGATACATTCACAAAAGACATACATTTTATTAACTTGATGTAAACCAAATTCAAGAATCCATACGTTGGTTGCAAGAAACAGATCCAAATTCAGTATTTTATCCAGTGATCTCATCTTTATTTCTCAGCAGCGACCGCAAATCCGCGTTGGTGATGAATTCAGATTCAAAAAATGCGCCTTCAAGAAGCGTTAGGACATGTTTTACGGCAGTGATATCAAACGCTCATTGGCTCTCGCCTGCTTCGTCATAGATATGCGACATGCCGTGTTTCAGTCGGTGTAGTACATTTGAAATGGAGAGGAGCGCGCGCCTTCAGAGAGCGAACCGAAATCAGATTAACATTTCCATGGATTAATATTAATAACTTTAATTCTGCACTGTATCTCATACACAACTACTATAATACTGCCAGAGGACTGCGATATGAACGACTTTTGGTAATGTTAACGTTAGCGGTTTTGACATTTTCCCAATAAATTAATTATTGTGAAACTTATAACGTTACTTGTCTGTCTGTTATGTTTTTTTTTCTGTATAATTGTGTTATCCTACGTAGTTTTAAGGAATGGTTATGTTTAGGGGTAGGATTAGGGTTAGTGGCTCAAAATATATTGTAATGCTAAAACTCATCTATGTCCATTATGTTTTATCCTTTTTATATTCTGTATAAAATGAATATGTTTAGGTTTTGTGAGTAGGATTAAGGGATCTTGTTACATTTATCTTTAAAAGTGAAAGTATACAGATATTGTTATGATATGACATAGACGTAAATAGTTAACGTTTTATAGCTGTAAAAACGTAATAATGTTACGTTTAAATGTTACAAATACGTCCATGTTATACGTTTTTAGCATCTATCAAAACGTAAAATATGTACTTTTTACATATTTGAAAATTACGTATTAGTATCTACGTATTAACAATGAGACATATTACGTTAAGGACCAACGTAATAGCACTGCTTATATGTTGGCATGTAACGTAATTGCGATTTGCAAAATAGTTTCCTCAGAACGTATTTCGTGTGATACAGGGTTGGTTAAAATATGTGCTTTAAGTACAATTCTCTCATACTGACCACTGGATGTTTAACATGGCACCTCGTGGCAAAGAACTCTCTAAGGATTTGAGAATTAGAATTATTGCTCTCCACAAAGTTGACCTAGGCTATAAGAAGATTAGTAACTGAGTTACAGTGCAGGCCAGGGTCATACAGAGGTTTTCCAAGACGGGTTCCCCTTGGAACAGGCCTTGCAAGGGTCAATCAAATAAGTTGAGTCCTCTTGCTGTGTTTTTTTGCGTCAAAAAACAGACAGCATGATCGTGCCAGCATTGCTTTAGAGGTTGCAGAAGCGGAAGGTCAGCTTGTCATACGCAACACACTGCAACAAGTCAGTTTGCATGGCCGTCGACCCAGAAGGAAGCCTCTTCTGAAGCTGGCTGACAAGAAAGTCTGCAAGCATTTTGCTGAAAGCAATCTGTCCGAGAGCATGAATTACTGGAACCATGTCCTATGGTCTGATGAGACTAAGATAAACGTGTGTGGCTCAGACGGTGTCAAGCATGTGTGGCGACACCTTGGTGAGAAGTACCGAGAAAATAAGTGTCTTGCCTACAGTCGTGCATGGTGGTGGTAGCATCATGGTCGGGACCCGCACAAGTGCTGCTGGTACTGGGGAGCTGTGCTTCATTGAGGGAAACATGGATTCCACAATTAATTTGACATTCTGAAGCATTCTGGGCCATCCTTTCAGAAACTGGGCCAAACGGCATGATAACGACCCCAAACACACCGCCAAGATGACAACTGCCTTGCCGAGGAAGCTGAAGGTGATGGAGTGGCCAAGTATTTCTCCAGAACTGAACTCTATTGAGCAGCTGTGGGGCGTCCTCAAGCGGAAGGTGGACAAGAGCTATGTGTCTAACAGCCAGCGGCTCCATGATGTCATTATGGAGGAGTGGAAGAGGGTCCCAACAACCTGTGCAGCTCTGGTGAACTCCATGCCCAGGAGGATTAAGGCAGTGCTAGATAATAATGGTGCTCACACAACATATTGACACTTTGGACACAGTTTTGACATGTTCACTTAGGGTGTATTCACTTTTGTTGCCAGCTATTTTGACAACAATAGCTTTTTAATAACTTTAAAAGTTATTTTCAGAGGACAGTAAATATATACTGCTATACAAGCAGAACATTGACTACTCTAAAATATATCCAAGTTTCATTTCTACAATATTGTCCCTTGAGAAGATATACTAAAATGTTTGCTGAAATGTGAGGGGTGTACTCACTTTTGTGAGATAGTGTTTGTCTTAATTTTGCTTCTGAAGTAAATTTATCTTGATTAAAAAATGTTTACATGTTTGCCTGATAAATATTAACTGCATTAAGTTAGCTCTGTTATATCCTTCCCACTAGCAAAGTACATACATATTAGGATGAGCGCTTCAGAGAATGATAACCTGGATAATACACTCCTCTTCAATTTCCACTCGGGTCCTGTGAGGCACTTCATTGTTTGAAGGCAGATCTTTGAGGAATGAAGGGCTGTACTGCGAATGCCGAGATCTGAAAACCTTTGTGGTTCCACAGCAGAAAACGAGAACACAGGCGGCGTGTGCCACATGGGCAGACCGTTCCCCTCCCTCTGCCACCTCACACTGTCTGTACTGGTTCCCGCTGGTAGGACTGGTGTGCCACATTGCAGCTTACGGCAGGTAATTAGCCATCGTGGGAATATTTGTGGGACTGAGATAAGTAGATGGATCCGTTGCAGGGTCTGTCATCAATCTTCAAAACCCTCCAACCACACCAAGAGTCACAGTCAGCCTCTTTTTGAGGTTTAAACATGCAGGAACATCATGTACTAACCAGCTGACAAGGGGAAGACAGATAGTATACAATATTTGAAGAGCGAGTTGCCCTGCTGTTCACTGTTGAGACGCAGCATGTGAAATGAACGGGATTTGCCACACAATTGATTGGTGAGGATTGCAACATATTTCTTTTTGTAAATTTGTATTTTTTTATGTATTTAATTTTTTAAATGATTTGATTGAATCATTTTAATTTTATTTCTACTTTTCAGTATTGGAATATAGAAATATTTATAATGAACATTTCTCTCGGTCATTTGGCATCTTGGATTAATTTTTTTTCACTGAGCTTGTCACAGTGAATTATGGGAATTTACAGTATTTGAAGGCCGAGATGACCTGTACAAATCATAGGCAAGAACCCTGCTTGCAAAGCCAAAAAGATATTCGACTGATTTGACAGTTGATTGGTGAGAGGAACAACGCATTACTCTAGTATTTTTGTCATATTTCTCACGGAGGAGCATGAATTTTCTTAGCAATGTTAAAGGGGGGGTTGACTGCGATTTCACTTTTTTCATTTTAAATAGTGTGTAATGTTGCTGTTGGTGCATGAACAGTATCTGCAAAGTTGCAGCGCTGAAAGTTCAGTGTAAGCAGAGATATCGTCTTTTAAATATCAGGAAGTATATTGCCTACAAAAACGACTCGATTGGGACTACAGCTGGGTTATGGTTCGTCACTAACCCACATATTTGCATCAACCCCTCCCTCAGAATATGCAGAAAATGGCATGCGCATATTTCTGAGGCACGTCGACTCGTCGAGTGTGTTGTTCACGCAGCTGTCAGGTCTTCTGTGTTTCGGGCTTCCCATGGACGCTATACTTCCTCAACAATGGATACAATTTATGTTTGATTATGTTCCTGAAAATGACGATCATAATCTAGCTCTCTGTGCTGCGCATTTTACGGAAGACAGCTTCCAGAATCTCCACGAATTCAACACCGGATTCAACAAGAAACTGTTACCAAACATGAGGCAGTTCCAACTTTAAAACAAGAGGCAGCAGTGTTGGGCCACAATCTGTAAGTAGGACTTCATCATTTTAAATGTATTTGCATGTATAATTCCAGACGTAGCATTGTGTTTTTTTTTTTCAAATGCCAGCGCTGGATTTATAGCCACTACTAGTTAGCCTATGCTATTTTGTGTCTACGACAAACGCATACAAACATTATGGACCTGAATTTTCTATAAGTAGTAATGTTTTAAACATATTTTTCATGTATATATGCTTTATGACGTTATTTTCGATTTGATAAAGAACGTAAACATGCCAACGCTGTTGAGTATGACATTAGTAGCCAGTCAGTTGCTATTGTTGCTTGCCAGTCAGATACTATTGTGTAAAACAAATGTGTATAAAGTTAAAAAATGTAGCAAATTATCATTCAGAAACGTTTAGTAAGAGCCGTGTGTGGTGAGGTTCAGCTTGACTCTCTTCATCGCGGGTTTCTCGGTCTGATTCTGCCTCAAACTCATACTGCAGCTCGACACATATTTATATCTGGACCGGAGCTCATGACATACATATTCCGCCCGTAAAGGTAATGGGCGTTAACCTTCCGGACAACGTGAGCGTCAGCCAATCAGAACACACCGGGCCAAACTAACCAATCTGAGCCCACTACGTGTTTCTGAGGGAGTGTTTTCATAGAATCAGGAAGTGAACCGCTCGTTCAGGGGACAGAGGAGAGCGTGGCTGACAATAAAGGTGAAGTTTATGGAAAATAAGACTTTTAAAAAAAGAAAAACCACGAATACATGTTATATTGCACCCCATAAATACAGTCAACCCCCCCTTTAAAACGCACATCCAGCGATCACTTGTTTAGCCTTCACATAAACACTACATTCAGATTCACCAATCAGAATGAATTCAGTTAGATTGAAACAAAAGGTGTGCATGTAAACAATGAATAGCTACTGCAGAAAGCAAAAGCTCGACGGACGGACATGTGCGGGAAAGAGAGGATGGTAACCCCTACTACTCAGCTTTCTGCACAGAACAAGAGCCTGCTAGCTTAGCTTCCAAAATAAGATGGCTGACACTATGTGTTCGTTCTGTGAGTGAGATCCCACCCTCTATGGGCGGGTTGAGAACATGTGGACCGCCCTACTACTGACTGTAGTCTTTAGCCTCTGGCCTAAAAATCCTCAGATGACGCTAAATGATGATTTTTCTGTCATCGGAGGATTTTTTCCCAGACAAAAAAATACATAAATCTCTCGTCTCAGGGGGATATAAGGGTGGAAAATATGGTAATTCGAAAATACTACAGGTTTTCTACTAATAGAAAGCATAATGCTAAATCCTGAAGTATCCCTTTCAGTAGAATAACCCGTGAAAAATGAGAAAGAGAAAGCACAGCTGGTATTTTGTATCTATTCTGCAGAAAATGAGTATTGGAAGCGTTTCAGGTACAGTATGTCAGTATCAGTATGTTATATATATATATATATATATATATATATATATATATATATATATATATATTTGACAGCAATACATTGCACTTAGTTTATTATTTAAGATAACTTTTTTAGAAGACTAAAATGTTTATATTATATATAGAATTCAACCAGCCAAAGTGGTTAGTGGGAGTGACTGTGTTACACGCCACTGCTGAAATATACACACAGTTGGCTGGTGTCACTGTCAAGCCCTGGTTAGCACAACATTTTCGGACAGGAATGTTGTTTTAGGTTGGGGTTTTTCCAGAAAATGTTAAACTTACAGCTTTAGAGATGGATAATATTGCACTTTGCACACTGTTGGATAGACGATTTATACTAATGAATTGGAAGCTGCCATCTCCTCCAACCAGCTGTCAGTGGGATTTTGAGCTACTCTTTGCCCTCAAACTTGGGGAAATGAAACCTGATCTTTTCTTAAAATCAAGGACCCCGTTTATAGATGATTTTAAAGAAACAAGCTCTGGATAAAATGTGATTTTTTATTTATTTTCTTTTTTCTTCTGGTTTATTACCAGTAGTTGTTTATATGTACTGTGATTATATTCATATTCATTCATATGTGAGAATTTATTATGCTTGTTTATTTTTTGCTTTTCCCCCTCCATTTAATTCTGTAACAATCTGATACTTGTATTGTGCTTGAGATGCTTTTCTTAATAAAAAGATCAACCAAATATGATGACCCAGGAACACGTCTAACTAATTGCAACACATTCTCACCCCAAGGCATCACCTTTTGACCATGCTTCAATATTTGACGCTTTAGGCGCCTTTTAGCGTCAGTTACATGACGCGATCCTACGGCGTCATCTAACTGACGCTAAAGGAAAGTGTCAGTTAGATGACGCGGGTAGGTTTAGGTCTGGGGTAGGGGTAGGGTTACACGCGATCCTAGGGCGTCATCTTCATGATGCTAAAGGGCGCCTAAAGCGGATATTGAAGCATGATATTGAAGCATGGTCAAATGCTTCCAAGGCGTCAGTTAGGTGACGCCTTGGGGGTGAGAATGGGCTGCTAATACTAAAATCTTTGGTTTTAACGAAAGCTACCTGTGGAGCTGTCAAATGTCTTCTGGATGACGGACAAATAAACTGACAAATGTACTCAAATTTCTTGGCCCAGGTAACACGGAAATGGAGAAAACATTGTCCATTTACATAATCAACCAACATTGTTACAATACCAAGTGGGTTGAAAATCGGTGAAGTTACACTTTAAGTACATTTAATCAATATTTCTCTTGGTTCATCTGCCTATTGGATTCTTTTTTTTTTTTCACTGAGATTTATGTTGCAATACATTATGGGACTGCATGCTTTGCATCAACTTTTCCTCTTGGCATATCTCACAAACATTAAGATGCTTGACCAGTCGTCTTGCTCGCAGCAATACGGCAATCAGTTGTTTGAGCTGTAGAAGATGGACAAGGTGGTGTTTGTAACACCATGTATCACTTGTATCTGAGTATAGACAATCAGGTTCTCGAGTCTTCAGATTTCATGCCATGTCTGTTAATCGACTCTCCAGTTCTCTTCTGTCCGCAGGTAGCGGAGATAATGGTCTTCAGAGAAAACAAGATAACTGTAATTGAGCTCAATCACTCATGAACATCTGACGGACAATCAATGGGTTTCTTTGGAGACCTGGAATATGCCGGCCTCATCAGAAGCACCTGAGAAAAGAGCACGTCTCTGCACGTCCAGAGAAACCGTGTTTTAAGATTGCGGATAAAATGGTAAGTGGGGATGTGTGATATAATATAATTGTGCAATGTGATTTTGTCTGAGATATTATTTTTAATCTTGAAGTAGGTTGCTAAGCAGCATGTCATTATAAGAATTGTCAGGTAGACTATTATTTTAAGGGGTTTTGTGTTTGTCAAGATAATGATCCCAGGAAGAGACTGCCACTAATGCAAAAGAAATGGAAGGAATCCGTCAAGTACAGATTGCATGCTGGAGGAGGAATTGAGAAGGAGATGAGAAATGGACATCAGCTGGAAGTGGGAGAGGAATGGCTTGGGGAGGAGGAAAATCTCTGAATGACAAATTCGTATGTCAGAGGTACTGTACATAGAGAGGTAAGCTAAAGAGATTTGCTTTTTTAAAAGGCAGTGCGCCACGATACGATTTGCAATTTGCATAGATCAGGTCAAATGTTTAAGCTCATACACAAAACCACCCGTCACATGAAGTGTGAAGTGATTTTGACTTTGTCTTGGAAGTATGTGTGAAATCAAGAGAGATAATTGCGGTTTACACCTCACAGGGCATCACCCAGTTCCCAAATTGCTTCATGAATGGTAACAAATGAACCCATGAACTGTTAGAAAATGACAGCTAAAACAATTCAGTTTTTCTGAGGCATGTAGATTCCCGATGGCTTGTGACGTATTTGTGTTCTCTTGGCAGTGGCATCATAACTGCACTCTTAAGGAACAGTTCAGCCAAAATTTCTTCTCCATACGATTTTCTTTCTTTCATGGAACTCAAATAAAGATATTAGATTGTTCACGCTGCTTTTTCCAGACAATGAATGACAAAAAATGGCATAAACGTACCATAAAAGTTGTCTGTATGCATTAAAAATAAAAAAAGTGGCCTATAAAAAGTACCTGTAAAGTTGTAGTCAGTAAATTCCAAGGCTGAGTTCGAAATCCCTATTCACTATTCCATACATCAGGGATTGGACAATTGGAAAATGAAACACTGGCCATTATAGTGTTGGAGGTTTCACGCATATATATGTTCGGCCTGGTGGCCAATCTCCACTGATTTCACAATAAAATCTGTAAGAGCGGAGAGTGAAGGTTGAACTATCAGAGCAATAGCACAGCTGAAAAATTGAAATCCACACAATATAATGGGAGACATATCAGAGTTCAAAAGAGGACAGAAGCTCATCTGTGACAAGGACAGTGAGTCTCTGTGGCATATCGAGAGCTGGATAGGATGAACCGCATCCAGCAGGAGTAACTGTGGATGCAAAAGGGGTGTAAAAGTACTTGGGGATCTAAAAGGGATGTCCAGCTAATAACCTGGATTGTAAAAAAAAAAAACAAAAAAAACATAAAATCACAGCTGCCCAACTCACTGCAGAATTAAACACGCACCTTAACTCTCATGTTTCCACCAAAATTGTTCATCGGGAGCTCCATGTGGTTAATATTCACATTCGGGCTGCTATAGCCAAACCTTCGGTCACTCGTGCCAATGCCAGATGTCGGTTTCATTGGTGCCAACAGTGGAAATCTTGGGCTGTGGACAATGTGAAACATGTATTGTTCTCTGATGAGTCCATCTTCACTGCCTTTCCCACATACAAGAGAGTTACAGTGTGGAGAAGCCACAAAGAGTCACCCTGTTGCTGCCCAGAGTGAAGGATGGATCAGTGATGGTTTCAATATCACGTCACTGCCAAACACCACTGAAATGTGCACCTATTCCTTCAAACATTGAACCCTGAAGGTGATGAAGAGTATCAGAATGAAAATGCAAGCAAGACTTGTGGCAGAGTGGTTTGATTCATGTGAAAGTGAACTTGAACATCTCCCATGGCTTTCACAGTCTCCAGATCTGAATATTATCGAGACACTTTAGGGTGTTTTGGTGGAGCAAGTCTGGAAACACGTTCCTCCATCAGCATCACATCTTGACCTGGTCACTGTTCTGCGAGAGGAATGGCTCCAAATCCTACTGCCTACTGTGCAGGACATTCCCAAGACAAAGGTTTCCTTGTCAAACTTCTGTTGTCCACTTGAGGAAGGGAATGAAAATGAGTGAGTGAATCATCAGACACTGAGTGCGCCGGAAGGGCTACTGCTTCTGCATAGTCTGTCAGCCATTTAATTATCATTTGAAACATAGCAAACTGGAAGCTTCCAGTAGTAATGCAAAGATTTATCTTGAACTCTGTTCAATTAAGGTTTATACATAGTTTCCATGACAATGTAATAATCAATTAAATAGTAATTTATACCTGTATGATATTAATCTGTAGCCACATTAGACAGCAGTTTGAAAAATGGATCGCAAAATTTTCGTTTCCCTGAATGTTTTTTTTTTTTTTTTTTGTGGGAACACAAAATCTTGGCACTTGCTCACAAAACTTGCAAAGTTTCTTGGGAACATAACAAAATCATTGAAAAAAAAAAAAATATTTTTCAGTTAGTTGCCCAGATGACCGCTTTCGTCTAATATTAATGAAAACAATTTTGAATAGTTTTAGTTTTACAATAGCAACACTGATTGTAACACCCAGTTTGAATATGCACACGTGTTGTTGACAAACAGATTTGTAATGAGGTGAGTGTTGTGAGTAAATGATGACAGAATTTTTTTTAGTGAGGTACTGTCCCTTTAAGGTGTTGAGCTTCAGACAATAACATTGTCATTTCATTCCTGACATCCTCGATAACTACCGCCAAAATCTGTCCTGCTGTCTTGGAAAGGCATAATAGAAAAATTTTAATCTCTCTTTTTTCATATCCTTCTCTATCTGTCTCTCTTTGTCATCTTCTGTGTCTTTTTTTCCCCGGCTTTTTCCGCCCTTTGTCTGAAAACTGGATTTATTTCCAGCAGTTCCTCTCAGTGCAGATTTGTGTGAATGTTTGAATTCTTGTGTCCATGTTGTGATTATAAACAGAGTCCCTGCATAGTTAAAGCGAGGCAATGTAGATCACGCTGTGACCAGCTGCATGAGTCTTTTGTTTCCATAGTACTCATTTACCAGCGGTTCTCTCGCTGATGCATGAGCTGAAAGTTCATGTCAGTTTGGCAGTGTTGGAGAAGCTACGTTAGTTGAGTTAAACTATAGTTAAGCCACCATTTTGAAAAACCAGTCTCAACACAGTCTCAAGTTACTACCTACGTAACTGTATTGAAATTAAGATGATGTTGAAGCTTAAACCCTTATACACGTAAAATTCAAATTACATATGACTGTACATAATTCTATGGAAGCTTGTTTCCGCCACTGAATATAAAAATAAAATGCGTGATATAAATTCAGAATTGTGAGATATAAAGTCAGAATTGCGTGATACAAAGTCAGAATTGCGAGATATAAAGTCAGAAAATTCTGAGAAAAAAAGACAGAAGTGCGACTTTTTATCACACAACTGACTTTTTTTCTCACAATTGCGAGTTTACATCTCGCAATTCTGACTTTATAACACATAATTACGAGTTTATATGTCGAAATTCTGACATCTTTTCTCAGAATTGTGAGATATAAACTCGCAATTGCGAGTTATCAGGCTGATGCCTGATGAGTTATCAGGCATCTTTTTCCCCCTCAGAATAGTTTAAATCTCACAATTCTGACTTTATATCTCACATTTCTGACTTTGTAACACGCAATTGCGACGTTGTATCTAGCAATTCTGACTTTATAACTCGCAATTCTGACTTTATATCTCGCAATTCCGACTTTATATCACGCAATTCTGACTTTATATCTCGCATTTGCTACTTTTTATCACGCAATTCTGACTTTATACCTCGCAATTGCGACTTTATATCACGCAATTCTGACTTTATATCTCGAAATTCTGACTTTCCATCTCGCAATTCTGAGAAATAATGTCAGAATTGCAAGAAGTAAACTCGCAATTTTGAGAAAAAAAAAGTCAGAATTGTGAGATAAAAAGTCGCAATTACCTTTTATATTTTTCATTCTATGCCGGAAACAATCTTCCATATAATTCTGTATTCAGAGGATTTATCTGGCACAAAAATATTGGCTTGAGTAAAAGTACTGAAGTACTTGTTTTTAAAAAGTACTTGAGGATCAAGAGTACAAGAGTACATTTTCTAAATATTGCATTATTACTGCGACAGTGCTTACATTCATGGACAGAAATGATCTACATGAAGTTATGAAAAACATTAATGTTAATACCTTGGAGAATGTAAAAGGAATTGAAAGTAAAATCAAGTCATTTTCATATTTTTATCATGTTGCATTTAAGAAAATTTCTGAAAATTGAAATAGTCTGGCGAGGTGAGGCCCAACGCATTCTCATCCTTTAGCATCATATGTGACGCTATAAAACAAAATGGCCAAATACTACGCACATGGCACCCGTTATCGTTAATATAACGCGCTGTGTTGGGTAGGTTTAGGTGTGGGGTAGGGTAGGGTAGGGTGGTCTCATATTACGCTAAAGGATTTATGAAGCCTTGGGTTCGCGTGTTATATTAACGATAAAGGGTGCCATGTGTGTAGTATTTCGCCGTTTTTGTCATATAGCGTCACATATGACGCTAAAGGATGAGAAGGCTGTGGGGCCACGGGTTGGCACATTCACAGGATTGACCTGCTGCGTCTTAAAGGTACAATATGTAAGAATTTTGTAATAAAATATCCAAAAAATCACTTGCACAGTGCGATATATTTCCTGCAGTTGTTTATTTAAAATATTCCAAAAGTCTCCCAAGATTTTTTATTTCGGAGGAAATTCCAATTTTAAATAAGTGGCCGTCCCAGAAAAAAAATGTCGACTGTCAATGACGCAATATCCGTGCTATCCTCGGTTTCCGCTCGTACTGCCATAGCCATGACGCAACCATGGCGACAGACGTGGACAACTGCGTAGTGTGTAACGTTTAGCGGCACACAGTTCTTGTTTCTTTCAAACACAGACCGTGGCAGGCAGACTTTGGGACAAACAAGGAGAGCTAAAATGAGGATCAACATCAGCGTGGTGTTTCTGAGATGTTTCCGCAACTAACTTGGACTCGACAGAGCCTCACGTGTCACGACTTGACAGCTTTATTAGACAGGTGAGCTAATGTACATAAAACAAATCAATGTTACATAACATTAGCTCAACATGATGAAACGTTGTGAAGCAGCGCTGCGTTACCTCACAAGTTTAATTTGTCTAATAAACTGGCTCGCGTGTGATATCTGTCTCTTTAGCAATCGTGATCTGATTCATACCACTGTAATGTTAAAAAACATGAATGTTTGCACTCATCCATAAACATTATTAGATCCATCAGCTTGACAGCAAGTCCCATCATTCAGCTCATCACTGTGTCATCAACCTACGCCTGTGTTATCGTTGGAAACTGCGCCCTCTTGTGGCGAAAAAAAACCCTACATATTGTGCCATTTGATTCGTCCATGGTTTCATCTCTTATCTAAATCTGACCATGGAGTTGATTTTGGCGGAAAGCTGAAGGTGATTGCTGATAAGTTGACTCAATCAATTTTATTTTTTCCATTTTTTTCCCAACAAATTTTATTTTTTCCATTTTTTTTTAGAAGTAGTAACGGGTATCCACAATTATGGATAGAAATGTAGTGGAGTAAAGAGTTCAATATTTCCCTCTCAAATTCCCCAAAAATGATATTCGAGTATAGTACATGTCCCTCAAAATTGTACTTTAGTACTGTACTCAAGTAAATGTACTCTGTTACCTTCTGGCTCTGAATACAACTAACAGAATTAGAAAATTATTTTACATTAAGTTAGAGTTAGGGGACTCAGCCGATGTCGATGAGACGCTAGAGAATAAAGGACTGTAGACTTTTGGGGACGCCGATTGTAGACAAGACCCAGGTAGACTTAGGTCAAGTGTGAAATAAGAAAAATCTACCACAGTTCCTAGACTCACTTTCACTCTTCTCTTTTTTAAAGCTTCTCTCTCTCACTCTATCTATCTATCTATCTATCTATCTATCTATCTATCTATCTATCTATCTATCTATCTATCTATCTATCTATCTATCTATCTATCTATCTATCTATCTATCTATCTATCTATCTATCTATCTATCTATCTATCTATCTAACTAACTATCTCTCAGCTTGGGTACTGTATGTTTCAAAATCTTACATGTATTTAATAACCATTGTAATAATGTGCCAACTAGTTTTGATTCGGTATTAACTTTAAAGTGCTACCTATTGCAATACAATGTAGTCACACAACGCACTCCTACGTTTTGCTATTCTTAACTGTGCTTATTTCAGTTGTTTGTATAAGAAGCAGTGGGTGGTAGTAGATAAGAAATGTAGTTTTACACCATCATGCTAAAAACATTTCTTTCATTTGGCAATCCTGTACCTGAACCACTGTAGGGAAACCAATCTTACAAGTTCATTCAGTAACACTGGCACTTTAGTAAGTTACTCTCCAACATTGCAGGCTAATCCTTTACATTAAATTGTTGTGGCATCTGTCAATGTCATATCTGCCCACGTCAACATTGTGTATTCACTGTGTAGCCAAATGTGGTTAGCGAACTGCTGTATGACTCCTTCAAAAGCACCAGCCTTGATGTTTGCTGCATTTTATTCATGTATTCTGACAGCACACCGCTGGGGTCTCAACTCGGCCTCCTCTCACACCGGAGACGGCCTGCTAAGGATAACACCTGTCCCCGAACTGGTAATCTGCTCCATAATAAACATCTCAGTTAGACCGTGACATGCATAATATGAAGCAATTACTATTTCACAGCAAGTCTTAGGGATTTTGGCCAGTTTTTCATCGCAAGGTGTTTTAGCACCTATCCCGCATGTAGCAGGAACGTAAGAGAATAATCTCAGCGCTAATCACTAGTAACACCAAACTAATAAGTCTAAGAAAGGTACGCAACAGTTTGAGTGGGTTAGTGTTAAGAGCTTAGCACATCAATAAGAAGCTGCAAATTACGAAAAATGAAAGGCACACTCTAGACAGGTCACCAAACTACATGATTTGTTGGTTTATATTTTATGATCCTATTGAAAAGTCCATCAGATGTTTTAAAATATTAAAAGTCTAATAAATGAATAAATACCAAATGTGGTGGTCAGCTCAGCAGCAGCAGTGAATGCTAAAACAGACTAAACGTACTAGAACACGTCTTCACAGATAGCTGAGAACGAGTTCAGCACCTCCATCTTTCTGTTTACACACTGGCTCTGAAAGAGCCATAATTGTAGAGAGGGAGATATTCACGCTAGCCGGAAAATGGAAGTTCACAAATTGACTGTCTTAAACAAGAGAATGAGCAGATGGGGTTAAGCACGATTAGTCTTTTACTTGTTCCTGGGGTTGAGACGCGTTTGCCACCTGCTTCAGACATGTCCTGAAGAGAGAACAAAACCAAGAGAAAAATGCATCTGAAGTCTAAAATTGAAGCCGTGCGTGGGAGAGAGTTGACATTGAAAGTATTTTACGTGCACAAAGGTTCATTGTGTCAACAATATCTAATAATAACAGGTACATACTTATGAGTTTTGAGAGAAATCCTGTAATTTTACTAGTTTTTGGCCTTCTAGCTGTAATGCCAGCAAAAGCAATATCTCATTAAAAGCCCACTGAAGTCCCTTGAAACGTGCAGCATTATTTGTGATTTCCACTGAGACAGCTCCTCCCCTTTTTTAAAGCTACACTGTGTGATTTTTACCCCCATCTAGCGGTGAAAAGGTATATGACCATCCAGTGAATATTAGTTTCTGTTCCTCTCAATTCCGATTTCGTTTTAACTCCTACGGTGGCCAATGTAGTCCAAGATTAACATGGCTTCCAGTTCGACCTCGTCCATGAGCGTTAACTCAAACGTAAACGCGAAAGGCGAAGCTTGAATTAATGGGTATGTCCCTCTTTGGCTAATGTACTTTCAAGATGGAGTGGCAACCGACTTTAGAACCCCTTACCTGTATGTATTTTCAATGTCATATTATACACTCACGAGAATATTTTATTACTTGAACGAAGTAAATATACGTTAATGAGCACATACGTATATTTTTGAAATATCTAAGTGTTTTTAGCTAGTAATAAACTAAAAGAGTTACACAGTGTAGCTTTAAATAGCCAATAACATGTTTATATCACCGCAATCTACAAAACCATTTTCCCTCCTCATCTCCTCCATATCGCTTTAAAATATAGCATTCTCTGCAGAATTCGAATAGGTCTGATACATTTCTGCTACACGTCTACTCGCGCATATGATCGGCTCTGTGTTATCGTGTCTCTTGACCAAAACTTATATGACACTGACGTTGAAACCAGACTTAATTGTCCCAATGGAAAGTATATTTGCTCTGTATGCATTGTTCCCTATCACCTATAAAATGTGTCATTTACCATGTAGACAATAGTATGTGTGTCAACAAATGACCGAATTCAGCCATACAGCATCTTAATGGGCGGGACACTTTAGATTCTAGAGAGCATTTGATTGGACAGAAAATCTGATGAGAAGTTAAAGTGCAGAGTGATGTCATCAAAATCATTGATCTATGTAAGAGACTGTAATTTTTGAATCCTTATATCTTCTAAATGCAAATTTTGTTATATATATATATATATATATATATATATATATATATATATAACAAGGCTAACATATTCATACTAAAAGACCTAAACTTACATTTCCATTATTATTTAATTTTTAAAAACTTTAAGTGTTTTTGCGATAGACTAAAATCTCTCGTCATCCCCATTTTACGGATCAAAGTACTATAAAAAAAAAATCCATAGAAATGAACTATTATTCAGTTCCTTTAAAGCAGATTAGCCCACTTGAGAGCATCACAGTAGGCCTATATATCAAATGAGGGGGAAATTGTTCTCATTTAATTAAAACTCTGCTAAACGGGCATCCAGGGAGCGTGACTCATGTCATCACAAAGCATCACTTTAACTACTGTGTTGGATAATAACTTTACATCAAGGATATATTGAAGAGGTGCGCTTTAACAATTGGCTACTGTTACAGTGGAAGCTCCCGTTCCGCCTCCTCTCCGCCACCAGAGGGAGCCTTCACCCGAGTATTGATCATTGGCATTAAACTCAAATTCCCATCATGCCTCGTACCTGGGACTGATTGCGTCACACACCTGCACGCCATTTACACACACACATAAAAGCCACGTCCACACACCACACCAGTGCGAAGTCTTGATTTGCCCCGGTGATCATTTCTGAGCGTTTATTCCCTGTTTCTGGTTTCCTGGTTTTGACTTTGGACTGTTTGACTATTCTTCGAGTGATATCTGCCTGGCCTGATCTTGGACTGTCTCTGGACTGTGATTATTGCTGCCTGCCCCGAACTCTGCCTGTTCTCTGGATTTTCCTATCGCTTTACCTGCATTGCTCTGTCTGCCCCGGTTTTGACCCTGCCTGTACGACCTTGTTTAATAAAAGCTGCAAATGGATTCCTCTGTGTTCCGTGAGTCATTACAGAAGACTTCGCCGTCAACAAATCCAGCAGCCGTCATGCAATTGACCACCGAGCTTACCGCCCAAGCGTCCCGGTTGGATGTACACCATCAACAGCTCAGCCACCTGACTACCCTCACTGAGCAGTTAGTACAGGGGATACAGGAGCTTCGCACCGCTGTCGGGACGGTACCAAGCACACCTGTAGCACCACCACCACCGAGTGCGTCCCCAACTACCGTGAGTACAACTGTAAACCCAAGACTCGCTTTCCCTGATAAATTTGATGGTACGCCAACGAAATGCAAAGGGTTCCTGCTTCAATGTACACTCTTCGTTGAACAACAACCCACGTTATACGCCAGTCATGAGAGCCGCATTGCCTTTGTTTGTTCATTACTAACCGGCAGAGCATTAGACTGGGCTACGGCAATCTGGAGACCGGAGGGCAATACCTTTTCCACATTTCAAGAGTTCACGCAGCAGTTTCGTCAAGTATTTGAACATTCGACTGAGAAGGGTAATGCAGGCGATCAGCTGTTAACACTCACTCAAGGAAAAGAAACCGCCGCTGATTATGCTCTCACATTTCGCACGCTGGCGGCACAAACCAACTGGGTAGAAGACACTTTAAAGACACTGTTCAGAAGAGGACTTACTAATGAGCTTCAGTCTGAGCTGGCCTGTCGTGATGAAGGAAAGAACTTGAACGAATACATCGCCCTGGCCATTCAAGTCGATAATCTCCTGCGATCCAGACTCAAACCCAGGCTACCAGTTCAGTCCCCCTTTACAGCATCCAGTCATCCAGAACCCATGCAGCTAGGGGCTACTCACATCACCCCCGAGGAACGTGAGCGTCGATTTCAACATCGCTTGTGCATGTATTGCGGTCAATCTGGACACATGAAGATCGACTGCCCCGTTCGACCCACCAGCCGCAACACATCGGTGAGTCTACCAGTCATTTCCAAAACTCCTATCACCAGTTTCTCACTCCCAGTTCAACTACTTGTCCAAGATCAACCCGTTGACACCTCTGCTCTCATCGACTCTGGAGCTGTAGGAAACTTTATCTCACAGGCTTTTGCCAAACAACACAATATTCAACTTAATCCGTGTCCTTCTTCCCTGACAGTGGAGGCGCTAGATGGGCACCCCATTGGAGCGGGCAAGATTCAACACATCACAGAGATGATTCGTTTGCACGTCGGGTCTCTTCACTCTGAAAACATCCAATTTTATGTCATCCACTCGTTGCATCACAATATCATTCTGGGACACCCCTGGTTACAGGCTCATAACCCACACATCTCCTGGAAGGAGGGCCAGATCATTCGTTGGGGTGAGGCTTGTAACAATCATTGTCTGTCCAGAGTCACCCGAGTAAACAGTGTCAAACCTGAGTCCATTGCTTCAGATCCCGAGCCGGAGGATCTCCCGTCTGTCTATGCGGATTTAACTGAAGCCTTCAGCAAAGAGAAAGCTGCACAACTTCCCGAACATCGGTCCACAGACTGCGCTATAGAATTAATCCCTGGTACAACGCCTCCTAAAGGAAGGATTTTTCCCCTGTCAAAGCCTGAATCTGACGCCATGAAACAGTACATTGAGGAAGAACTCGCTAAAGGCTTCATTCGTCCTTCAACTTCACCAGCATCCGCCGGATTCTTCTTCGTGAAAAAGAAGGATGGAGGACTTCGACCCTGCATTGATTATCGAGGCTTAAATGATGTCACCGTAAAATATCGCTACCCTTTACCTCTGGTTCCAGCTGCACTAGAACAACTCCGTCAGGCCAGATACTATACCAAGCTCGATCTACGCAATGCTTACAACTTAATCCGCATACGAGAGGGTGATGAATGGAAAACTGCCTTCTCCACCACTAGTGGGCACTATGAGTATCTTGTCATGCCTTTCGGCTTGTCCAACAGTCCTTCTGTCTTCCAGGCCTTCATGAATGACGTGTTTCGTGATATGCTGGATAAATGGGTAATTGTGTACATTGACGACATCCTGATTTATTCTAATTCACTCGAAGAGCACATTCAACACGTTCGTACAGTCCTACAACGCCTGATCAAATTTCATCTGTACGCAAAGAGGGAGAAATGTGAATTCCATCAAACAAGCATCTCCTTCCTGGGTTACATCATCAGTCCTGAGGGCGTTGCCATGGATGAGAGAAAAGTAAAGGGGGTAGTCGACTGGCCATTACCACAAACCGTAAAAGAACTGCAGAGATTCCTGGGCTTTGCCAATTTCTACCGGAGATTCATCCGTAATTTCAGCCTCATTGCCGCGCCCTTGACTGCTCTCACCAAACGTCACAGCCATCGTCTTTCATGGAACCCCGAAGCACAGCATGCCTTCCAAGAACTGAAGACACGATTTACCACTGCACCCATTTTACATCATCCGGATCCTGAACGACAATTCATTGTGGAAGTTGATGCTTCAAATACAGGGGTAGGGGCCATACTATCACAACGTCAGGGAAATCCAGCCAAAATGTTCCCCTGTGCTTTCTTTTCTCGCAAACTATCGCCTGCAGAACAGAACTACGATGTGGGAAATCGCGAATTACTAGCCATGAAGTTGGCTTTGGAGGAGTGGCGACACTGGCTAGAGGGAGCAACCGAACCATTCATCATTCTCACTGATCACAAGAACCTGGAATATCTCAGATCTGCTAAACGCCTTAATCCACGCCAAGCCAGATGGGCCCTGTTCTTCACCAGATTCAATTTCACCGTCACATATCGTCCTGGAACCAAAAACACCAAAGCTGACGCTCTATCCCGACAAACTGAAGAAGTCACCCAGAATGCTAATCCTGGAAACATACTCGACGACAAACTTCTAGTGGCCCCTGTTCAATGGGATATCATGACAGAGATCCAACAAACCAACCTACAATCACCCGTTCCCGCCGAATGCCCAGCCGACCTGTTATTTGTACCTGAAACACTCCGTTCACGCCTCATCGATCAAGTCCACTCTAACCCCAGCTCTGGTCACCCTGGAATCAATGCCACAATTCATCTTCTGCAAAACCGATTCTGGTGGCCCACGCTCTCCATCGATACCATCCGTCATATCCAGAACTGTACCCAATGTCAAACCTCGAAAACACCCCGAAAACTACCCGCTGGTTTACTTTGTCCACTACCCACTCCTCAACGCCCATGGTCTCACATTGCAGTCGACTTCATTACAGACCTTCCTAACTCTCAGGGACACACCACCATTTTCACTATTGTGGACCGATTCTCTAAAGCATGTCGTCTCATTCCTCTCACTAAACTCCCCACAGCCTTTGAAACAGCCGAGATTCTGTGCAACCAAGTTTTTAGATTTTATGGACTACCAGAGGACATAGTGTCGGACAGGGGACCTCAATTCACTTCACGAGTTTGGTCCGCTTTCTTCAAAAATCTCAATGTCAATATCAGCCTCACTTCAGGTTATCATCCTCAGTCGAATGGACAGACAGAGCGTCTGAATCAAGATGTCATCCGTTATCTGCGAACCTACTGTCAACAACACCAACATGAATGGAGCAGATATTTGTTCTGGGCCGAGTACGCTCAAAACTCCCTGGTCAAACCATCCACTGGCATCACTCCGTTTAAATGCATTCTTGGTTTTCAACCTCCTCTCTTTCCCTGGTCGGGTGAACCCACAGAACTCCCCTCGGTCACAGAATGGCTACAAAAGAGCGAGGAGGTCTGGGATCAGGCACACACACACCTAAGACACGCAGTAAGACGCCAAGAACAACAGGCCAATCGTCATCGACGCCCCGCTCCGGAATACCAGATCGGTCAATGGGTTTGGCTATCCACCAGAGATCTTCGACTCAGACTTCCATGTCGCAAACTCAGTCCCAGGTATGTTGGTCCCTTCCAAATTATTAAGCAACTTTCTCCAGTATCTTTCCGTTTAGACCTGCCCGCTAATTACCGTATCTCTCCCACTTTTCATGTGTCTCTGCTAAAACCCGCTGGTGGTCCGAGAGGAGAAACGGAGGAGGGGCCCACGTCTCAGAGTCCGCCACCCATCCTGGTCGATGGCGAGGAGGCGTACCGTGTGCACCAGTTGCTTGACTCCAGACGTCGGGGTAACGTTCTCCAGTATCTGGTCGATTGGGAGGGGTACGGTCCGGAGGAACAGTCCTGGGTCAATGCGAGTGATATCCTGGACCCCACTCTCACGGAGGAGTTTCATAGGACACACCCGGAGAAACCGGGCCCCAGACCCCGTGGGAGACCTCGTAGGAGACCCCGACGTCAGTTGCCTCCTCGCGTCAGGAGCCGCTCACAGGAGGGGGGCTCTGTTACAGTGGAAGCTCCCGTTCCGCCTCCTCTCCGCCACCAGAGGGAGCCTTCACCCGAGTATTGATCATTGGCATTAAACTCAAATTCCCATCATGCCTCGTACCTGGGACTGATTGCGTCACACACCTGCACGCCATTTACACACACACATAAAAGCCACGTCCACACACCACACCAGTGCGAAGTCTTGATTTGCCCCGGTGATCATTTCTGAGCGTTTATTCCCTGTTTCTGGTTTCCTGGTTTTGACTTTGGACTGTTTGACTATTCTTCGAGTGATATCTGCCTGGCCTGATCTTGGACTGTCTCTGGACTGTGATTATTGCTGCCTGCCCCGAACTCTGCCTGTTCTCTGGATTTTCCTATCGCTTTACCTGCATTGCTCTGTCTGCCCCGGTTTTGACCCTGCCTGTACGACCTTGTTTAATAAAAGCTGCAAATGGATTCCTCTGTGTTCCGTGAGTCATTACAGCTACTAGCATTAGCTGTTTAAAGTTGGTCCTACTTGTATAATAATGTGACTCATCTGGTTTAAAATAACCTGAAACTGATACATCCAAGAGGTTTTACCCTTGAAACGGTACTTGACAAAGCATAGTTGTCGGATTTTGATGTACAACTTGAAAGCTGATTTCAATAATTATGCGACCTGGATGAGACATTCAGATAGTTTTCCGAAGAAATAAAAAGTTATGAAATTTCATCAGTGTGGTTCACTGGACATAAATCCAAGACTGTTGCTTTCTTCTCTTTGCATTTTTAGTCCAATAAATCCATGTTCCATTTCAATTTGATTGTATCCACAGTTTACATGTTGAGTATTAATTGAGATTATGTTAACTGGAATAATTAAGGTAATGTACATTGTATTTAGCATTTTAGGGTAAAAATGATGACATCAGATGAATGATTCTGTTTAAGGCTTAGTTCACCCAAAAAATGGAAATTAAGTCATTAATTACTCACCCAGACGCTGTACCAACCCCGTAAGACCTTCGTTCATCTTCGGAACACAAATGAAGATATTTTTGATTAAATTTGAGAGGTGGAACACTGCTACATAGGGTGCCTAAGGGATTGAAACTTGATGACCCAGAAAGTCATTGAAGAAAATGTTTAAATATTCCATGTGACTGCATTGGCTCAACTATCAGTTTATCAAGCGACGAGAATACTTTTTGTGCGAAAAAACAAACAAAAATAACGACTTTATTCAACTATTCCTTTTCTTCGTAGACCTGAGACGAGAGTTCAAGAGATTTCCACGACGCATGCGTGATAATTCCGATCTCCTTCAACTACTTCTGTTCAATTATCGCGCAAGCATCGTGGAAATCTCTTGAACTCTCGTCTCGTCCGCTCGTTGACGTCACAAACTAGCTTGTAACCAATCAGCTCAATCTGAGAACATCAGAAACACCAGCGATTTCAAACCAGTCTCTCACTGTGGTTTTAAGGAGTAAATAATATATATTATTTTACTGCATGTTTAATGCTTTTATCTTCCTTTTTAAAAAGTGCCTTTTTTTCAAGCTGTACTTCATGTTTGCACTTTCATACTTTATTTTTGAAGCCTCGGCACACATTCATTAACTTTATAAAAAACAAGCAACCATTTTGTTGCACTAAAGGAAGTCAAAGAGGTTTGAAACGACATTAGTAAACTGACACAACTTGTATTTTGACTATTTCTGGAAAAAAAAAATCAAGCTTTTAATGTTATTTATATGTCTATGTGGTGTTTTAAATATGCTTTAAGACAAAGCGTGTCCAAATCCTTGTCAACACCATTGCTGAGTATTTTCTCCAAAAAAAACTGCACAAGACGTGGTGTTTCTGACATCACAAACTACCTTGTAACCAATAGAGTAAATGGAGGAGGGACTAATTTGCATATTCATAGAACTATGTATACTTAATGAGGGAAGGGTGTAGAGTTGCATTCAAGCTATTTTAAGGCATGTAATGACCTTTAAATATTTCATTTTGCTGATCAAAGATGAGTTTTTAAGGGAAAAAAATTATGACTACAGGGGGACTTTAAAACAAGCAAGCTTTCTTCTTAGCAGTGACACATGATATTTATGTAAGTTTGTTACGGCTCGGTCCAAGCGGCTCACTTCTCTCTCAGCGTGGCCCCGTCGTATTAACAGTTAATTAGGATCTGAGTGATTTCCTGTGGGGAGTCTGTTCTACTTAACCATCTTCCCAAAGCCTGCGATTCCCACATTAATCTTCAGCCTCCCGAGATCACTTCTATCGATTTGTAGTTCCTTGGGAGGCTGTCTCATCTTGGAAGGGATGAACAGGATTAGACTTGAAGGGAGCAGTCAGGGGAAGGAAGCGTTAACGCTGATGGAGAGGAAGGGAGGGATGGAGGGAGTGTTCAGTCATGGAGCCAATTGCTTGTCTTTTGTTTTTCGTTTTAAGTGCTTTGCTCTACTTGATCTTATTGAGTGTACTGGGGATGGTTTCTAATCGGAAGTAATCGAGTGAATAAAAGTTTGTTGCACAGAGAAACACAATTCTACTGACAATTAGCTAGATCATAATCATCAGAGATACCGATGTAGACATGCATCTGCCTCAATATTCAGATTAATGGTGTGATCAATATGAGGGTATTCAATTACCAGTTTGGTAAAAATCATTTACTTTTTGAATAACCTTGATTATTTGATAGCTTCTTAAAGAAGTAATTCACTTTTAAAAAAAAACTTCTGCTAATAATTTACCCACCCCCATGTCATCCAAGATGTCCATGTCTTTCTTTCTTCAGTCGAAAAGAAATTAAGGTTTTTGATGAAAACATTCCAGGATTTTTCTCCATATAATGCACTTTAATGGTAACCAAACGGTTCAAGGGCCAAAAGACAGTTTCAGTGCAAACTGTAAACAGTTCAAAAGGCTTTAAACGATTCCAGACAATGAATAAGGGTCTCATCAAGCAAAACGATCGCTAATTAAAAAAAAAACAAAGTTTAAGTTTTATAAGCTCAAATGCTCGCCTTGCTCTGTTCTGTGATGCACGTTTGTTACTCTCCTGTTCGAACTTGTTTATCAAAATCAAAATCTTTTTTTCGTGTCATTTGGTTCATTCAATGAACGAAGTTAACAAATTGACTCGGAAAAAGATTCGTTCATTTTATCTATTTCTCATGGATTCAGGGTTCTGTGTCATTACAAAATTAATGCGAGAGTTCCTTTAGAATTTTTTATATTTAATTGTCAGCGTCATTATTACAGTCTTCAGTGTCACACGATCCTTCAGAAATCATTCTAATATTCTGATTTAATGCTCAAGAAACATTTATTATTATCAATGTTGAAAAAGATGCTGCTTAATATTTTTTTGTGGAAACTGTGACACTTTTTTTAAAGATTCCTTGATGAATATTTTTTTTGTAACTTTCAGTTTTGATCAATTCAATACTTCCTTGCTGAACAAAAATATCAAATTCTGATAAAAAATGTAGTCTTGCTGACCCAAATGTTTGAACGGTGGTGTAAATATCAAAGTACCATGGTGTTATCATCTGATCTCATCACTGTACCACAGCAGCACTGCAGTATGTTTATGTAAGAGGATAATGTTTCTGTGTGTGTGAGTTGTTGCTTAGTAACAATGCTCATAAGACTTCAGATTCAGGTGAAGTTTGGCATTGTGGGGAATATGTTATTGTTTTAACAATGTTTCATGAAGTGTTTGTTTACTCCCTAGGATAAAAACTTTAAGGCTAAATTTTCATGCACCTCAGCTCATCTGACAGACCTGAATGAACTCACTGAGGACTTACACTTTATAAATATAACATCATGTTCTAGTTTAAACTAATTTGTTTCATATTGAAACAGGAGGTTGGAGCATGGCAAAAGAAATGGGCGAAGAGGGATGTTTTCAATCTAGAAAGCATTTGATTGGACAAAAATTCATACACCCATGCAAACAAGAGTCTCCGTTTCCTTGAAATAGAAAGTATTTAATTTTAAGCGCATTTATCAGCTAGAATTCACATTACACTTTAGCTTCAACGCTAACAGACATGGGCTAAAAGCCACGCACACAAAACTCCAAATTTAAATTCATAGCATAAAGTAAAAAATATTTTTCTAGATTTAATATATATATATATATTATATATATATATATATATATATATATATATATATATATATATATATATATATATATTTTAATTATTGGAGTATGTTTTACATGAAAACACTATTTCAGCTTTTGAACTGAAAAATGTCACTTATAAATCAATGTTACTTGCTGTTTCTTTGTACTTATTTGTGAAATTTACTAGTCATTTCTGAGTGAAAATAGTTTTTTGTAGTTAACTAACTTAAACAACACTCTCAGATAAAAAGGTACAAAAGCTGTCAATGTGGCTGTACCTTTTCAAAAGATACACTTTTGTACCTAAAGGCTGCATATTGGTACCTTAATGGTACATATTAGCACCTAAAATGTACATATTAGCACCTGAAATGTACATATTAGCACCTAAAATGGAAAAGTTTACCTTTTGAAAAGGTACAGCTCCAGTGACAGCTTTTGTACCTTTTTTCTGAGAGTGAATACAAAAAAAAAACATTTATGTGACTTGAAATAAAATAAATTTGAATTGATATAAAATAAAACCAAACAATAAAACTTAAACTAAAATAGACTTCAGTTCAGCTTGCTAAGATAACGCTTCCCATTTTCATTTTCATATATTAAAATAACTAAAACTTAAATAAAAAGTAGTAAAAATAAATAGACATTAAACAAAAAAACAATGCCTAATAAAATGGCAAAATCTCACAACAGTTACCAAAACTTAACCAAATTTAAACCAAAACAAATTTAAAATAAAAACAAAGTATCAAAAAAAGTAAAAGTATCAGAAAATATTACTAATAAATTATAGTATCTTAATAATACTAAAATAACACTTTGATTGACTTTGTCAACCTTTTGCATCAAGATTTTATATTTAAATGACAAAAACCCTTTTAAAGCCATTACATCTTTTTATTAATTAAAAAATTAAACGATGCTTTAATAGTGAGTGCATGTCATATTCTGGTTTGCAGTCCAATTCTGAAGACCATCTTGAATATGGTCAGCAATGAACTTCATGTTCAGGGTGTCGTCTTCATTGTCTTCATCGCCATGTACTCGTTCTCTTATTTCTAAACTAATCGTGAAGATTTTCTACTCTCTCAAGTTAATATCAACTAGCAGTTCTCTTATGTGCAGTGTTCACTGTTCAGGGCAAATGACAAACAACCTGTTAACATTGTCTTTAAAAGACCTTTATATTGCTAATGAATCATAATGAGTTTATTGTAAATACAACCATCTACACGAGGAAACGAGCTCCTCACACGGGCACATCATCAATATTTACGGTAAACTGTGCTTTACACTCAGTCAAATAAATGAATAATTTGTGAGGGTTGTTATGCTAAACATTATTCTCCTCTCAGCGGAGCGAGCGAGCCGCGGCGCCCCTCAGGGCTGTTTTCATGCCCAACAAACTGATTAGCATTGCGTTCCCCATCCTGCCTGCAGTAATTATTCATTTCAAAGGGAAACAATTGATTTTCAGAACGTGCTGATTAGAAACCTTCACATTTTGGTGTATTAAAAATTCCCTTGAAATCAAAAATCAAGATGTATAGTTCATATCTGTTTGCTGGGAGGCCATATGCATATTAGTGTACTAAATTGATTTTTAAAGAGGCCATATTATGTGTTGATTTTGTTTTTGGTCAACTAGAATATTTTCATGCTTGAATGTTCAATTTTTTTTATTATTGTTGCAGCTCTTCTTTTGCAGTCTGTCAGTCAAGAACCCAATACTTTAAGCGAAATCAAAGAACGAAACTGATGTGACATAATTTCAAACAAAATCAGGCCAAAAACTGATCTAGTGCAAAATAAAAAGCCTACGACTGAATCTGCAAATAAAATAAAATATGGAGAAAATTTTGAATTTGTGCTCAGATGCTATGCCCATCATTTATAGCAAAAAATCTAGTGAAGTCAAGTCACCTTTAATTAATATAGCGCTTTTTACAATACAGATTGTATCAAAGGAGCTTCACAGTGATAACATGAAAATAATACAACACAGATCAAAAATAATGTTGAATATTAAATGTCCCTAAGTAAGCAAGCAAGCCAAAAGCCAAGGCAACAGTGGCAAGGAACCAAAACTCCATCAGGTGACTGAATGGAGAAAAAAACCTTGTGAGAAACCAGGCTCAGTCGGTGGCCAGTTCTCCTCTGGCCAACGAAGGAACAGTGTGTGATTCGGGCAGCAAGTTAAAATGGATCGGAACATTTAAGAGTATTTGTCCATTTCCATCTGTTTGGAAGTCAAAGTAATCATGCCGGTTTGGAGACGAGATGTTGAGGGTCAGTGCCGATGGCTGTCATGTCGATGAGGCCGGCACTTTAGGATGAGTCCAGGCGCAGGTCCATCATAGAGGATCCCTGGGGATAAACAGAGAGACTAATATTAGCATAGACGCCATCCTTTTTATGATGTACCAAGTACATCAGGATTTACGGAACTTTTTCCCGGATCTAGCATTAATTCAAACTCAAACGGATTAAAAAAAGTTATTACTCTATCACCTGTGTGACATCATGAACCATGTGGTTGAGCGAAAAATTTGCGACAATATGTTTTTTCGGGAAACAGTCGTTACCAGCTGATTTTTTCAAATATGCATTGTACTGGTAGTGAAGTAGCGAGTTACGTCATTGTACGGAAACACACCCCATGGTAAACATATTTGACCTACCATTAGTCCATGGCAATGATGTAATAGGTAGGTGTGGCTCTGAGACTCCACCTTCTTTGATGTGGTAATCTTCTCTGCTTCATTTCGAGGTCAGACGTCCGCAAGTAAAGAGCTGGTGCAAACAGATACACATCGCTATTATCACACCGCTGTGTTTACTTAACTGCTGTTTTCTTTTTGCATATTAATCTAAATGCTATTCTCAGCAGGATGGGCAGCATCATGGATGTTTGCTAACTGTTCGTTTCTTAACTGTACAAGTTTACGATTATATCCAGGCCTTAACACTCTTTTTAGTTCCTGTATCTACTGTATGAAGTCCTTCCTTCCTATAAGCGCAATGTGCTCTGATTGGTCAGCCAGACCAGTGTGTTGTGATTGGTTTCAGAAATGTCACGCCTCTTACCATTTCAAGTTCAACGCACAACTAACACAATTCAACCTGACCTCAGCCTCTTTTTTGCATTTGCCTTGAGTTATTTAAATGAGGAATACTGTGATGTGTTCATTCACTGAAGAAAACTTATGTCTACAAATAATGGAGGCGTTTTAGGGAGTTCAGAAACAGTGCACACTATTATAGAGAATAACTCCGTTTGGAGCAACTTTGCCAATCCGGTCTCATCCCAATTCGTCATATAACTGACGTTTTGGGACGTCTTTTGACCATTCGTCAATATACGACTTTTTAGGGCCCCCTTAAACGTCGGTAGATGACGTTATGGGATCCTAACTCTACCCCATACCTAAACCTAACCCTAAACCCAACTCGTCACCTAACCGACGTTAAAGGTAAAGCGTCAGTTGTATGACGACCCAGGATCGTCATCTACCGACGTTTAAGGGGGCCCTAAAAAGTCATATATTGACGAATGGTCAAAAGACGTCCCAAAACGTCAGTTATATGACGAATTGGGATGAGACTGTGTTAACTTTGCAGACCTTTTTATGCTCAAATAGCAACATTACATACTAAATAAAGAGAATGAAAGAAAATCAGAAAGTATAGGACCTCTTTATCAGAGTCTTGATCATGGGGGGTCTGAACTGGCATCTCATAATTCACCTTTATTTCTATTTATGGTCATTCCCACAGATTCCCAGTCAGCTTTTGATACCACAGGAGGACAATGATCCATGATCACTCTGGATTATTGCCTTGGGCCTGTCTCTTTAAACTTAAATTTTTACAAGCAAAACCCTGTGGAGTCAAGCGATCTTAAGGAGCTTCTTTCAGTAGGAGTGTAATGTTTGATGAAGCACATATTCATGGACCATTGTGCACGAGGTTCTGTTATAAAGCACCTTTTATTTCGAACCATGCGCTGCTTCATTTGTTTTAATTAACTTGTTTACAATTTGTGTGGCAGATTTTCCTGCTGCATGAATCTGAATGCAAAACAGCTGCTGTCCGTCGTAATGTGATGACATGATGATATTTATGTTGTTGAATTATGCATTAAAACGGTCTGCAGAGTGGACATCAAAACCAGTTTTGGGTGAAAACGTGGTCGAGTTCACTCTGGATTTGGAAAATCTGGACGACAAAGTCAGCAGTGTGCTACAGGTAATTCATTTATTACAATTTGTATAGCCTACAATGTGCAATTACACTTAGACTTAAATACACTTATTGTAATGCAAGGTATTTTTGGGGGGATAGTGGGGGGTTACAATTTGTTGTTTATTAGCCTATCACTTAATGTTTAGGCTAGTACAAATTAAAATCTCAATTAAAAGCCTGATTTGATCATTCTTAATTTACCCTCTATTTTGATAATACGACATGAATGTTTTGTGAAGGGAATAAGTGTATTAAAGTTTTAACTCAGCAGTTGGTAATTTAAATGAGCCTGTGGTTGCAATTAAATGACCGTTTTCAGTGTCTTTTAATGTTCAAAATGATATAAACACAAGGGGAAAATTACTGCGATTTCAGTCAAATCTGGGAAAATGTCTTAGTTCATGGCTGGACAGATTTCCTCTTGTCTCTTCATATAGAAGCACATTATCATTATCAGTGGAATAGCTGCTTCTGGCAACATCTCTGTTAGTCGATTCCACTCTGGGATTCATCCAGAAATCAGTCTAGACAGGTTAAATAACAAACAAAGTAGACAGAAAAGCGTAATGGAAATAAATCTGATCATTTGTTGCAGCGCAGAATTGTAAAGGGCAGATGCTTGTAAACCCACTTGCGTCATGAACTTTTCTCTTTGATTTGAGTCACTACTTTACTCAGCAGAAATGTACCAGAATGCTAATTAAAGTGTGTGGATTAAGCCACAAAGTTGTACGTTTAATCAGTAAATAACAACACTAAGTGTCTTTACATCGCCACCTGCTGGCCTTATTCATCTTAACTTCAGTTTGAATGTAATTTGTGCTAGAAAGTACTGTGCTGATCCGCTGTGTTTACAGATATCTTTAACACCTCACCATGTCCCAGCCTGCTTCAAGACCTCCACCATCACAAGTCTTTATGAATACAAACCTGTCCCTCTAACATCTAATGAAGACCTTTAAGCGCCTCATTCTGTCTGACTTCAAATCCATCACAGACCTCCTGGACCCCCTGCAGTTTGCTTACAGGTCTGTAGATGAACATGGTCTCCCACTTCATCCCCAGCACCTGGATTCACCAGGATCCTGTTTGTGGATTTCTTTTTAACACAATCAGTCCGGCTCTGCGAGTTTGGAGCTTACGGATGACACCACCTTAGTTGGGTTCATCTCTGAGGCCCTGTTTACACCTGGTATTAAAGGAGCATTTCAGCCATTTCAACATTAATCTTTATTGAAAGTAGATCATATATGTCGTCGAAAATGTAAAAGAATGTTTAAATTTGGTGCCCTCTTGACCGAGAAAAGACAGATAATAACCGAAGGGCGCATTTGTATGGAAGACAACAACTCCCACAATGCACCATATTGCACAGCTCCGCAAGCCACACCCACTAATCTGTAACAGTGCAAACAGAAAAATCACTCTTCCGTCTACAAGGCTAACGTTAGCTGTCACCAGAGTTTGAAATCCATTTCACTCAAAATTTCTAGTTAGTTGGCTGTGGCGAGCAGGACGATCGAGGTCGAGGCCAGTGGCGTGAGTGATAATGAAAGAGACCTGTGAGATACACCGGTCTCGCGTCTATCACAGAGGAGCGAAAGCATAAAATAAGGAGTGACGAAGGCAGATCGAGAGAGAAACAGGCCTGATTTTATATTGAGTTTTGTTTCTGTTGTGTGTGGACAACAGACGTCAATGAGGGGCTGCTGGCTCATACTGTTGTTTTTTATTTGTTCATTTTACTATTAAAATGTTTAAATGTTCGCCGATTCCCGCCTCCTTCTTCCCACAACAACAAACGTTACATTGGCAAACTCATTAGTGAATTACTCCTCGTTTGTATTTCTTTCTATATGGTGAATTACTGCACGATACCTGGATGTTCAGTCAGACGAAACTAGGATGGTTCATATCACAACACAAATGTCCGTGTGCTCGTCTGATTCAGAGATTTCGTCCAGGAGAAATTGCCATCGTTGAAATTCTCTGCAGCAGATGGACTCTATCTGTGTCTGTAGAGTCCACAGCGAGAGCACAGGCACCAGCAGTCCGCCCAGCTCGAGCCAGTCCGGGCTCCTCGACCGCGACAGGCAGCCGCCTCCTGTTCCTCCATCAGCCTCAGCTGCTCTTCACTGTACTGCGACTCGTAAAGACAGCCACGAACATCAGATTTGAGCAGCAGAATTTCAAAATCTTCTTCCATATCATGTTTAGTTTCTTCCCTCATTGTCATAATTCTTATCTCCACAGCGTTTGTTAGCTTAGCTTCCAAACAAGATGGCTGATATTGATTCAGTTTCTGCAAGTGAAGTCCCACCCTCTGATCTGTAATAGGCCTGTAGGGTGAGTGGGTCCCACACCCTTGAATAATGAGGAGCTAATGTTTGTAGTCTCTACACTTTTTAATGAAATACTTTGTTTATTATGACGCAAAATTAAGATTTTAACGTCATAATAAGCAGGAAGTAAAACACTTAAAGGAGTAGTTCACTTTTAAGAAAACTTTTGCTGATAATTTACTCACCCCCATGTCATCCAAGATATCCATGTCTTTCTTTCTTCAGTTGAAAAGAAATTAAGGTTTTTGATGAAAACATTCCAGGATTTTCTCCATATAATGGACTTCATTGGGAACCAAACGGTTCAAGGTCCAAATGAGAGTTTCAGTGCATTTTCTGTTCATTTTCTGCCTACTGACCTAATCCATAAACATTATGGGAAGTGCACTTGCCAGACGGATTTAAGCTTTGCCGGCTGACGACCTGAGTTATTTTGGAAAACATAGTTCGGCTGGTCTTCCAGCTGTCAGAGCAGAAACGGAAGACGATGCTCTCAATATGTTTTTTGGGCGTCTCGTGTAAATTGCACAAGCTTATTTTGTCCATTAGATTGAAGATCTGAAAAGGTCTACATTTACCATCGACCCTCCCCTCGAAGAAATAAGGACATGGGTGAAAGCGAACAAAAGAGACTAATTAAAGCACTAGGTGTAAACGGGTACTTGTCTCCTTCGTCTACCAAAACGCATCTTAAAGGAGAACTCCGGTCAATTTTAACATTGAGCTCAATTTTTTGTATATTTGGAGTGATATCAGTACAGACAAAAACGTCAAAAATCGGTGTTGCCTACACCGTGTTATCGTCTTTTTAAAATTCGCACCCTGTTGACTTCAATTGGGGCATGATCTAAACCTGCTTTTAGTCTCTTAACATCCTTGATTTGTCATTACAAGTGCACAGCCATGTGAGTGGTGTTATTAAGAGTGACAACGGTCAATCTGACTGCAGTAGATGTGAAAGATATTAATAAAAATGATGTTAATTCAGCCAGCGCGCATACCTGTCTATTTGCTTCCTGTTTTCGGTCGAAGCCCACAGTAGTCGATTGTCGAGAACATGAACATGCCCCATTGAAGTCAACAGGGTGCGAATTTTAAAAAGACGATAACATGGTGTAGGCAACACCGATTTTTGTCGTTTTTGTCTGTACTGACATCACTCCAAATTTTATTAAAAAAAGGAGCTCAATGTTAAAATTGACCTGAGCTCTCCTTTAATAGTCATGTTTATTTAAGTAGGCTATACATCATCAATTACACCTAATACCACGTTTTAACCAACCCCATCTGCCCCATTATCATGTGTGACTCCCTAAATAGGCTACTTTTCAGTTTTGTGCAATCGTTGTATGTTTTTTGAGAGCCCAACATGTTTGCACTGGAATAATATTAAAAACATAGTAACGCCACAGCAATGTGACTTTGTTTATGTTAAAAGTCCATTCATTAAAAGAAGCTGAGGAAATAATTGAATTTGGATATGCAGGTTGATTTACTTAGCAGAGTCTGTAATAAAGACATACCTACATATATTTTCTTCTAAAATGGTACCTCTAATTCTCCAATATCCCATTGGTGGAAGTGCACGTCACATTTGGCCCTCGGATAGTGACGATAAAATATTTGTGGCCCTCACTATCATCAAAGTTGCCCATCCCTGCCCTAGTTGATATCATAGACTCCTTCCTCTTCCTGGGAACCCTCATCACCCTGGACCTCAAGTGGGCACTCAACTCTCTGATTTTAAAAAGAGCACCAGAGGATGTTTTTCCTGCAGCAGATGAAGTACTTCAACCCAAAGCCAATGATGGTGCACTTCTACACTTCTATCATCAAGTCCATACTCAGCTCCTCCATCAGCATCTGATACGATACTGCCAAAGTCAAAAGCAGACTGCAGCGTGTCATTCGCTCTGCTGAGAAGGTCGTCTGAGAATCTGCCTTCTCTTCTGGACCTGTACACGATCAGGACTCTAAAAATCGGGCAGTAAAGACTCTGGATAACCCTTCTCACCCTGGACAGAAACTCTCTGAGACACTCCTCTGGGAGGAGGCTGCGGTCCATTAAGACTGAAACTACATGGAACAAAAACAGATTCTTTCCATCTGTAATTGGCCTCATCAGCAATAGTGCAGGGACCATGTTCTCTTATGTGCCTCCATGGACATTAACACATTACATACAAAAAAAATCATTGTTGTTTCATTTCATTACAGTAATGCACACAACTCATACACATTAATGCACACATAAAGTGCACTTCCTGCACTAATGTACAGCTGTGTCAATTTTTATTCTTCCTGTTTGATTTATATTTACTTATAATAGTTTCTTTGTATTTATGCTTTTCTTTCATAACTTTTTTGACTTTTCTACAGATGTCTATCTCATTAATATTATTTTTTCCTTGTTTTTTGTTTTGTTTTTGTTTTTTACAATTTTTGAGCACACCCGTACACCAAGAACATTTAGTTTACATGTAATCCTACGGTACTTGGTAATAAAGGTGATACTGATTCTACAGAAAAGTCATTTCTTTTTGTCACAATTATGTCTTAAAAAGTCACAATAATGATTTGGTGTGTCGTAATTTATACTTTTGTGTAATCATAACTTTTTAATCTCATAATTAGAATTTCATCTTTTGTACCATGATTATTGTAAGATGATTTTGCAGCAATAATGAAAAAAAAAAAATCACTTTTCACAAATGTTTTTGTGTTGAATACTGTACATCCAACACACAATACTGATCTTGTCTTATGCGAACTCTCAGTTTCAAACAGATTGGTTTTCGTCTCAAATAATTCCAACAGCCGTCTTCACAAAGCCTTATTTGTTATCAATTAATAAAACGAATTTGCCAGCTGGACTGAGAACTGAATCAAAGGTGAGTTGAAATGGCCGTTTGTTCAAAACGAGACTCATATGATGCGACCCACCAAGAAAATGATCTGGAGTGGTCGAGATACGATCAGAGTTATTAGTTGCCCATTACGCTTGATGCAAACGGGAACAATGGGTTCATTTTCATCTCCGAATCAAAGGAATCAAAGTCTTCTTTAGATCCACTAAACCAAAAGCGAACAACCAAACCACTGGTCATTTGCCATTTGGCTTTCATGTTTCATAAAGGTCAAAGTCTAGGGGAAAATTTGGTTATGTTATTTTTAAATTAAACTGTTTATTGAACCTTTATAAAACCTATGTGTTTTTAAGTTGATGGTCATATTTCATACATCATGCTGGCTTTCTTGGTTTGTGAATATGCAGCTCAAACTCAAAGAGGAAAACTCACTTTTATTCAGAGGCTCAATCTGAGCAGTTACTATAATTTGGTGCAGTTGCTGACATTTATATGGCCAAAAAGTAAGATGAAATTCTGATAGCTTGTCATTTAAATGCATAAAAAAGCATACAAATATCAGTTGTTACACTGATCATAAAGCTAAACTTTTAAAAACAGTAAATATTAAAGCTCTGTAGTTTTTATTGAGGGGGAAAAACATAAATGAATGCAATAAAATGATGATTTACAGGTGGTCAAATACTTTTTCCTCAAAACCCTGATGTAAATGAAATAATGCATTAATAATCAAATAAATCTAAGTTTCTTCAGTCCAGTAAGTGTTCATCTTGAAATATCATTAACAATATAAAAGTTAATGTTACATTTAGGCTACTTCATACAAATCAGTTCCCTAAAAAAAACGTATAAACCATCAGACGACAGAAGGCATGTAGAATAGGTTTTTCAAATCAAATATGATGCAGTCTTTAGAGTTAAGACTTGCAATGTGTTTTCATGTGTCCATGCATTACTTGAATAGTTGTCCATGCACCATTAGAATGAATATGCTAAACATCACTTCTTTTCCAAAGGGATCTATCTACAGTATATAGTGCCCTTGTCTTGAGGTCAACCACTGTTTAACTTGAAATGCATCATGTAGAGCCTGTCATATCTTAGCACTTCCATTCACATGCTTAGAATACCTCATTCGGTTTTATAATTCAGTCCATCTTCCTTTCTGAGCAAGCATTTATTAGTCTGACAATGTAAATAAATGAAAGTATGTAAAACAAAATGTTACCATTCACAGCACATACTCATTCTTTGCATTCTCTGCATTCTTTAAAATGTGCGTCTGGATGGCAAATTGGTCAGAGACCTGTTTTATGAGCTATGCAGACATTTTAATTATGTAACTGAGAAATAGAATCACTCAGGAGGAGACAGACTGTCTTTTTTTCTCCACGGACCTGTTGTGATGTCCATAGCATATTTCTTTTTAAATATGGTCATTTTAAGACACAGCTGAGGAGATGGACCCTCATGCAAACAGACACACATCGTAAAGGGCTCATTACCTTTGTATTATTTCACTAATTACAGTTTTTCTTGATTGCAAAACACACTATAACTGATTCAAGTGCCTGGCCCAATTTCCCAAACCATTCAATCAGTTCTTGAAACAACGACACGTTCTGAGAAACATTTCTCCTGGTTTCCATTAATTTTTACTCAAAAATGTCAGAATTTTGCACAAGTGTAACTGTGTTCTCATTCAGAAAACACAAGTAATAGCACTCAAGTGTCACAATGTAAACTCAGATAGCAGACATTTATCCAAAACATTAAACTGATGACACTATTGGATTACATAAAAAAAGTTTTGTACACACTAATTCTTAATTGTGCGTAACTGATTTGTAGCTGGAAAATTAATTAAACATGTAGAATAAGTTCCAAGCCATTACATTGAGTATTATAAATTCAGACGTTTGTAATAGGTACATAAAAAGAAAAAAATAAGATTAGGCCTATCTATCAAAATCGGACACTGAGCAGTTTTTCATATATATATATATATATATATATATATAAATAAATAAAACAAGATTATCTTTTAAAATCGTCAGTTTTTCCTGTGAGTGAGACTGGAAAACCCGTGGTGGATGGAGGCTGAGTGATAAGAGATCGCTTAGAGTGCAGAGAGGAACGAGCTTTGGCTCCAGTTCTGTTTTTGCTGCCGCGCCAACATAAGAGCTTAACATCGGTCTCGTATGCACGATTAGAGGATATTCTAACTAATTTGCGGTAAAACTAGTCGATCACGAGTGGCTCAATGGGTGGAACTATAGATAAACTCATCTTTTCAGGTATTTTAGTAACCGGCTTGACACTTCAGCATGAGAAATCATTATGCCCCACAAAGGCAAAGCGCAGTAGGCCTACATATTTGGTCAAAAATGAGTTAAGACTTGTAATGGGCTTTATGACATGTCTGTCTTGTGAAAAAATATCTGGGTTAAATTATGTCCCGTTTCGGAGATGATGCATTAACGTAGACTCACTGTATTCCGGACGTATTCCGGACACTTGACAAATTTTATAAATAAACACTTTCAGGTCACGGCATATATATATATATATATATATCCGTGTCATCTTTGCCTCCTCCTCTTTAGATTCCGACCAACTTTATGCTTCCAGAGCCAGTCGTTTCAAAGAAATCAACGCGAGTTTCTAACGGTCACCTGTTCAGAAAATGATGAGGGGAAGGTTTTCCGGCAGGACAAATGGACGAGGGGATAATATACCTCAATAGAAAACGGCTCTTAAAACACGATTACCCACCAGAAAATGACGGAAAAAAAAACATTCTAATGGTCTTATAAAATTTTATGAGTTACAGTTTGAAAATATTTGTACTTTAAGGGATTAAAAAAAGAATAATATTTAAAATTCTTAAATATAACTTTAGAATATATGCTCAAATGAGCAATTGTCGATTAAATGAGTGTATAGACGCTTATACAACAAAATTATGGAGATTAATTACTTTACCAACTTATAGTCGTTAAAATGTATGCGTTTTACATTAGAAATGACTGTCCGAAACACAGTGAGTAGAAATTTTCAGGTGTCCGGAACACCGTGAGTCCTCATGGTAATCCGGACACTGCGTCTCTCGGCAGTTTTTTTAGGATTTCTCTAAAATGATTTGCTCAAAATGTGTCAAACAAACTCTGAAACGTGTGGAAGGCGTGTCCCCAGAGACAGACGAGCAATCATGTTTATCTTTCAGCGGGTTGATATCTTAAAGGACGTTTTACTGTGCAAAGTGTCCGGAATACAGTGAGTCTACGTTACCACATAATATAGGCTACCCAAGGGCCACAATGGCTGATGACAGGTTAAGTCACATCGGAATTCTCAGTATTGAGTCGAGCACGGTCCCTCAACATGGATGAGTTTGTGAAACATTTTGCCAGTTCTCATCAGAACCGCGGAATTATGTTTTTTTTTTTTTGTAAATAAACAGCAGTTCAAAACAGACACATGCTACTGTATCTTATCTCCTTGGTGCTTCAGCTTTGTTTTCTGCTAATATTTTGGATGTTCAACAATTATAGTTACAAACAGAGTGACCCAATTCCTTCCACTGTGTGTGTGTGTGTGTGTACCCCCAAATATAGCAGTGGCCACCCCCTGGCCACCGCGTGTATAAAACTCTAGTTCCGCCACTGCTTCCAGAGCTGAGATATTGAAACTCAAAATTTTGACCAGAAAAAAAAAATGACAGTGTTACCCTTTATGTTTTTTTTGGGGGGGTTAAAAATTAAGTTTCTCCAATCTTCTCAAAACTCTGGATTCTGATAGAGGGCCACGAGACATAGACCCGGGTGCAAAAATTGAGGCTGTAGACCCTCCCAGAGCTGAGATATTGAAACTCAAAATTTTGACCAGAAAAAAAAATGACAGTGTTACCCCCTACGTATTTTTTCGGGGGGTGAAAAATTAAGTTTCTCCAATCTTCTCAAAACTCTGGATTCTGATAGAGGGCCACGAGACATGGACCCGGGTGCAAAAATTGAGGCTGTAGACCCTTCTAGAGCTGAGATATTGAAACTCAAAATTTTGACCAGAAAAAAAATGACAGTGTTACCCCTTATGTTTTTTTTTCGGGGGGTGAAAAATTAAGTTTCTCCAATCTTCTCAAAACTCTGGATTCTGATAGAGGGCCACGAGACATGGACCTGGGTGCAAAAATTGAGGCTGTAGACCCTTCCAGAGCTGAGATATTGAAACTCAAAATTTTGACCAGAAAAAAAAAAATGACAGTGTTACCCCTTATGTTTTTTTCGGGGGGTGAAAAATTAAGTTTCTCCAATCTTCTCAAAACTCTGGATTCTGATAGAGGGCCACGAGACATGGACCCGGGTGCAAAAATTGAGGCTGTAGACCCTTCCAGAGCTGAGATATTGAAACTCAAAATTTTGACCAGAAAAAAAAATGACAGTGTTACCCCTTATGTTTTTTTTCGGGGGGTGAAAAATTAAGTTTCTCCAATCTTCTCAAAACTCTGGATTCTGATAGAGGGCCAAGAGACTTGGACCCGGGTGCAAAAATTGAGGCTGTAGACCCTTCCAGAGCTGAGATATTAAAACTCAAAATTTATACCAGAAAAAAAATGACAGTGTTACCCCTTATGTTTTTTTTCGGGGGGTGAAAAATAAAGTTTCTCCAATCTTCTCAAAACTCTGGATTCTGATAGAGGGCCACGAGACATGGACCTGGGTGCAAAAATTGAGGCTGTAGACCCTTCCAGAGCTGAGATATTGAAACTCAAAATTTTGACCAGAAAAAAAATGACAGTGTTACCCCTTACGTATTTTTTCGGGGGGTGAAAAAATAAGTTTCTCCAATCTTCTCAAAACTCTGGATTCTGATAGAGGGCCACGAGACATGGACTCGGGTGCAAAAATTGAGGCTGTAGAGCCTTCCAGAGCTGAGATATTGAAACTCAAAATTTTGACCAGAAAAAAAAATGACAGTGTTACCCCTTATGTTTTTTTTCGGGGGGTGAAAAATTAAGTTTCTCCAATCTTCTCAAAACTCTGGATTCTGATAGAGGGCCACGAGACATGGACCCGGGTGCAAAAATTGAGGCTGTAGACCCTTCCAGAGCTGAGATATTGAAACTCAAAATTTTGACCAGAAAAAAAAAATGACAGTGTTACCCCTTATGTTTTTTTCGGGGGGTGAAAAATTAAGTTTCTCCAATCTTCTCATAACTCTGGATTCTGATACAGGGCCACGAGACATGGACCTGGGTGCAAAAATTGAGGCTGTAGACCCTTCCAGAGCTGAGATATTGAAACTCAAATTTTTGACCAGAAAAAAAAAATGACAGTGTTACCCCTTATGTTTTTTTTTCGGGGGTGAAAAATTAAGTTTCTCCAATCTTCTCAAAACTCTGGATTCTGATAGAGGGCCACGAGACATGGACCTGGGTGCAAAAATTGAGGCTCTAGACCCTTCCAGAGCTGAGATATTAAAACTCAAAATTTTGACCAGAAAAAAAAATGACAGTGTTACCCCTTATGTTTTTTTTCGGGGGGTGAAAAATTAAGTTTCTCCAATCTTCTCAAAACTCTGGATTCTGATAGAGGGCCACGAGACATGGACCTGGGTGCAAAAATTGAGGCTGTAGACCCTTCCAGAGCTAAGATATTGAAACTCAAAATTTTGACCAGAAAAAAAAAATGACAGTGTTACCCCTTATGTTTTTTTTTTCGGGGGGTGAAAAATTAAGTTTCTCCAATCTTCTCAAAACTCTGGATTCTGATAGAGGGCCATGAGACATGGACCTGGGTGCAAAAATTGAGGCTGTAGACCCTTCCAGAGCTAAGATATTGAAACTCAAAATTTTGACCAGAAAAAAAAAAATGACAGTGTTACCCCTTATGTTTTTTTTCGGGGGGTGAAAAATTAAGTTTCTCCAATCTTCTCAAAACTCTGGATTCTGATAGAGGGCCACGAGACATGGACCCGGGGTGCAAAAATTGAGGCTGTAGACCCTTCAAGAGCTGAGATATTGAAACTCAAAATTTTGACCAGAAAATAAAATGACAGTGTTACCCCTTACGTATTTTTTCGGGGGGTGAAAAAATAAGTTTCTCCAATCTTCTCAAAACTCTGGATTCTGATAGAGGGCCACGAGACATGGACCTGGGATCAAAAATTGAGGCTGTAGAGCCTTCCAGAGCTGAGATATTGAAACTCAAAATTTTGACCAGAAAAAAAAAATGACAGTGTTACCCCTTATGTTTTTTTTTCGGGGGGTGAAAAATTAAGTTTCTCCAATCTTCTCAAAACTCTGGATTCTGATAGAGGGCCACGAGACATGGACCCAGGTGCAAAAATTGAGGCTGTAGACCTTTCAAGAGCTGAGATATTGAAACTCAAAATTTTGACCAGAAAATAAAACGACAGTGTTACCCCTTACGTATTTTTTCGGGGGGTGAAAAAATAAGTTTCTCCAATCTTCTCAAAACTCTGGATTCTGATAGAGGGCCACGAGACATGGACCTGGGTGCGAAAATTGAGGCTGTAGAGCTTTCCAGAGCTGAGATATTGAAACTCAAAATTTTGACCAGAAAAAAAAAATGACAGTGTTACCCCTTATGTTTTTTTTCGGGGGGTGAAAAATTAAGTTTCTCCAATCTTCTCAAAACTCTGGATTCTGATAGAGGGCCACGAGACATGGACCCGGGTCCAAAAATTGAGGCTGTAGACCCTTCCAGAGCTGAGATATTGAAACTCAAAATTTTGACCAGAAAAAAAAATGACAGTGTTACCCCTTATGTTTTTTTTTTCGGGGGGTGAAAAATTAAGTTTCTCCAATCTTCTCATAACTCTGGATTCTGATACAGGGCCACGAGACATGGACCTGGGTGCAAAAATTGAGGCTGTAGACCCTTCCAGAGCTGAGATATTGAAACTCAAATTTTTGACCAGAAAAAAAAAATGACAGTGTTACCCCTTACGTATTTTTTCGGGGGGTGAAAAATTAAGTTTCTCCAATCTTCTCAAAACTCTGGATTCTGATAGAGGGCCACGAGACATGGACCTGAGTGCAAAAATTGAGGCTGTAGACCCTTCCAGAGCTAAGATATTGAAACTCAAAATTTTGACCAGAAAAAAAAAATGACAGTGTTACCCCTTATGTTTTTTTTCGGGTGGTGAAAAATTAAGTTTCTCCAATCTTCTCAAAACTCTGGATTCTGATAGAGGGCCACGAGACATGGACCTGGGTGCAAAAATTGAGGCTGTAGACCCTTCAAGAGCTGAGATATTGAAACTCAAAATTTTGAGCAGAAAATAAAATGACAGTGTTACCCCTTACGTATTTTTTCGGGGGGTGAAAAAATAAGTTTCTCCAATCTTCTCAAAACTCTGGATTCTGATAGAGGGCCACGAGACATGGACCTGGGTGCAAAAATTGAGGCTGTAGACCCTTCAAGAGCTGAGATATTGAAACTCAAAATTTTGACCAGAAAATAAAATGACAGTGTTACCCCTTACGTATTTTTTCGGGGGGTGAAAAATTAAGTTTCTCCAATCTTCTCAAAACTCTGGATTCTGATAGAGGGCCACGAGACATGGACCTGGGTGCAAAAATTGAGGCTGTAGAGCCTTCCAGAGCTGAGATATTGAAACTCAAAATTTTGACAAGAAAAAAAAAAATGACAGTGTTACCCCTTATGTTTTTTTTTCGGGGGGTGAAAAATTAAGTTTCTCCAATCTTCTCAAAACTCTGGATTCTGATAGAGGGCCACGAGACATGGACCTGGGTGCAAAAATTGAGGCTGTAGACCATTCCAGAGCTAAGATATTGAAACTCAAAATTTTGACCAGAAAAAAAATGACAGTGTTACCCCTTATGTTTTTTTCGGGGGGTGAAAAATTAAGTTTCTCCAATCTTCTCAAAACTCTGGATTCTGATAGAGGGCCACGAGACATGGACCTGGGTGCAAAAATTGAGGCTGTAGACCCTTCCAGAGCTGAGATATTGAAACTCAAAATTTTGACCAGAAAAAAAAATGACAGTGTTACCCCTTATGTTTTTTTTTTCGGGGGTGAAAAATTAAGTTTCTCCAATCTTCTCAAAACTCTGGATTCTGATAGAGGGCCACGAGACATGGACCCGGGTGCAAAAATTGAGGCTGTAGACCCTTCAAGAGCTGAGATATTGAAACTCAAAATTTTGACCAGAAAATAAAATGACAGTGTTACCCCTTACGTATTTTTTCGGGGGGTGAAAAAATAAGTTTCTCCAATCTTCTCAAAACTCTGGATTCTGATAGAGGGCCACGAGACATGGACCTGGGTGCAAAAATTGAGGATGTAGACCCTTCCAGAGCTAAGATATTGAAACTCAAAATTTTGACCAGAAAAAAAAAATGACAGTGTTACCCCTTATGTTTTTTTTTTTTCGGGGGCTGAAAAATTAAGTTTCTCCAATCTTCTCAAAACTCTGGATTCTGATAGAGGGCCACGAGACATGGACCTGGGTGCAAAAATTGAGGCTGTAGACCCTTCCAGAGCTAAGATATTGAAACTCAAAATTTTGACCAGAAAAAAAATGACAGTGTTACCCCTTATGTTTTTTTTCGGGGGGTGAAAAATTAAGTTTCTCCAATCTTCTCAAAACTCTGGATTCTGATAGAGGGCCACGAGACATGGACCCGGGTGCAAAAATTGAGGCTGTAGACCCTTCAAGAGCTGAGATATTGAAACTCAAAATTTTGACCAGAAAATAAAATGACAGTGTTACCCCTTACGTTTTTTTTCGGAGGGTGAAAAATTAAGTTTCTCCAATCTTCTCAAAACTCTGGATTCTGATAGAGGGCCACGAGACATGGACCTGGGTGCAAAAATTGAGGCTGTAGACCCTTCCAGAGCTAAGATATTGAAACTCAAAATTTTGACCAGAAAAAAAAAATGACAGTGTTACCCCTTATGTTTTTTTTTCGGGGGGTGAAAAATTAAGTTTCTCCAATCATCTCCAAACTCTGGATTCTGATAGAGGGCCATGAGACATGGACCCGGGTGCAAAAATTAAGGCTGTAGACCCTTCAAGAGCTGAGATATTGAAACTCAAAATTTTGACCAGAAAATAAAATGACAGTGTTACCCCTTACGTATTTTTTCGGGGGGTGAAAAAATAAGTTTCTCCAATCTTCTCAAAACTCTGGATTCTGATACAGGGCCACGAGACATGGACCTGGGTGCAAAAATTGAGGCTGTAGACCCTTCCAGAGCTGAGATATTGAAACTCAAAATTTTGACCAGAAAAAAAAAATGACAGTGTTACCCCTTATGTTTTTTTTCGGGGGGTGAAAAATTAAGTTTCTCCAATCTTCTCAAAACTCTGGATTCTGATAGAGGGCCACGAGACATGGACCCGGGTGCAAAAATTGAGGCTGTAGACCCTTCCAGAGCTGAGATATTGAAACTCAAAATTTTGACCAGAAAAAAAAATGACAGTGTTACCCCTTATGTTTTTTTTCGGGGGGTGAAAAATTAAGTTTCTCCAATCTTCTCATAACTCTGGATTCTGATACAGGGCCACGAGACATGGACCTGGGTGCAAAAATTGAGGCTGTAGACCCTTCCAGAGCTAAGATATTGAAACTCAAAATTTTGACCAGAAAAAAAAAATCACAGTGTTACCCCTTATGTTTTTTTTTCGGGGGGTGAAAAAATAAGTTTCTCCAATCTTCTCAAAACTCTGGATTCTGATAGAGGGCCACGAGACATGGACCTGGGTGCAAAAATTGAGGCTGTAGACCCTTCCAGAGCTGAGATATTAAAACTCAAAATTTTGACCAGAAAAAAAAATGACAGTGTTACCCCTTACGTATTTTTTCGGGGGGTGAAAAATTAAGTTTCTCCAATCTTCTCAAAACTCTGGATTCTGATAGAGGGCCACGAGACATGGACCTGGGTGCAAAAATTGAGGCTGTAGACCCTTCCAGAGCTAAGATATTGAAACTCAAAATTTTGACCAGAAAAAAAAATGACAGTGTTACCCCTTATGTTTTTTTTCGGGGGGTGAAAAATTAAGTTTCTCCAATCTTCTCAAAACTCTGGATTCTGATAGAGGGCCACGAGACATGGACCTGGGTGCAAAAATTGAGGCTGTAGACCCTTCCAGAGCTAAGATATTGAAACTCAAAATTTTGACCAGAAAAAAAAATGACAGTGTTACCCCTTATGTTTTTTTTTCGGGGGGTGAAAAATTAAGTTTCTCCAATCTTCTCAAAACTCTGGATTCTGATAGAGGGCAACGAGACATGGACCCGGGTGCAAAAATTGAGGCTGTAGACCCTTCAAGAGCTGAGATATTGAAACTCAAAATTTTGACCAGAAAAAAAAAATGACAGTGTTACCCCTTACGTATTTTTTCGGGGAGTGAAAAAATAAGTTTCTCCAATCTTCTCAAAACTCTGGATTCTGATAGAGGGCCACGAGACATGGACCCGGGTGCAAAAATTGAGGCTGTAGACCCTTCCAGAGCTGAGATATTGAAACTCAAAATTTTGACCAGAAAAAAAAATGACAGTGTTACCCCTTATGTTTTTTTTCGGGGGGTGAAAAATTAAGTTTCTCCAATCTTCTCAAAACTCTGGATTCTGATAGAGGGCCACGAGACATGGACCTGGGTGCAAAAATTGAGGCTGTAGACCCTTCCAGAGCTAAGATATTGAAACTCAAAATTTTGACCTGAAAAAAAAAAATGACAGTGTTACCCCTTATGTTTTTTTTCGGGGGGTGAAACATTAAGTTTCTCCAATCTTCTCAAAACTCTGGATTCTGATAGAGGGCCACGAGACATGGACCTGGGTGCAAAAATTGAGGCTGTAGACCCTTCCAGAGCTGAGATATTGAAACTCAAAATTTTGACCAGAAAAAAAAAATGACAGTGTTACCCCTTATGGTTTTTTTTCGGGGGTGAAAAATTAAGTTTCTCCAATCTTCTCAAAACTCTGGATTCTGATAGAGGGCCACGAGACATGGACCCGGGTGCAAAAATTGAGGCTGTAGACCCTTCAAGAGCTGAGATATTGAAACTCAAAATTTTGACCAGAAAATAAAATGACAGTGTTACCCCTTACGTATTTTTTCGGGGGGTGAAAAAATAAGTTTCTCCAATCTTCTCAAAACTCTGGATTCTGATAGAGGGCCACGAGACATGGACCTGGGTGCAAAAATTGAGGCTGTAGAGCCTTCCAGAGCTGAGATATTGAAACTCAAAATTTTGACCAGAAAAAAAAATGACAGTGTTACCCCTTATGTTTTTTTTCGGGGGGTGAAAAATTAAGTTTCTCCAATCTTCTCAAAACTCTGGATTCTGATAGAGGGCCACGAGACATGGACCTGGGTGCAAAAATTGAGGCTGTAGACCCTTCCAGAGCTAAGATATTGAAACTCAAAATTTTGACCAAAAAAAAAAAAATGACAGTGTTACCCCTTATGTTTTTTTTCGGGGGGTGAAAAATTAAGTTTCTCCAATCTTCTCAAAACTCTGGATTCTGATAGAGGGCCACGAGACATGGACCTGGGTGCAAAAATTGAGGCTGTAGACCCTTGCAGAGCTGAGATATTGAAACTCAAAATTTTGACCAGAAAAAAAAATGACAGTGTTACCCCTTATGTTTTTTTTCGGGGGGTGAAAAATTAAGTTTCTCCAATCTTCTCAAAACTCTGGATTCTGATAGAGGGCCACGAGACATGGACCCGGGTGCAAAAATTGAGGCTGTAGACCCTTCCAGAGCTGAGATATTGAAACTCAAAATTTTTGACCAGAAAAAAAAATGACAGTGTTACCCCTTATGTTTTTTTCGGGGGGTGAAAAATTAAGTTTCTCCAATCTTCTCATAACTCTGGATTCTGATACAGGGCCACGAGACATGGACCTGGGTGCAAAAATTGAGGCTGTAGACCCTTCCAGAGCTGAGATATTGAAACTCAAATTTTTGACCAGAAAAAAAAAATGACAGTGTTACCCCTTATGTTTTTTTTTCGGGGGTGAAAAATTAAGTTTCTCCAATCTTCTCAAAACTCTGGATTCTGATAGAGGGCCACGAGACATGGACCCGGGTGCAACAATTGAGTCTGTAGACCCTTCCAGAGCTGAGATATTGAAACTCAAAATTTTGACCAGAAAATATAATGACAGTGTTACCCCTTACGTATTTTTTCGGGGGGTGAAAAAATAAGTTTCTCCAATCTTCTCAAAACTCTGGATTCTGATAGAGGGCCACGAGACATGGACCTGGGTGCAAAAATTGAGGCTGTAGACCCTTCAAGAGCTGAGATATTGAAACTCAAAATTTTGACCAGAAAATAAAATGACAGTGTTACCCCTTACGTATTTTTTCGGGGGGTGAAAAATTAAGTTTCTCCAATCTTCTCAAAACTCTGGATTCTGATAGAGGGCCACGAGACATGGACCTGGGTGCAAAAATTGAGGCTGTAGAGCCTTCCAGAGCTGAGATATTGAAACTCAAAATTTTGACCAGAAAAAAAAAATGACAGTGTTACCCCTTATGTTTTTTTTTCGGGGGGTGAAAAATTAAGTTTCTCCAATCTTCTCAAAACTCTGGATTCTGATAGAGGGCCACGAGACATGGACCTGGGTGCAAAAATTGAGGCTGTAGACCATTCCAGAGCTAAGATATTGAAACTCAAAATTTTGACCAGAAAAAAAATGACAGTGTTACCCCTTATGTTTTTTTCGGGGGGTGAAAAATTAAGTTTCTCCAATCTTCTCAAAACTCTGGATTCTGATAGAGGGCCACGAGACATGGACCTGGGTGCAAAAATTGAGGCTGTAGACCCTTCCAGAGCTGAGATATTGAAACTCAAAATTTTGACCAGAAAAAAAAATGACAGTGTTACCCCTTATGTTTTTTTTTCGGGGGTGAAAAATTAAGTTTCTCCAATCTTCTCAAAACTCTGGATTCTGATAGAGGGCCACGAGACATGGACCCGGGTGCAAAAATTGAGGCTGTAGACCCTTCAAGAGCTGAGATATTGAAACTCAAAATTTTGACCAGAAAATAAAATGACAGTGTTACCCCTTACGTATTTTTTCGGGGGGTGAAAAAATAAGTTTCTCCAATCTTCTCAAAACTCTGGATTCTGATAGAGGGCCACGAGACATGGACCTGGGTGCAAAAATTGAGGATGTAGACCCTTCCAGAGCTAAGATATTGAAACTCAAAATTTTGACCAGAAAAAAAAAAATGACAGTGTTACCCCTTATGTTTTTTTTTTCGGGGGCTGAAAAATTAAGTTTCTCCAATCTTCTCAAAACTCTGGATTCTGATAGAGGGCCACGAGACATGGACCCGGGTGCAAAAATTGAGGCTGTAGACCCTTCAAGAGCTGAGATATTGAAACTCAAAATTTTGACCAGAAAAAAAAATGACAGTGTTACCCCTTATGTTTTTTTTTCGGGGGATGAAAAATTAAGTTTCTCCAATCATCTCCAAACTCTGGATTCTGATAGAGGGCCACGAGACATGGACCCGGGTGCAAAAATTAAGGCTGTAGACCCTTCAAGAGCTGAGATATTGAAACTCAAAATTTTGACCAGAAAATAAAATGACAGTGTTACCCCTTACGTATTTTTTCGGGGGGTGAAAAAATAAGTTTCTCCAATCTTCTCAAAACTCTGGATTCTGATACAGGGCCACGAGACATGGACCTGGGTGCAAAAATTGAGGCTGTAGACCCTTCCAGAGCTGAGATATTGAAACTCAAAATTTTGACCAGAAAAAAAAATGACAGTGTTACCCCTTATGTTTTTTTTCGGGGGGTGAAAAATTAAGTTTCTCCAATCTTCTCAAAACTCTGGATTCTGATAGAGGGCCACGAGACATGGACCCGGGTGCAAAAATTGAGGCTGTAGACCCTTCCAGAGCTGAGATATTGAAACTCAAAATTTTGACCAGAAAAAAAAATGACAGTGTTACCCCTTATGTTTTTTTTCGGGGGGTGAAAAATTAAGTTTCTCCAATCTTCTCATAACTCTGGATTCTGATACAGGGCCACGAGACATGGACCTGGGTGCAAAAATTGAGGCTGTAGACCCTTCCAGAGCTAAGATATTGAAACTCAAAATTTTGACCAGAAAAAAAAAATCACAGTGTTACCCCTTATGTTTTTTTTTCGGGGGGTGAAAAAATAAGTTTCTCCAATCTTCTCAAAACTCTGGATTCTGATAGAGGGCCACGAGACATGGACCTGGGTGCAAAAATTGAGGCTGTAGACCCTTCCAGAGCTGAGATATTAAAACTCAAAATTTTGACCAGAAAAAAAAAATGACAGTGTTACCCCTTACGTATTTTTTCGGGGGGTGAAAAATTAAGTTTCTCCAATCTTCTCAAAACTCTGGATTCTGATAGAGGGCCACGAGACATGGACCTGGGTGCAAAAATTGAGGCTGTAGACCCTTCCAGAGCTAAGATATTGAAACTCAAAATTTTGACCAGAAAAAAAAATGACAGTGTTACCCCTTATGTTTTTTTTCGGGGGGTGAAAAATTAAGTTTCTCCAATCTTCTCAAAACTCTGGATTCTGATAGAGGGCCACGAGACATGGACCTGGGTGCAAAAATTGAGGCTGTAGACCCTTCCAGAGCTAAGATATTGAAACTCAAAATTTTGACCAGAAAAAAAAATGACAGTGTTACCCCTTATGTTTTTTTTTGGGGGGGTGAAAAATTAAGTTTCTCCAATCTTCTCAAAACTCTGGATTCTGATAGAGGGCCACGAGACATGGACCCGGGTGCAAAAATTGAGGCTGTAGACCCTTCAAGAGCTGAGATATTGAAACTCAAAATTTTGACCAGAAAAAAAAAATGACAGTGTTACCCCTTACGTATTTTTTCGGGGAGTGAAAAAATAAGTTTCTCCAATCTTCTCAAAACTCTGGATTCTGATAGAGGGCCACGAGACATGGACCCGGGTGCAAAAATTGAGGCTGTAGACCCTTCCAGAGCTGAGATATTGAAACTCAAAATTTTGACCAGAAAAAAAAATGACAGTGTTACCCCTTATGTTTTTTTTCGGGGGGTGAAAAATTAAGTTTCTCCAATCTTCTCAAAACTCTGGATTCTGATAGAGGGCCACGAGACATGGACCTGGGTGCAAAAATTGAGGCTGTAGACCCTTCCAGAGCTAAGATATTGAAACTCAAAATTTTGACCTGAAAAAAAAAAATGACAGTGTTACCCCTTATGTTTTTTTTCGGGGGGTGAAACATTAAGTTTCTCCAATCTTCTCAAAACTCTGGATTCTGATAGAGGGCCACGAGACATGGACCTGGGTGCAAAAATTGAGGCTGTAGACCCTTCCAGAGCTGAGATATTGAAACTCAAAATTTTGACCAGAAAAAAAAATGACAGTGTTACCCCTTATGGTTTTTTTTCGGGGGTGAAAAATTAAGTTTCTCCAATCTTCTCAAAACTCTGGATTCTGATAGAGGGCCACGAGACATGGACCCGGGTGCAAAAATTGAGGCTGTAGACCCTTCAAGAGCTGAGATATTGAAACTCAAAATTTTGACCAGAAAATAAAATGACAGTGTTACCCCTTACGTATTTTTTCGGGGGGTGAAAAAATAAGTTTCTCCAATCTTCTCAAAACTCTGGATTCTGATAGAGGGCCACGAGACATGGACCTGGGTGCAAAAATTGAGGCTGTAGAGCCTTCCAGAGCTGAGATATTGAAACTCAAAATTTTGACCAGAAAAAAAAATGACAGTGTTACCCCTTATGTTTTTTTTTGGGGGGTGAAAAATTAAGTTTCTCCAATCTTCTCAAAACTCTGGATTCTGATAGAGGGCCACGAGACATGGACCTGGGTGCAAAAATTGAGGCTGTAGACCCTTCCAGAGCTAAGATATTGAAACTCAAAATTTTGACCAAAAAAAAAAATGACAGTGTTACCCCTTATGTTTTTTTTCGGGGGGTGAAAAATTAAGTTTCTCCAATCTTCTCAAAACTCTGGATTCTGATAGAGGGCCACGAGACATGGACCTGGGTGCAAAAATTGAGGCTGTAGACCCTTGCAGAGCTGAGATATTGAAACTCAAAATTTTGACCAGAAAAAAAAATGACAGTGTTACCCCTTATGTTTTTTTTCGGGGGGTGAAAAATTAAGTTTCTCCAATCTTCTCAAAACTCTGGATTCTGATAGAGGGCCACGAGACATGGACCCGGGTGCAAAAATTGAGGCTGTAGACCCTTCCAGAGCTGAGATATTGAAACTCAAAATTTTGACCAGAAAAAAAAATGACAGTGTTACCCCTTATGTTTTTTTCGGGGGGTGAAAAATTAAGTTTCTCCAATCTTCTCATAACTCTGGATTCTGATACAGGGCCACGAGACATGGACCTGGGTGCAAAAATTGAGGCTGTAGACCCTTCCAGAGCTGAGATATTGAAACTCAAATTTTTGACCAGAAAAAAAAAATGACAGTGTTACCCCTTATGTTTTTTTTTCGGGGGTGAAAAATTAAGTTTCTCCAATCTTCTCAAAACTCTGGATTCTGATAGAGGGCCACGAGACATGGACCCGGGTGCAACAATTGAGTCTGTAGACCCTTCCAGAGCTGAGATATTGAAACTCAAAATTTTGACCAGAAAATATAATGACAGTGTTACCCCTTACGTATTTTTTCGGGGGGTGAAAAAATAAGTTTCTCCAATCTTCTCAAAACTCTGGATTCTGATAGAGGGCCACGAGACATGGACCTGGGTGCAAAAATTGAGGCTGTAGAGCCTTCCAGAGCTGAGATATTGAAACTCAAAATTTTGACCAGAAAAAAAAATGACAGTGTTACCCCTTATGTTTTTTTTCGGGGGGTGCAAAATTAAGTTTCTCCAATCTTCTCAAAACTCTGGATTCTGATAGAGGGCCACGAGACATGGACCTGGGTGCAAAAATTGAGGCTGTAGACCCTTCCAGAGCTGAGATATTGAAACTCAAAATTTTGACCAGAAAAAAAAAATGACAGTGTTACCCCTTACGTTTTTTTTCGGGGGGTGAAAAATTAAGTTTCTCCAATCTTCTCAAAACTCTGGATTCTGATAGAGGGCCACGAGACATGGACCTGGGTGCAAAAATTGAGGCTCTAGACCCTTCCAGAGCTGAGATATTAAAACTCAAAATTTTGACCAGAAAAAAAAATGACAGTGTTACCCCTTACGTATTTTTTCGGGGGGTGAAAAATTAAGTTTCTCCAATCTTCTCAAAACTCTGGATTCTGATAGAGGGCCACGAGACATGGACCTGGGTGCAAAAATTGAGGCTGTAGACCCTTCCAGAGCTAAGATATTGAAACTCAAAATTTTGACCAGAAAAAAAAAATGACAGTGTTACCCCTTATGTTTTTTTTCGGGGGGTGAAAAATTAAGTTTCTCCAATCTTCTCAAAACTCTGGATTCTGATAGAGGGCCACGAGACATGGACCTGGGTGCAAAAATTGAGGCTGTAGACCCTTCCAGAGCTAAGATATTGAAACTCAAAATTTTGACCAGAAAAAAAAATGACAGTGTTACCCCTTATGTTTTTTTTCGGGGGGTGAAAAATTAAGTTTCTCCAATCTTCTCAAAACTCTGGATTCTGATAGAGGGCCACGAGACATGGACCCGGGTGCAAAAATTGAGGCTGTAGACCCTTCAAGAGCTGAGATATTGAAACTCAAAATTTTGACCAGAAAATAAAATGACAGTGTTACCCCTTACGTATTTTTTCGGGGGGTGAAAAAATAAGTTTCTCCAATCTTCTCAAAACTCTGGATTCTGATAGAGGGCCACGAGACATGGACCTGGGATCAAAAATTGAGGCTGTAGAGCCTTCCAGAGCTGAGATATTGAAACTCAAAATTTTGACCAGAAAAAAAAAATGACAGTGTTACCCCTTATGTTTTTTTTTCGGGGGGTGAAAAATTAAGTTTCTCCAATCTTCTCAAAACTCTGGATTCTGATAGAGGGCCACGAGACATGGACCCAGGTGCAAAAATTGAGGCTGTAGACCTTTCAAGAGCTGAGATATTGAAACTCAAAATTTTGACCAGAAAATAAAACGACAGTGTTACCCCTTACGTATTTTTTCGGGGGGTGAAAAAATAAGTTTCTCCAATCTTCTCAAAACTCTGGATTCTGATAGAGGGCCACGAGACATGGACCTGGGTGCAAAAATTGAGGCTGTAGAGCTTTCCAGAGCTGAGATATTGAAACTCAAAATTTTGACCAGAAAAAAAAAATGACATTGTTACCCCTTATGTTTTTTTTCGGGGGGTGAAAAATTAAGTTTCTCCAATCTTCTCAAAACTCTGGATTCTGATAGAGGGCCACGAGACATGGACCCGGGTCCAAAAATTGAGGCTGTAGACCCTTCCAGAGCTGAGATATTGAAACTCAAAATTTTGACCAGAAAAAAAAATGACAGTGTTACCCCTTATGTTTTTTTTCGGGGGGTGAAAAATTAAGTTTCTCCAATCTTCTCATAACTCTGGATTCTGATACAGGGCCACGAGACATGGACCTGGGTGAAAAAATTGAGGCTGTAGACCCTTCCAGAGCTGAGATATTGAAACTCAAAATTTTGACCAGAAAAAAAAATGACAGTGTTACCCCTTATGTTTTTTTTCGGGGGGTGAAAAATTAAGTTTCTCCAATCTTCTCAAAACTCTGGATTCTGATAGAGGGCCACGATACATGGACCTGGGTGCAAAAATTGAGGCTGTAGACCCTTCCAGAGCTAAGATATTGAAACTCAAAATTTTGACCAGAAAAAAAATGACAGTGTTACCCCTTATGTTTTTTTTCGGGGGGTGAAAAATTAAGTTTCTCCAATCTTCTCAAAACTCTGGATTCTGATAGACGGCCACGAGACATGGACCTGGGTGCAAAAATTGAGGCTGTAGACCCTTCCAGAGCTGAGATATTGAAACTCAAAATTTTGACCAGAAAAAAAATGACAGTGTTACCCCTTATGTTTTTTTACGGGGGGTGAAAAATTAAGTTTCTCCAATCTTCTCAAAACTCTGGATTCTGATAGAGGGCCACGAGACATGGACCTGGGTGCAAAAATTGAGGCTCTAGACCCTTCCAGAGCTGAGACATTAAAACTCAAAATTTTGACCAGAAAAAAAAAAATGACAGAGTTACCCCTTACGTATTTTTTCGGGGGGTGAAAAATTAAGTTTCTCCAATCTTCTCAAAACTCTGGATTCTGATAGAGGGCCACGAGACATGGACCCGGGTGCAAAAATTGAGGCTGTAGACCCTTCAAGAGCTGAGATATTGAAACTCAAAATTTTGACCAGAAAATAAAATGACAGTGTTACCCCTTACGTATTTTTTCGGGGGGTGAAAAAATAAGTTTCTCCAATCTTCTCAAAACTCTGGATTCTGATAGAGGGCCACGAGACATGGACCTGGGTGCAAAAATTGAGGCTGTAGAGCCTTCCAGAGCTGAGATATTGAAACTCAAAATTTTGACCAGAAATAAAAAATGACAGTGTTACCCCTTATGTTTTTTTTCGGGGGGTGAAAAAATAAGTTTCTCCAATCTTCTCAAAACTCTGGATTCTGATAGAGGGCCACGAGACATGGACCTGGGTGCAAAAATTGAGGCTGTAGAGCCTTCCAGAGCTGAGATATTGAAACTCAAAATTTTGACCAGAAAAAAAAAATGACAGTGTTACCCCTTATGTTTTTTTTCGGGGGGTGAAAAATTAAGTTTCTCCAATCTTCTCAAAACTCTGGATTCTGATAGAGGGCCACGAGACATGGACCTGGGTGCAAAAATTGAGGCTGTAGACCCTTCCAGAGCTAAGATATTGAAACTCAAAATTTTGACCAAAAAAAAAAATGACAGTGTTACCCCTTATGTTTTTTTTTCGGGGGGTGAAAAATTAAGTTTCTCCAATCTTCTCAAAACTCTGGATTCTGATAGAGGGCCACGAGACATGGACCTGGGTGCAAAAATTGAGGCTGTAGACCCTTGCAGAGCTGAGATATTGAAACTCAAAATTTTGACCAGAAAAAAAAATGACAGTGTTACCCCTTAAGTTTTTTTTTCGGGGGGTGAAAAATTAAGTTTCTCCAATCTTCTCAAAACTCTGGATTCTGATAGAGGGCCACGAGACATGGACCCGGGTGCAAAAATTGAGGCTGTAGACCCTTCCAGAGCTGAGATATTGAAACTCAAAATTTTGACCAGAAAAAAAAATGACAGTGTTACCCCTTATGTTTTTTTCGGGGGGTGAAAAATTAAGTTTCTCCAATCTTCTCATAACTCTGGATTCTGATAAGGGGCCACGAGACATGGACCTGGGTGCAAAAATTGAGGCTGTAGACCCTTCCAGAGCTGAGATATTGAAACTCAAATTTTTGACCAGAAAAAAAAATGACAGTGTTACCCCTTATGTTTTTTTTTTTTCGGGGGTGAAAAATTAAGTTTCTCCAATCTTCTCAAAACTCTGGATTCTGATAGAGGGCCACGAGACATGGACCCGGGTGCAACAATTGAGTCTGTAGACCCTTCCAGAGCTGAGATATTGAAACTCAAAATTTTGACCAGAAAATATAATGACAGTGTTACCCCTTACGTATTTTTTCGGGGGGTGAAAAAATAAGTTTCTCCAATCTTCTCAAAACTCTGGATTCTGATAGAGGGCCACGAGACATGGACCTGGGTGCAAAAATTGAGGCTGTAGAGCCTTCCAGAGCTGAGATATTGAAACTCAAAATTTTGACCAGAAAAAAAAAATGACAGTGTTACCCCTTATGTTTTTTTTCGGGGGGTGCAAAATTAAGTTTCTCCAATCTTCTCAAAACTCTGGATTCTGATAGAGGGCCACGAGACATGGACCTGGGTGCAAAAATTGAGGCTGTAGACCCTTCCAGAGCTAAGATATTAAAACTCAAAATTTTGACCAGAAAAAAAAAAATGACAGTGTTACCCCTTATGTTTTTTTTCGGGGGCTGAAAAATTAAGTTTCTCCAATCTTCTCAAAACTCTGGATTCTGATAGAGGGCCACGAGACATGGACCTGGGTGCAAAAATTGAGGCTGTAGAGCCTTCCAGAGCTGAGATATTGAAACTCAAAATTTTGACCAGAAAAAAAAAATGACAGTGTTACCCCTTATGTTTTTTTTCGGGGGGTGAAAAATTAAGTTTCTCCAATCTTCTCAAAACTCTGAATTCTGATAGAGGGCCACAAGACATGGACCTGGGTGCAAAAATTGAGGCTGTAGACCCTTCCAGAGCTAAGATATTGAAACTCAAAATTTTGACCAGAAAAAAAAATGACAGTGTTACCCCTTATGTTTTTTTTCAGGGGGTGAAAAATTAGGTTTCTCCAATCTTCTCAAAACTCTGGATTCTGATAGAGGGCCACGAGGCATGGACCTGGGTGCAAAAATTGAGGCTGTAGACCCTTCCAGAGCTAAGATATTGAAACTCAAAATTTTGACCAGAAAAAAAAAATGACAGTGTTACCCCTTATGTTTTTTTTCGGGGGGTGAAAAATTAAGTTTCTCCAATCTTCTCAAAACTCTGGATTCTGATAGAGGGCCACGAGACATGGACCTGGGTGCAAAAATTGAGGCTGTAGACCCTTCAAGAGCTGAGATATTGAAACTCAAAATTTTGACCAGAAAATAAAATGACAGTGTTACCCCTTACGTATTTTTTCGGGGAGTGAAAAAATAAGTTTCTCCAATCTTCTCAAAACTCTGGATTCTGATAGAGGGCCACGAGACATGGACCTGGGTGCAAAAATTGAGGCTGTAGAGCCTTCCAGAGCTGAGATATTGAAACTCAAAATTTTGACCAGAAAAAAAAATGACAGTGTTACCCCTTATGTTTTTTTTCGGGGGGTGAAAAATTAAGTTTCTCCAATCTTCTCAAAACTCTGGATTCTGATAGAGGGCCACGAGACATGGACCTGGGTGCAAAAATTGAGGCTGTAGACCCTTCCAGAGCTAAGATATTGAAACTCAAAATTTTGACCAGAAAAAAAAAATGACAGTGTTACCCCTTATGTTTTTTTTCGGGGGGTGAAAAATTAAGTTTCTCCAATCTTCTCAAAACTCTGGATTCTGATAGAGGGCCACGAGACATGGACCTGGGTGCAAAAATTGAGGCTGTAGACCCTTCAAGAGCTGAGATATTGAAACTCAAAATTTTGACCAGAAAACAAAATGACAGTGTTACCCCTTACGTATTTTTTCGGGGGGTGAAAAAATAAGTTTCTCCAATCTTCTCAAAACTCTGGATTCTGATAGAGGGCCACGAGACATGGACCTGGGTGCAAAAATTGAGGCTGTAGACCCTTCAAGAGCTGAGATATTGAAACTCAAAATTTTGACCAGAAAATAAAATGACAGTGTTACCCCTTACGTATTTTTTCGGGGGGTGAAAAAATAAGTTTCTCCAATCTTCTCAAAACTCTGGATTCTGATAGAGGGCCACGAGACATGGACCTGGGTGCAAAAATTGAGGCTGTAGACCCTTCCAGAGCTAAGATATTGAAACTCAAAATTTTGAGCAGAAAAAAAATGACAGTGTTACCCCTTATGTTTTTTTTCGGAGGGTGAAAAATTAAGTTTCTCCAATCATCTCAAAACTCTGGATTCTGATAGAGGGCCACGAGACATGGACCTGGGTGCAAAAATTGAGGCTGTAGACCCTTCCAGAGCTGAGATATTAAAACTCAAAATTTTGACCAGAAAAAAAAAATGACAGTGTTTCCCCTTACGTATTTTTTCGGGGGGTGAAAAATTAAGTTTCTCCAATCTTCTCAAAATTCTGGATTCTGATAGAGGGCCACGAGACATGGACCTGGGTGCAAAAATTGAGGCTGTAGACCCTTCCAGAGCTAAGATATTGAAACTCAAAATTTTGACCAAAAAAAAAAATGACAGTGTTACCCCTTATGTTTTTTTTTCGGGGGGTGAAAAATTAAGTTTCTCCAATCTTCTCAAAACTCTGGATTCTGATAGAGGGCCACGAGACATGGACCTGGGTGCAAAAATTGAGGCTGTAGACCCTTGCAGAGCTGAGATATTGAAACTCAAAATTTTGACCAGAAAAAAAAATGACAGTGTTACCCCTTAAGTTTTTTTTTCGGGGGGTGAAAAATTAAGTTTCTCCAATCTTCTCAAAACTCTGGATTCTGATAGAGGGCCACGAGACATGGACCCGGGTGCAAAAATTGAGGCTGTAGACCCTTCCAGAGCTGAGATATTGAAACTCAAAATTTTGACCAGAAAAAAAAATGACAGTGTTACCCCTTATGTTTTTTTCGGGGGGTGAAAAATTAAGTTTCTCCAATCTTCTCATAACTCTGGATTCTGATAAGGGGCCACGAGACATGGACCTGGGTGCAAAAATTGAGGCTGTAGACCCTTCCAGAGCTGAGATATTGAAACTCAAATTTTTGACCAGAAAAAAAAATGACAGTGTTACCCCTTATGTTTTTTTTTTTTCGGGGGTGAAAAATTAAGTTTCTCCAATCTTCTCAAAACTCTGGATTCTGATAGAGGGCCACGAGACATGGACCCGGGTGCAACAATTGAGTCTGTAGACCCTTCCAGAGCTGAGATATTGAAACTCAAAATTTTGACCAGAAAATATAATGACAGTGTTACCCCTTACGTATTTTTTCGGGGGGTGAAAAAATAAGTTTCTCCAATCTTCTCAAAACTCTGGATTCTGATAGAGGGCCACGAGACATGGACCTGGGTGCAAAAATTGAGGCTGTAGAGCCTTCCAGAGCTGAGATATTGAAACTCAAAATTTTGACCAGAAAAAAAAATGACAGTGTTACCCCTTATGTTTTTTTTCGGGGGGTGCAAAATTAAGTTTCTCCAATCTTCTCAAAACTCTGGATTCTGATAGAGGGCCACGAGACATGGACCTGGGTGCAAAAATTGAGGCTGTAGACCCTTCCAGAGCTAAGATATTAAAACTCAAAATTTTGACCAGAAAAAAAAAATGACAGTGTTACCCCTTATGTTTTTTTTCGGGGGCTGAAAAATTAAGTTTCTCCAATCTTCTCAAAACTCTGGATTCTGATAGAGGGCCACGAGACATGGACCTGGGTGCAAAAATTGAGGCTGTAGAGCCTTCCAGAGCTGAGATATTGAAACTCAAAATTTTGACCAGAAAAAAAAAATGACAGTGTTACCCCTTATGTTTTTTTTCGGGGGGTGAAAAATTAAGTTTCTCCAATCTTCTCAAAACTCTGGATTCTGATAGAGGGCCACGAGACATGGACCTGGGTGCAAAAATTGAGGCTGTAGACCCTTGCAGAGCTGAGATATTGAAACTCAAAATTTTGACCAGAAAAAAAAATGACAGTGTTACCCCTTAAGTTTTTTTTTCGGGGGGTGAAAAATTAAGTTTCTCCAATCTTCTCAAAACTCTGGATTCTGATAGAGGGCCACGAGACATGGACCCGGGTGCAAAAATTGAGGCTGTAGACCCTTCCAGAGCTGAGATATTGAAACTCAAAATTTTGACCAGAAAAAAAAATGACAGTGTTACCCCTTATGTTTTTTTCGGGGGGTGAAAAATTAAGTTTCTCCAATCTTCTCATAACTCTGGATTCTGATAAGGGGCCACGAGACATGGACCTGGGTGCAAAAATTGAGGCTGTAGACCCTTCCAGAGCTGAGATATTGAAACTCAAATTTTTGACCAGAAAAAAAAATGACAGTGTTACCCCTTATGTTTTTTTTTTTTCGGGGGTGAAAAATTAAGTTTCTCCAATCTTCTCAAAACTCTGGATTCTGATAGAGGGCCACGAGACATGGACCCGGGTGCAACAATTGAGTCTGTAGACCCTTCCAGAGCTGAGATATTGAAACTCAAAATTTTGACCAGAAAATATAATGACAGTGTTACCCCTTACGTATTTTTTCGGGGGGTGAAAAAATAAGTTTCTCCAATCTTCTCAAAACTCTGGATTCTGATAGAGGGCCACGAGACATGGACCTGGGTGCAAAAATTGAGGCTGTAGAGCCTTCCAGAGCTGAGATATTGAAACTCAAAATTTTGACCAGAAAAAAAAATGACAGTGTTACCCCTTATGTTTTTTTTCGGGGGGTGCAAAATTAAGTTTCTCCAATCTTCTCAAAACTCTGGATTCTGATAGAGGGCCACGAGACATGGACCTGGGTGCAAAAATTGAGGCTGTAGACCCTTCCAGAGCTAAGATATTAAAACTCAAAATTTTGACCAGAAAAAAAAAATGACAGTGTTACCCCTTATGTTTTTTTTCGGGGGCTGAAAAATTAAGTTTCTCCAATCTTCTCAAAACTCTGGATTCTGATAGAGGGCCACGAGACATGGACCTGGGTGCAAAAATTGAGGCTGTAGAGCCTTCCAGAGCTGAGATATTGAAACTCAAAATTTTGACCAGAAAAAAAAAATGACAGTGTTACCCCTTATGTTTTTTTTCGGGGGGTGAAAAATTAAGTTTCTCCAATCTTCTCAAAACTCTGAATTCTGATAGAGGGCCACAAGACATGGACCTGGGTGCAAAAATTGAGGCTGTAGACCCTTCCAGAGCTAAGATATTGAAACTCAAAATTTTGACCAGAAAAAAAAATGACAGTGTTACCCCTTATGTTTTTTTTCAGGGGGTGAAAAATTAGGTTTCTCCAATCTTCTCAAAACTCTGGATTCTGATAGAGGGCCACGAGGCATGGACCTGGGTGCAAAAATTGAGGCTGTAGACCCTTCCAGAGCTAAGATATTGAAACTCAAAATTTTGACCAGAAAAAAAAAATGACAGTGTTACCCCTTATGTTTTTTTTCGGGGGGTGAAAAATTAAGTTTCTCCAATCTTCTCAAAACTCTGGATTCTGATAGAGGGCCACGAGACATGGACCTGGGTGCAAAAATTGAGGCTGTAGACCCTTCAAGAGCTGAGATATTGAAACTCAAAATTTTGACCAGAAAATAAAATGACAGTGTTACCCCTTACGTATTTTTTCGGGGAGTGAAAAAATAAGTTTCTCCAATCTTCTCAAAACTCTGGATTCTGATAGAGGGCCACGAGACATGGACCTGGGTGCAAAAATTGAGGCTGTAGAGCCTTCCAGAGCTGAGATATTGAAACTCAAAATTTTGACCAGAAAAAAAAATGACAGTGTTACCCCTTATGTTTTTTTTCGGGGGGTGAAAAATTAAGTTTCTCCAATCTTCTCAAAACTCTGGATTCTGATAGAGGGCCACGAGACATGGACCTGGGTGCAAAAATTGAGGCTGTAGACCCTTCCAGAGCTAAGATATTGAAACTCAAAATTTTGACCAGAAAAAAAAAATGACAGTGTTACCCCTTATGTTTTTTTTCGGGGGGTGAAAAATTAAGTTTCTCCAATCTTCTCAAAACTCTGGATTCTGATAGAGGGCCACGAGACATGGACCTGGGTGCAAAAATTGAGGCTGTAGACCCTTCAAGAGCTGAGATATTGAAACTCAAAATTTTGACCAGAAAACAAAATGACAGTGTTACCCCTTACGTATTTTTTCGGGGGGTGAAAAAATAAGTTTCTCCAATCTTCTCAAAACTCTGGATTCTGATAGAGGGCCACGAGACATGGACCTGGGTGCAAAAATTGAGGCTGCAGACCCTTCAAGAGCTGAGATATTGAAACTCAAAATTTTGACCAGAAAATAAAATGACAGTGTTACCCCTTACGTATTTTTTCGGGGGGTGAAAAAATAAGTTTCTCCAATCTTCTCAAAACTCTGGATTCTGATAGAGGGCCACGAGACATGGACCTGGGTGCAAAAATTGAGGCTGTAGACCCTTCCAGAGCTAAGATATTGAAACTCAAAATTTTGAGCAGAAAAAAAATGACAGTGTTACCCCTTATGTTTTTTTTCGGAGGGTGAAAAATTAAGTTTCTCCAATCATCTCAAAACTCTGGATTCTGATAGAGGGCCACGAGACATGGACCTGGGTGCAAAAATTGAGGCTGTAGACCCTTCCAGAGCTGAGATATTAAAACTCAAAATTTTGACCAGAAAAAAAAAATGACAGTGTTTCCCCTTACGTATTTTTTCGGGGGGTGAAAAATTAAGTTTCTCCAATCTTCTCAAAATTCTGGATTCTGTTAGAAGGCCACGAGACATGGACCTGGGTGCAAAAATTGAGGCTGTAGACCCTTCCAGAGCTAAGATATTGAAACTCAAAATTTTGACCAGAAAAAAAAATGACAGTGTTACCCCTTATGTTTTTTTTCGGGGGGTGAAAAATTAAGTTTCTCCAATCTTCTCAAAACTCTGGATTCTGATAGAGGGCCATGAGACATGGACCTGGGTGCAAAAATTGAGGCTGTAGACCCTTCCAGAGCTAAGATATTGAAACTCAAAATTTTGACCAGAAAAAAAAAATGACAGTGTTACCCCTTATGTTTTTTTTTCGGGGGGTGAAAAATTAAGTTTCTCCAATCTTCTCAAAACTCTGGATTCTGATAGAGGGCCACGAGACATGGACCCGGGTGCAAAAATTGAGGCTGTAGACCCTTCCAGAGCTGAGATATTGAAACTCAAAATTTTGACCAGAAAAAAAAAATGACAGTGTTACCCCTTATGTTTTTTTTCGGGGGGTGAAAAATTACGTTTCTCCAATCTTCTCATAACTCTGGATTCTGATACAGGGCCACGAGACATGGACCTGGGTGCAAAAATTGAGGCTGTAGACCCTTCCAGAGCTGAGATATTGAAACTCAAATTTTTGACCAGAAAAAAAAAATCACAGTGTTACCCCTTATGTTTTTTTTTCGGGGGGTGAAAAATTAAGTTTCTCCAATCTTCTCAAAACTCTGGATTCTGATAGAGGGCCACGAGACATGGACCTGGGTGCAAAAATTGAGGCTGTAGACCCTTCAAGAGCTGAGATATTGAAACTCAAAATTTTGACCAGAAAATAAAATGACAGTGTTACCCCTTACGTATTTTTTCGGGGGGTGAAAAAATACGTTTCTCCAATCTTCTCAAAACTCTGGATTCTGATAGAGGGCCACGAGACATGGACCTGGGTGCAAAAATTGAGGCTGTAGAGCCTTCCAGAGCTGAGATATTGAAACTCAAAATTTTGACCAGAAAAAAAAAATGACAGTGTTAACCCTTATGTTTTTTTTCGGGGGGTGAAAAATTAAGTTTCTCCAATCTTCTCAAAACTCTGGATTCTGATAGAGGGCCACAAGACATGGACCTGGGTGCAAAAATTGAGGCTGTAGACCCTTCCAGAGCTAAGATATTGAAACTCAAAATTTTAACCAGAAAAAAAAAAATGACAGTGTTACCCCTTATGTTTTTTTTCGGGGGGTGAAAAATTAAGTTTCTCCAATCTTCTCAAAACTCTGGATTCTGATAGAGGGCCACGAGACATGGACCTGGGTGCAAAAATTGAGGCTGTAGACCCTTCCGGAGCTAAGATATTGAAACTCAAAATTTTGACCAGAAAAATAAAATGACAGTGTTACCCCTTATGTTTTTTTTCGGGGGGTGAAAAATTAAGTTTCTCCAATCTTCTCAAAACTCTGGATTCTGATAGAGGGCCACGAGACATGGACCCGGGTGCAAAAATTGAGGCTGTAGACGCTTCAAGAGCTGAGATATTGAAACTCAAAATTTTGACCAGAAAATAAAATGACAGTGTTACCCCTTACGTATTTTTTCGGGGAGTGAAAAAATAAGTTTCTCCAATCTTCTCAAAACTCTGGATTCTGATAGAGGGCCACGAGACATGGACCTGTGTGCAAAAATTGAGGCTGTAGAGCCTTCCAGAGCTGAGATATTGAAACTCAAAATTTTGACCAGAAAAAAAAATGACAGTGTTACCCCTTATGTTTTTTTTCGGGGGGTGAAAAATTAAGTTTCTCCAATCTTCTCATAACTCTGGATTCTGATACAGGGCCACGAGACATGGACCTGGGTGCAAAAATTGAGGCTGTAGACCCTTCCAGAGCTGAGATATTGAAACTCAAATTTTTGACCAGAAAAAAAAAATCACAGTGTTACCCCTTATGTTTTTTTTCGGGGGGTGAAAAATTAAGTTTCTCCAATCTTCTCAAAACTCTGGATTCTGATAGAGGGCCACGAGACATGGACCTGGGTGCAAAAATTGAGGCTGTAGAGCCTTCCGGAGCTGAGATATTGAAACTCAAAATTTTGACCAGAAAAAAAAAATGACAGTGTTACCCCTTATGTTTTTTTTCAGGGGGTGAAAAATTAAGTTTCTCCAATCTTCTCAAAACTCTGGATTCTGATAGAGGGCCACGAGACATGGACCTGGGTGCAAAAATTGAGGCTGTAGACCCTTCCAGAGCTAAGATATTGAAACTCAAAATTTTGACCAGAAAAAAAAAATGACAGTGTTACCCCTTATGTTTTTTTTCGGGGGGTGAAAAATTAAGTTTCTCCAATCTTCTCAAAACTCTGGATTCTGATAGAGGGCCACGAGACATGGACCCGGGTGCAAAAATTGAGGCTGTAGACCCTTCAAGAGCTGAGATATTGAAACTCAAAATTTTGACCAGAAAATAAAATGACAATGTTACCCCTTACGTATTTTTTCGGGGGGTGAAAAAATAAGTTTCTCCAATCTTCTCAAAACTCTGGATTCTGATAGAGGGCCACGAGACATGGACCTGGGTGCAAAAATTGAGACTGTAGAGCCTTCCAGAGCTGAGATATTGAAACTCAAAATTTTGACCAGAAAAAAAAAATGACAGTGTTACCCCTTATGTTTTTTTTCGGGGGGTGAAAAATTAAGTTTCTCCAATCTTCTCAAAACTCTGGATTCTGATAGAGGGCCACAAGACATGGACCTGGGTGCAAAAATTGAGGCTGTAGACCCTTCCAGAGCTAAGATATTGAAACTCAAAATTTTAACCAGAAAAAAAAATGACAGTGTTACCCCTTATGTTTTTTTTCGGGGGGTGAAAAATTAAGTTTCTCCAATCTTCTCAAAACTCTGGATTCTGATAGAGGGCCACGAGACATGGACCCGGGTGCAAAAATTGAGGCTGTAGACCCTTCAAGAGCTGAGATATTGAAACTCAAAATTTTGACCAGAAAATAAAATGACAGTGTTACCCCTTACGTATTTTTTCGGGGAGTGAAAAAATAAGTTTCTCCAATCTTCTCAAAACTCTGGATTCTGATAGAGGGCCACGAGACATGGACCTGTGTGCAAAAATTGAGGCTGTAGAGCCTTCCAGAGCTGAGATATTGAAACTCAAAATTTTGACCAGAAAAAAAAATGACAGTGTTACCCCTTATGTTTTTTTTCGGGGGGTGAAAAATTAAGTTTCTCCAATCTTCTCATAACTCTGGATTCTGATACAGGGCCACGAGACATAGACCTGGGTGCAAAAATTGAGGCTGTAGACCCTTCCAGAGCTGAGATATTGAAACTCAAATTTTTGACCAGAAAAAAAAAATCACAGTGTTACCCCTTATGTTTTTTTTCGGGGGGTGAAAAATTAAGTTTCTCCAATCTTCTCAAAACTCTGGATTCTGATAGAGGGCCACGAGACATGGACCTGGGTGCAAAAATTGAGGCTGTAGAGCCTTCCAGAGCTGAGATATTGAAACTCAAAATTTTGACCAGAAAAAAAAAATGACAGTGTTACCCCTTATGTTTTTTTTCGGGGGGTGAAAAATTAAGTTTCTCCAATCTTCTCAAAACTCTGGATTCTGATAGAGGGCCACGAGACATGGACCTGGGTGCAAAAATTGAGGCTGTAGACCCTTCCAGAGCTAAGATATTGAAACTCAAAATTTTGACCAGAAAAAAATATGACAGTGTTACCCCTTATGTTTTTTTTCGGGGGGTGAAAAATTAAGTTTCTCCAATCTTCTCAAAACTCTGGATTCTGATAGAGGGCCACGAGACATGGACCCGGGTGCAAAAATTGAGGCTGTAGACCCTTCAAGAGCTGAGATATTGAAACTCAAAATTTTGACCAGAAAATAAAATGACAGTGTTACCCCTTACGTATTTTTTCGGGGGGTGAAAAAATAAGTTTCTCCAATCTTCTCAAAACTCTGGATTCTGATAGAGGGCCACGAGACATGGACCTGGGTGCAAAAATTGAGACTGTAGAGCCTTCCAGAGCTGAGATATTGAAACTCAAAATTTTGACCAGAAAAAAAAAATGACAGTGTTACCCCTTATGTTTTTTTTCGGGGGGTGAAAAATTAAGTTTCTCCAATCTTCTCAAAACTCTGGATTCTGATAGAGGGCCACGAGACATGGACCCGGGTGCAAAAATTGAGGCTGTAGACCCTTCCAGAGCTGAGATATTGAAACTCAAAATTTTGACCAGAAAAAAAAATGACAGTGTTACCCCTTATGTTTTTTTCGGGGGGTGAAAAATTAAGTTTCTCCAATCTTCTCATAACTCTGGATTCTGATACAGGGCCACGAGACATGGACCTGGGTGCAAAAATTGAGGCTGTAGACCCTTCCAGAGCTGAGATATTGAAACTCAAATTTTTGACCAGAAAAAAAAATGACAGTGTTACCCCTTATGTTTTTTTTTCGGGGGGTGAAAAATTAAGTTTCTCCAATCTTCTCAAAACTCTGGATTCTGATAGAGGGCCACGAGACATGGACCTGGGTGCAAAAATTGAGGCTGTAGAGCCTTCCGGAGCTGAGATATTGAAACTCAAAATTTTTACCAGAAAAAAAAAAATGACAGTGTTACCCCTTATGTTTTTTTTCGGGGGGTGAAAAATTAAGTTTCTCCAATCTTCTCAAAACTCTGGATTCTGATAGAGGGCCACGAGACATGGACCCGGGTGCAAAAATTGAGGCTGTAGACCCTTCCAGAGCTGAGATATTGAAACTAAAAATTTTGACCAGAAAAAAAAATGACAGTGTTACCCCTTATGTTTTTTTCGGGGGGTGAAAAATTAAGTTTCTCCAATCTTCTCATAACTCTGGATTCTGATACAGGGCCACGAGACATGGACCTGGGTGCAAAAATTGAGGCTGTAGACCCTTCCAGAGCTGAGATATTGAAACTCAAATTTTTGACCAGAAAAAAAAAATGACAGTGTTACCCCTTATATTTTTTTTTCGGGGGTGAAAAATTAAGTTTCTCCAATCTTCTCAAAACTCTGGATTCTGATAGAGGGCCACGAGACATGGACCCGGGTGCAACAATTGAGTCTGTAGACCCTTCCAGAGCTGAGATATTGAAACTCAAAATTTTGACCAGAAAATAAAATGACAGTGTTACCCCTTACGTATTTTTTCGGGGGGTGAAAAAATAAGTTTCTCCAATCTTCTCAAAACTCTGGATTCTGATAGAGGGCCACGAGACATGGACCTGGGTGCAAAAATTGAGGCTGTAGAGCCTTCCAGAGCTGAGATATTGAAACTCAAAATTTTGACCAGAAAAAAAAAATGACAGTGTTACCCCTTATGTTTTTTTTCGGGGGGTGAAAAATTAAGTTTCTCCAATCTTCTCAAAACTCTGGATTCTGATAGAGGGCCACGAGACATGGACCTGGGTGCAAAAATTGAGGCTGTAGAGCCTTCCAGAGCTGAGATATTGAAACTCAAAATTTTGACCAGAAAAAAAAATGACAGTGTTACCCCTTATGTTTTTTTTCGGGGGGTGAAAAATTAAGTTTCTCCAATCTTCTCAAAACTCTGAATTCTGATAGAGGGCCACAAGACATGGACCTGGGTGCAAAAATTGAGGCTGTAGACCCTTCCAGAGCTAAGATATTGAAACTCAAAATTTTGACCAGAAAAAAAAAAATGACAGTGTTACCCCTTATGTTTTTTTTCGGGGGGTGAAAAATTAGGTTTCTCCAATCTTCTCAAAACTCTGGATTCTGATAGAGGGCCACGAGACATGGACCTGGGTGCAAAAATTGAGGCTGTAGACCCTTCCAGAGCTAAGATATTGAAACTCAAAATTTTGACCAGAAAAAAAAAATGACAGTGTTACCCCTTATGTTTTTTTTCGGGGGGTGAAAAAATAAGTTTCTCCAATCTTCTCAAAACTCTGGATTCTGATAGAGGGCCACGAGACATGGACCCGGGTGCAAAAATTGAGGCTGTAGACCCTTCAAGAGCTGAGATATTGAAACTCAAAATTTTGACCAGAAAATAAAATGACAGTGTTACCCCTTACGTATTTTTTCGGGGAGTGAAAAAATAAGTTTCTCCAATCTTCTCAAAACTCTGGATTCTGATAGAGGGCCACGAGACATGGACCTGGGTGCAAAAATTGAGGCTGTAGAGCCTTCCAGAGCTGAGATATTGAAACTCAAAATTTTGACCGGAAAAAAAAATGACAGTGTTACCCCTTATGTTTTTTTTCGGGGGGTGAAAAATTAAGTTTCTCCAATCTTCTCAAAACTCTGGATTCTGATAGAGGGCCACGAGACATGGACCTGGGTGCAAAAATTGAGGCTGTAGACCCTTCCAGAGCTAAGATATTGAAACTCAAAATTTTGACCAGAAAAAAAAAAATGACAGTGTTACCCCTTATGTTTTTTTTCGGGGGGTGAAAAATTAAGTTTCTCCAATCTTCTCAAAACTCTGGATTCTGATAGAGGGCCACGAGACATGGACCTGGGTGCAAAAATTGAGGCTGTAGACCCTTCAAGAGCTGAGATATTGAAACTCAAAATTTTGACCAGAAAATAAAATGACAGTGTTACCCCTTACGTATTTTTTCGGGGGGTGAAAAAATAAGTTTCTCCAATCTTCTCAAAACTCTGGATTCTGATAGAGGGCCACGAGACATGGACCTGGGTGCAAAATTGAGGCTGTAGAGCCTTCCAGAGCTGAGATATTGAAACTCAAAATTTTGACCAGAAAAAAAAATGACAGTGTTACCCCTTATGTTTTTTTTTGGGGGGGTGAAAAATTAAGTTTCTCCAATCTTCTCAAAACTCTGGATTCTGATAGAGGGCCACGAGACATGGACCTGGGTGCAAAAATTGAGGCTGTAGTAGACCCTTCCAGAGCTAAGATATTGAAACTCAAAATTTTGACCAGAAAAAAAATGACAGTGTTACCCCTTATGTTTTTTTTCGGGGGGTGAAAAATTAAGTTTCTCCAATCTTCTCAAAACTCTGGATTCTGATAGAGGGCCACGAGACATGGACCTGGGTGCAAAAATTGAGGCTGTAGACCCTTCCAGAGCTGGGATATTGAAACTCAAAATTTTGACCAGAAAAAAAAAAATGACAGTGTTACCCCTTATGTTTTTTTTTTCGGGGGTGAAAAATTAAGTTTCTCCAATCTTCTCAAAACTCTGGATTCTGATAGAGGGCCACGAGACATGGACCCGGGTGCAAAAATTGAGGCTGTAGACCCTTCAAGAGCTGAGATATTGAAACTCAAAATTTTGACCAGAAAATAAAATGACAGTGTTACCCCTTACGTATTTTTTCGGGGGGTGAAAAATTAAGTTTCTCCAATCTTCTCAAAACTCTGGATTCTGATAGAGGGCCACGAGACATGGACCTGGGTGCAAAAATTGAGGCTGTAGACCCTTCCAGAGCTAAGATATTGAAACTCAAAATTTTGAGCAGAAAAAAAAATGACAGTGTTACCCCTTATGTTTTTTTTCGGGGGGTGAAAAATTAAGTTTCTCCAATCATCTCAAAACTCTGGATTCTGATAGAGGGCCACGAGACATGGACCTGGGTGCAAAAATTGAGGCTGTAGACCCTTCCAGAGCTGAGATATTAAAACTCAAAATTTTGACCAGAAAAAAAATGACAGTGTTACCCCTTACGTATTTTTTCGGGGGGTGAAAAATTAAGTTTCTCCAATCTTCTCAAAATTCTGGATTCTGATAGAAGGCCACGAGACATGGACCTGGGTGCAAAAATTGAGGCTGTAGACCCTTCCAGAGCTAAGATATTGAAACTCAAAATTTTGACCAGAAAAAAAAATGACAGTGTTACCCCTTATGTTTTTTTTCGGGGGGTGAAAAATTAAGTTTCTCCAATCTTCTCAAAACTCTGGATTCTGATAGAGGGCCATGAGACATGGACCTGGGTGCAAAAATTGAGGCTGTAGACCCTTCCAGAGCTAAGATATTGAAACTCAAAATTTTGACCAGAAAAAAAAATGACAGTGTTACCCCTTATGTTTTTTTTTCGGGGGGTGAAAAATTAAGTTTCTCCAATCTTCTCAAAACTCTGGATTCTGATAGAGGGCCACGAGACATGGACCCGGGTGCAAAAATTGAGGCTCTAGACCCTTCAAGAGCTGAGATATTGAAACTCAAAATTTTGACCAGAAAATAAAATGACAGTGTTACCCCTTACGTATTTTTTCGGGGAGTGAAAAAATAAGTTTCTCCAATCTTCTCAAAACTCTGGATTCTGATAGAGGGCCACGAGACATGGACCTGGGTGTAAAAATTGAGGCTGTAGAGCCTTCCAGAGCTGAGATATTGAAACTCAAAATTTTGACCAGAAAAAAAAAATGACAGTGTTACCCCTTATGTTTTTTTTCGGGGGGTGAAAAATTAAGTTTCTCCAATCTTCTCAAAACTCTGGATTCTGATAGAGGGCCACGAGACATGGACCCGGGTGCAAAAATTGAGGCTGTAGACCCTTCCAGAGCTGAGATATTGAAACTCAAAATTTTGACCAGAAAAAAAATGACAGTGTTACCCCTTATGTTTTTTTTCGGGGGGTGAAAAATTACGTTTCTCCAATCTTCTCATAACTCTGGATTCTGATACAGGGCCACGAGACATGGACCTGGGTGCAAAAATTGAGGCTGTAGACCCTTCCAGAGCTGAGATATTGAAACTCAAATTTTTGACCAGAAAAAAAAAAATGACAGTGTTACCCCTTATGTTTTTTTTTCGGGGGGTGAAAAATTAAGTTTCTCCAATCTTCTCAAAACTCTGGATTCTGATAGAGGGCCACGAGACATGGACCTGGGTGCAAAAATTGAGGCTGTAGACCCTTCAAGAGCTGAGATATTGAAACTCAAAATTTTGACCAGAAAATAAAATGACAGTGTTACCCCTTACGTATTTTTTCGGGGGGTGAAAAAATAAGTTTCTCCAATCTTCTCAAAACTCTGGATTCTGATAGAGGGCCACGAGACATGGACCTGGGTGCAAAAATTGAGGCTGTAGAGCCTTCCAGAGCTGAGATATTGAAACTCAAAATTTTGACCAGAAAAAAAAAATGACAGTGTTACCCCTTATGTTTTTTTTCGGGGGGTGAAAAATTAAGTTTCTCCAATCTTCTCAAAACTCTGGATTCTGATAGAGGGCCACAAGACATGGACCTGGGTGCAAAAATTGAGGCTGTAGACCCTTCCAGAGCTAAGATATTGAAACTCAAAATTTTGACCAGAAAAATAAAATGACAGTGTTACCCCTTATGTTTTTTTTCGGGGGGTGAAAAATTAAGTTTCTCCAATCTTCTCAAAACTCTGGATTCTGATAGAGGGCCACGAGACATGGACCCGGGTGCAAAAATTGAGGCTGTAGACCCTTCAAGAGCTGAGATATTGAAACTCAAAATTTTGACCAGAAAATAAAATGACAGTGTTACCCCTTACGTATTTTTTCGGGGAGTGAAAAAATAAGTTTCTCCAATCTTCTCAAAACTCTGGATTCTGATAGAGGGCCACGAGACATGGACCTGTGTGCAAAAATTGAGGCTGTAGAGCCTTCCAGAGCTGAGATATTGAAACTCAAAATTTTGACCAGAAAAAAAAATGACAGTGTTACCCCTTATGTTTTTTTCGGGGGGTGAAAAATTAAGTTTCTCCAATCTTCTCATAACTCTGGATTCTGATACAGGGCCACGAGACATGGACCTGGGTGCAAAAATTGAGGCTGTAGACCCTTCCAGAGCTGAGATATTGAAACTCAAATTTTTGACCAGAAAAAAAAAATCACAGTGTTACCCCTTATGTTTTTTTTCGGGGGGTGAAAAATTAAGTTTCTCCAATCTTCTCAAAACTCTGGATTCTGATAGAGGGCCACGAGACATGGACCTGGGTGCAAAAATTGAGGCTGTAGAGCCTTCCGGAGCTGAGATATTGAAACTCAAAATTTTGACCAGAAAAAAAAAATGACAGTGTTACCCCTTATGTTTTTTTTCGGGGGGTGAAAAATTAAGTTTCTCCAATATTCTCAAAACTCTGGATTCTGATAGAGGGCCACGAGACATGGACCTGGGTGCAAAAATTGAGGCTGTAGAGCCTTCCGGAGCTGAGATATTGAAACTCAAAATTTTGACCAGAAAAAAAAAATGACAGTGTTACCCCTTATGTTTTTTTTCGGGGGGTGAAAAATTAAGTTTCTCCAATCTTCTCAAAACTCTGGATTCTGATAGAGGGCCACGAGACATGGACCTGGGTGCAAAAATTGAGGCTGTAGACCCTTCCAGAGCTAAGATATTGAAACTCAAAATTTTGACCAGAAAAAAAAATGACAGTGTTACCCCTTATGTTTTTTTCGGGGGGTGAAAAATTAAGTTTCTCCAATCTTCTCAAAACTCTGGATTCTGATAGAGGGCCACGAGACATGGACCCGGGTGCAAAAATTGAGGCTGTAGACCCTTCAAGAGCTGAGATATTGAAACTCAAAATTTTGACCAGAAAATAAAATGACAGTGTTACCCCTTACGTATTTTTTCGGGGGGTGAAAAAATAAGTTTCTCCAATCTTCTCAAAACTCTGGATTCTGATAGAGGGCCACGAGACATGGACCTGGGTGCAAAAATTGAGACTGTAGAGCCTTCCAGAGCTGAGATATTGAAACTCAAAATTTTGACCAGAAAAAAAAAATGACAGTGTTACCCCTTATGTTTTTTTTCGGGGGGTGAAAAATTAAGTTTCTCCAATCTTCTCAAAACTCTGGATTCTGATAGAGGGCCACGAGACATGGACCCGGGTGCAAAAATTGAGGCTGTAGACCCTTCCAGAGCTGAGATATTGAAACTCAAAATTTTGACCAGAAAAAAAAATGACAGTGTTACCCCTTATGTTTTTTTTTCGGGGGGTGAAAAATTAAGTTTCTCCAATCTTCTCAAAACTCTGGATTCTGATAGAGGGCCACGAGACATGGACCTGGGTGCAAAAATTGAGGCTGTAGAGCCTTCCGGAGCTGAGATATTGAAACTCAAAATTTTGACCAGAAAAAAAAAATGACAGTGTTACCCCTTATGTTTTTTTTCGGGGGGTGAAAAATTAAGTTTCTCCAATCTTCTCAAAACTCTGGATTCTGATAGAGGGCCACGAGACATGGACCTGGGTGCAAAAATTGAGGCTGTAGACCCTTCCAGAGCTGAGATATTGAAACTCAAATTTTTGACCAGAAAAAAAAAAAATGACAGTGTTACCCCTTATGTTTTTTTTTTCGGGGGTGAAAAATTAAGTTTCTCCAATCTTCTCAAAACTCTGGATTCTGATAGAGGGCCACGAGACATGGACCCGGGTGCAACAATTGAGTCTGTAGACCCTTCCAGAGCTGAGATATTGAAACTCAAAATTTTGACCAGAAAATAAAATGACAGTGTTACCCCTTACGTATTTTTTCGGGGGGTGAAAAAATAAGTTTCTCCAATCTTCTCAAAACTCTGGATTCTGATAGAGGGCCACGAGACATGGACCTGGGTGCAAAAATTGAGGCTGTAGAGCCTTCCAGAGCTGAGATATTGAAACTCAAAATTTTGACCAGAAAAAAAAATGACAGTGTTACCCCTTATGTTTTTTTTCGGGGGGTGAAAAATTAAGTTTCTCCAATCTTCTCAAAACTCTGGATTCTGATAGAGGGCCACGAGACATGGACCTGGGTGCAAAAATTGAGGCTGTAGAGCCTTCCAGAGCTGAGATATTGAAACTCAAAATTTTGACCAGAAAAAAAAAATGACAGTGTTACCCCTTATGTTTTTTTTCGGGGGGTGAAAAATTAAGTTTCTCCAATCTTCTCAAAACTCTGAATTCTGATAGAGGGCCACAAGACATGGACCTGGGTGCAAAAATTGAGGCTGTAGACCCTTCCAGAGCTAAGATATTGAAACTCAAAATTTTGACCAGAAAAAAAAAAATGACAGTGTTACCCCTTATGTTTTTTTTCGGGGGGTGAAAAATTAGGTTTCTCCAATCTTCTCAAAACTCTGGATTCTGATAGAGGGCCACGAGACATGGACCTGGGTGCAAAAATTGAGGCTGTAGACCCTTCCAGAGCTAAGATATTGAAACTCAAAATTTTGACCAGAAAAAAAAAAATGACAGTGTTACCCCTTATGTTTTTTTTTCGGGGGGTGAAAAATTAAGTTTCTCCAATCTTCTCAAAACTCTGGATTCTGATAGAGGGCCACGAGACATGGACCTGGGTGCAAAAATTGAGGCTGTAGACCCTTCCAGAGCTGAGATATTGAAACTCAAAATTTTGACCAGAAAAAAAAATGACAGTGTTACCCCTTATGTTTTTTTTCGGGGGGTGAAAAATTAAGTTTCTCCAATCTTCTCAAAACTCTGGATTCTGATAGAGGGCCACGAGACATGGACCTGGGTGCAAAAATTGAGGCTGTAGACCCTTCCAGAGCTAAGATATTGAAACTCAAAATTTTGACCAGAAAAAAAAATGACAGTGTTACCCCTTATGTTTTTTTTCGGGGGGTGAAAAATTAAGTTTCTCCAATCTTCTCAAAACTCTGGATTCTGATAGAGGGCCACGAGACATGGACCTGGGTGCAAAAATTGAGCCTGTAGACCCTTCAAGAGCTGAGATATTGAAACTCAAAATTTTGACCAGAAAATAAAATGACAGTGTTACCCCTTACGTATTTTTTCGGGGGGTGAAAAAATAAGTTTCTCCAATTTTCTCAAAACTCTGGATTCTGATAGAGGGCCACGAGACATGGACCTGGGTGCAAAAATTGAGGCTGTAGACCCTTCAAGAGCTGAGATATTGAAACTCAAAATTTTGACCAGAAAATAAAATGACAGTGTTACCCCTTACGTATTTTTTCGGGGGGTGAAAAAATAAGTTTCTCCAATCTTTTCAAAACTCTGGATTCTGATAGAGGGCCACGAGACATGGACCTGGGTGCAAAAATTGAGGCTGTAGAGCCTTCCAGAGCTGAGATATTGAAACTCAAAATTTTGACCAGAAAAAAAAATGACAGTGTTACCCCTTATGTTTTTTTTGGGGGGGGGGGTGAAAAATTAAGTTTCTCCAATCTTCTCAAAACTCTGGATTCTGATAGAGGGCCACGAGACATGGACCTGGGTGCAAAAATTGAGGCTGTAGTAGACCCTTCCAGAGCTAAGATATTGAAACTCAAAATTTTGACCAGAAAAAAAATGACAGTGTTACCCCTTATGTTTTTTTTCGGGGGGTGAAAAATTAAGTTTCTCCAATCTTCTCAAAACTCTGGATTCTGATAGAGGGCCACGAGACATGGACCCGGGTGCAAAAATTGAGGCTCTAGACCCTTCAAGAGCTGAGATATTGAAACTCAAAATTTTGACCAGAAAATAAAATGACAGTGTTACCCCTTACGTATTTTTTCGGGGAGTGAAAAAATAAGTTTCTCCAATCTTCTCAAAACTCTGGATTCTGATAGAGGGCCACGAGACATGGACCTGGGTGTAAAAATTGAGGCTGTAGAGCCTTCCAGAGCTGAGATATTGAAACTCAAAATTTTGACCAGAAAAAAAAAATGACAGTGTTACCCCTTATGTTTTTTTTCGGGGGGTGAAAAATTAAGTTTCTCCAATCTTCTCAAAACTCTGGATTCTGATAGAGGGCCACGAGACATGGACCCGGGTGCAAAAATTGAGGCTGTAGACCCTTCCAGAGCTGAGATATTGAAACTCAAAATTTTGACCAGAAAAAAAAAAATGACAGTGTTACCCCTTATGTTTTTTTTTCGGGGGGTGAAAAATTAAGTTTCTCCAATCTTCTCAAAACTCTGGATTCTGATAGAGGGCCACGAGACATGGACCTGGGTGCAAAAATTGAGGCTGTAGACCCTTCAAGAGCTGAGATATTGAAACTCAAAATTTTGACCAGAAAATAAAATGACAGTGTTACCCCTTACGTATTTTTTCGGGGGGTGAAAAAATAAGTTTCTCCAATCTTCTCAAAACTCTGGATTCTGATAGAGGGCCACGAGACATGGACCTGGGTGCAAAAATTGAGGCTGTAGAGCCTTCCAGAGCTGAGATATTGAAACTCAAAATTTTGACCAGAAAAAAAAAATGACAGTGTTACCCCTTATGTTTTTTTTCGGGGGGTGAAAAATTAAGTTTCTCCAATCTTCTCAAAACTCTGGATTCTGATAGAGGGCCACAAGACATGGACCTGGGTGCAAAAATTGAGGCTGTAGACCCTTCCAGAGCTAAGATATTGAAACTCAAAATTTTGACCAGAAAAATAAAATGACAGTGTTACCCCTTATGTTTTTTTTCGGGGGGTGAAAAATTAAGTTTCTCCAATCTTCTCAAAACTCTGGATTCTGATAGAGGGCCACGAGACATGGACCCGGGTGCAAAAATTGAGGCTGTAGACCCTTCAAGAGCTGAGATATTGAAACTCAAAATTTTGACCAGAAAATAAAATGACAGTGTTACCCCTTACGTATTTTTTCGGGGAGTGAAAAAATAAGTTTCTCCAATCTTCTCAAAACTCTGGATTCTGATAGAGGGCCACGAGACATGGACCTGTGTGCAAAAATTGAGGCTGTAGAGCCTTCCAGAGCTGAGATATTGAAACTCAAAATTTTGACCAGAAAAAAAAATGACAGTGTTACCCCTTATGTTTTTTTCGGGGGGTGAAAAATTAAGTTTCTCCAATCTTCTCATAACTCTGGATTCTGATACAGGGCCACGAGACATGGACCTGGGTGCAAAAATTGAGGCTGTAGACCCTTCCAGAGCTGAGATATTGAAACTCAAATTTTTGACCAGAAAAAAAAAATCACAGTGTTACCCCTTATGTTTTTTTTCGGGGGGTGAAAAATTAAGTTTCTCCAATCTTCTCAAAACTCTGGATTCTGATAGAGGGCCACGAGACATGGACCTGGGTGCAAAAATTGAGGCTGTAGAGCCTTCCGGAGCTGAGATATTGAAACTCAAAATTTTGACCAGAAAAAAAAAATGACAGTGTTACCCCTTATGTTTTTTTTCGGGGGGTGAAAAATTAAGTTTCTCCAATATTCTCAAAACTCTGGATTCTGATAGAGGGCCACGAGACATGGACCTGGGTGCAAAAATTGAGGCTGTAGAGCCTTCCGGAGCTGAGATATTGAAACTCAAAATTTTGACCAGAAAAAAAAAATGACAGTGTTACCCCTTATGTTTTTTTTCGGGGGGTGAAAAATTAAGTTTCTCCAATCTTCTCAAAACTCTGGATTCTGATAGAGGGCCACGAGACATGGACCTGGGTGCAAAAATTGAGGCTGTAGACCCTTCCAGAGCTAAGATATTGAAACTCAAAATTTTGACCAGAAAAAAAAATGACAGTGTTACCCCTTATGTTTTTTTCGGGGGGTGAAAAATTAAGTTTCTCCAATCTTCTCAAAACTCTGGATTCTGATAGAGGGCCACGAGACATGGACCCGGGTGCAAAAATTGAGGCTGTAGACCCTTCAAGAGCTGAGATATTGAAACTCAAAATTTTGACCAGAAAATAAAATGACAGTGTTACCCCTTACGTATTTTTTCGGGGGGTGAAAAAATAAGTTTCTCCAATCTTCTCAAAACTCTGGATTCTGATAGAGGGCCACGAGACATGGACCTGGGTGCAAAAATTGAGACTGTAGAGCCTTCCAGAGCTGAGATATTGAAACTCAAAATTTTGACCAGAAAAAAAAAATGACAGTGTTACCCCTTATGTTTTTTTTCGGGGGGTGAAAAATTAAGTTTCTCCAATCTTCTCAAAACTCTGGATTCTGATAGAGGGCCACGAGACATGGACCCGGGTGCAAAAATTGAGGCTGTAGACCCTTCCAGAGCTGAGATATTGAAACTCAAAATTTTGACCAGAAAAAAAAATGACAGTGTTACCCCTTATGTTTTTTTTTCGGGGGGTGAAAAATTAAGTTTCTCCAATCTTCTCAAAACTCTGGATTCTGATAGAGGGCCACGAGACATGGACCTGGGTGCAAAAATTGAGGCTGTAGAGCCTTCCGGAGCTGAGATATTGAAACTCAAAATTTTGACCAGAAAAAAAAAATGACAGTGTTACCCCTTATGTTTTTTTTCGGGGGGTGAAAAATTAAGTTTCTCCAATCTTCTCAAAACTCTGGATTCTGATAGAGGGCCACGAGACATGGACCTGGGTGCAAAAATTGAGGCTGTAGACCCTTCCAGAGCTGAGATATTGAAACTCAAATTTTTGACCAGAAAAAAAAAAAATGACAGTGTTACCCCTTATGTTTTTTTTTTCGGGGGTGAAAAATTAAGTTTCTCCAATCTTCTCAAAACTCTGGATTCTGATAGAGGGCCACGAGACATGGACCCGGGTGCAACAATTGAGTCTGTAGACCCTTCCAGAGCTGAGATATTGAAACTCAAAATTTTGACCAGAAAATAAAATGACAGTGTTACCCCTTACGTATTTTTTCGGGGGGTGAAAAAATAAGTTTCTCCAATCTTCTCAAAACTCTGGATTCTGATAGAGGGCCACGAGACATGGACCTGGGTGCAAAAATTGAGGCTGTAGAGCCTTCCAGAGCTGAGATATTGAAACTCAAAATTTTGACCAGAAAAAAAAATGACAGTGTTACCCCTTATGTTTTTTTTCGGGGGGTGAAAAATTAAGTTTCTCCAATCTTCTCAAAACTCTGGATTCTGATAGAGGGCCACGAGACATGGACCTGGGTGCAAAAATTGAGGCTGTAGAGCCTTCCAGAGCTGAGATATTGAAACTCAAAATTTTGACCAGAAAAAAAAAATGACAGTGTTACCCCTTATGTTTTTTTTCGGGGGGTGAAAAATTAAGTTTCTCCAATCTTCTCAAAACTCTGAATTCTGATAGAGGGCCACAAGACATGGACCTGGGTGCAAAAATTGAGGCTGTAGACCCTTCCAGAGCTAAGATATTGAAACTCAAAATTTTGACCAGAAAAAAAAAAATGACAGTGTTACCCCTTATGTTTTTTTTCGGGGGGTGAAAAATTAGGTTTCTCCAATCTTCTCAAAACTCTGGATTCTGATAGAGGGCCACGAGACATGGACCTGGGTGCAAAAATTGAGGCTGTAGACCCTTCCAGAGCTAAGATATTGAAACTCAAAATTTTGACCAGAAAAAAAAAAATGACAGTGTTACCCCTTATGTTTTTTTTTCGGGGGGTGAAAAATTAAGTTTCTCCAATCTTCTCAAAACTCTGGATTCTGATAGAGGGCCACGAGACATGGACCTGGGTGCAAAAATTGAGGCTGTAGACCCTTCCAGAGCTGAGATATTGAAACTCAAAATTTTGACCAGAAAAAAAAATGACAGTGTTACCCCTTATGTTTTTTTTCGGGGGGTGAAAAATTAAGTTTCTCCAATCTTCTCAAAACTCTGGATTCTGATAGAGGGCCACGAGACATGGACCTGGGTGCAAAAATTGAGGCTGTAGACCCTTCCAGAGCTAAGATATTGAAACTCAAAATTTTGACCAGAAAAAAAAATGACAGTGTTACCCCTTATGTTTTTTTTCGGGGGGTGAAAAATTAAGTTTCTCCAATCTTCTCAAAACTCTGGATTCTGATAGAGGGCCACGAGACATGGACCTGGGTGCAAAAATTGAGCCTGTAGACCCTTCAAGAGCTGAGATATTGAAACTCAAAATTTTGACCAGAAAATAAAATGACAGTGTTACCCCTTACGTATTTTTTCGGGGGGTGAAAAAATAAGTTTCTCCAATTTTCTCAAAACTCTGGATTCTGATAGAGGGCCACGAGACATGGACCTGGGTGCAAAAATTGAGGCTGTAGACCCTTCAAGAGCTGAGATATTGAAACTCAAAATTTTGACCAGAAAATAAAATGACAGTGTTACCCCTTACGTATTTTTTCGGGGGGTGAAAAAATAAGTTTCTCCAATCTTTTCAAAACTCTGGATTCTGATAGAGGGCCACGAGACATGGACCTGGGTGCAAAAATTGAGGCTGTAGAGCCTTCCAGAGCTGAGATATTGAAACTCAAAATTTTGACCAGAAAAAAAAATGACAGTGTTACCCCTTATGTTTTTTTTTGGGGGGGGGGGGTGAAAAATTAAGTTTCTCCAATCTTCTCAAAACTCTGGATTCTGATAGAGGGCCACGAGACATGGACCTGGGTGCAAAAATTGAGGCTGTAGTAGACCCTTCCAGAGCTAAGATATTGAAACTCAAAATTTTGACCAGAAAAAAAATGACAGTGTTACCCCTTATGTTTTTTTTCGGGGGGTGAAAAATTAAGTTTCTCCAATCTTCTCAAAACTCTGGATTCTGATAGAGGGCCACGAGACATGGACCTGGGTGCAAAAATTGAGGCTGTAGACCCTTCCAGAGCTGGGATATTGAAACTCAAAATTTTGACCAGAAAAAAAAAATGACAGTGTTACCCCTTATGTTTTTTTTTTTCGGGGGTGAAAAATTAAGTTTCTCCAATCTTCTCAAAACTCTGGATTCTGATAGAGGGCCACGAGACATGGACCCGGGTGCAAAAATTGAGGCTGTAGACCCTTCAAGAGCTGAGATATTGAAACTCAAAATTTTGACCAGAAAATAAAATGACAGTGTTACCCCTTACGTATTTTTTCGGGGGGTGAAAAATTAAGTTTCTCCAATCTTCTCAAAACTCTGGATTCTGATAGAGGGCCACGAGACATGGACCTGGGTGCAAAAATTGAGGCTGTAGACCCTTCCAGAGCGAAGATATTGAAACTCAAAATTTTGAGCAGAAAAAAAAAATGACAGTGTTACCCCTTATGTTTTTTTTCGGGGGGTGAAAAATTAAGTTTCTCCAATCTTCTCAAAATTCTGGATTCTGATAGAAGGCCACGAGACATGGACCTGGGTGCAAAAATTGAGGCTGTAGACCCTTCCAGAGCTAAGATATTGAAACTCAAAATTTTGACCAGAAAAAAAAATGACAGTGTTACCCCTTATGTTTTTTTTCGGGGGGTGAAAAATTAAGTTTCTCCAATCTTCTCAAAACTCTGGATTCTGATAGAGGGCCATGAGACATGGACCTGGGTGCAAAAATTGAGGCTGTAGACCCTTCCAGAGCTAAGATATTGAAACTCAAAATTTTGACCAGAAAAAAAAAATGACAGTGTTACCCCTTATGTTTTTTTTTCGGGGGGTGAAAAATTAAGTTTCTCCAATCTTCTCAAAACTCTGGATTCTGATAGAGGGCCACGAGACATGGACCCGGGTGCAAAAATTGAGGCTGTAGACCCTTCAAGAGCTGAGATATTGAAACTCAAAATTTTGACCAGAAAATAAAATGACAGTGTTACCCCTTACGTATTTTTTCGGGGAGTGAAAAAATAAGTTTCTCCAATCTTCTCAAAACTCTGGATTCTGATAGAGGGCCACGAGACATGGACCTGGGTGTAAAAATTGAGGCTGTAGAGTCTTCCAGAGCTGAGATATTGAAACTCAAAATTTTGACCAGAAAAAAAAAATGACAGTGTTACCCCTTATGTTTTTTTTTCAGGTCAAAACTTTGACATCCGATATCTCGGCTCTGGAAGGGTCTAGAGCCTCCATTTTTGCGCGCTGGTCTAAGTCTCGTGGCCCTCTGTCAGAATCCAGAGTTTCAAGAAGATCGGAGGGGGTCAAAATTTCGGCCAAAAACGACAGTGTTACCCCTTATGTTTTTTTTCGGGTCAAAACTTTGACATCCGATATCTCGGCTCTGGAAGGGTCTAGAGCCTCCATTTTTGCGCGCTGGTCGAAGTCTCGTGGCCCTCTGTCAGAATCCAGAGTTTCAAGAAGATCAGAGGGGGTCAAAATTTCGGCCAAAAACGACAGTGTTACCCCTTATGTTTTTTTTTTTTCAGGTCAAAACTTTGACATCCGATATCTCGGCTCTGGAAGGGTCTAGAGCCTCCATTTTTGCGCGCTAGTCGAAGTCTCGTGGCCCTCTGTCAGAATCCAGAGTTTCAAGAAGATCGGAGGGGGTCAAAATTTCGACCAAAAACGACAGTGTTACCCCTTATGGGTTTTTTTCGGGTCAAAACTTTGACATCCGATATCTCGGCTCTGGAAGGGTCTAGAGCCTCCATTTTTGCGCGCTGGTCGAAGTCTCGTGGCCCTCTGTCAGAATCCAGAGTTTCAAGAAGATCGGAGGGGGTCAAAATTTCGGCCAAAAACGACAGTGTTACCCCTTATGTTTTTTTTTTGGGTCAAAACTTTGACATCCGATATCTCGGCTCTGGAAGGGTCTAGAGCCTCCATTTTTGCGCGCTGGTCGAAGTCTCGTGGCCCTCTGTCAGAATCCAGAGTTTCAAGAAGATCGGAGGGGGTCAAAATTTCGACCAAAAACGACAGTGTTACCCCTTATGTTTTTTTTTCGGGTCAAAACTTTGACGTCTGATATCTCGGCTCTGGGAGGGTCTAGAGCCTCCATTTTTGCGCGCTGGTCGAAGTCTCGTGGTCCTCTGTCAGAATCCAGAGTTTCAAGAAGATCGGAGGGGGTCAAAATTTCGGCCAAAAACAACAGTGTTACCCCTTATGTTTTTTTCCGGGTCAAAACTTTGACGTCCGATATCTCGGCTCTGGAAGGGTCTAGAGCCTCCATTTTTGCGCGCTGGTCGAAGTCTCGTGGTCCTCTGTCAGAATCCAGAGTTTCAAGAAGATCGGAGGGGGTCAAAATTTCGGCCAAAAACAACAGTGTTACCCCTTATGTTTTTTTTCGGGTCAAAACTTTGACGTCCGATATCTCGGCTCTGGAAGGGTCTAGAGCCTCCATTTTTGCGCGCTGGTCGAAGTCTCGTGGCCCTCTGTTAGAATCCAGAGTTTCAAGAAGATCGGAGGGGGTCAAAATTTCGGCCAAAAACGACAGTGTTACCCCTTATGTTTTTTTTTCAGGTCAAAACTTTGACATCCGATATCTCGGCTCTGGAAGGGTCTAGAGCCTCCATTTTTGCGCGCTAGTCGAAGTCTCGTGGCCCTCTGTCAGAATCCAGAGTTTCAAGAAGATCGGAGGGGGTCAAAATTTCGACCAAAAACGACAGTGTTACCCCTTATGGGTTTTTTTCGGGTCAAAACTTTGACATCCGATATCTCGGCTCTGGAAGGGTCTAGAGCCTCCATTTTTGCGCGCTGGTCGAAGTCTCGTGGCCCTCTGTCAGAACCCAGAGTTTCAAGAAGATCGGAGGGGGTCAAAATTTCGGCCAAAAACGACAGTGTTACCCCTTATGTTTTTTTTTTGGGTCAAAATTTTGACATCCGATATCTCGGCTCTGGAAGGGTCTAGAGCCTCCATTTTTGCGCGCTGGTCGAAGTCTCGTGGCCCTCTGTCAGAATCCAGAGTTTCAAGAAGATCGGAGGGGGTCAAAATTTCGACCAAAAACGACAGTGTTACCCCTTATCTTTTTTTTTCGGGTCAAAACTTTGACGTCTGATATCTCGGCTCTGGGAGGGTCTAGAGCCTCCATTTTTGCGCGCTGGTCGAAGTCTCGTGGTCCTCTGTCAGAATCCAGAGTTTCAAGAAGATCGGAGGGGGTCAAAATTTCGGCCAAAAACAACAGTGTTACCCCTTATGTTTTTTTTCGGGTCAAAACTTTGATGTCCGATATCTCGGCTCTGGAAGGGTCTAGAGCCTCCATTTTTGCGCGCTGGTCGAAGTCTCGTGGCCCTCTGTCAGAATCCAGAGTTTCAAGAAGATCGGAGGGGGTCAAAATTTCGGCCAAAAACGACAGTGTTACCCCTTATGTTTTTTTTTCAGGTCAAAACTTTGACATCCGATATCTCGGCTCTGGAAGGGTCTAGAGCCTCCTTTTTTGCGTGCTGGTCGAAGTCTCGTGGCCCTCTGTCAGAATCCAGAGTTTCAAGAAGATCGGAGGGGGTCAAAATTTCGGCCAAAAACGACAGTGTTACCCCTTATGTTTTTTTTTTCGGGTCAAAACTTTGACATCCAATATCTCGGCTCTGGAAGGGTCTAGAGCCTCCATTTTTGCGCGCTGGTCGAAGTCTTGTGGCCCTCTGTCAGAATCCAGAGTTTCAAGAAGATCGGAGGGGGTCAAAATTTCAGCTAAAAACGACAGTGTTACCCCTTATGTTTTTTTTTTTCGGGTCAAAACTTTGACATCCGATATCTCGGCTCTGGGAGGGTCTAGAGCCTCCATTTTTGCCCGCTGGTCGAAGTCTCGTGGCCCTCTGTCAGAATCCAGAGTTTCAAGAAGATCAGAGGGGGTCAAAATTTCGGCCAAAAACGACAGTGTTACCCCTTATGTTTTTTTTTCAGGTCAAAACTTTGACATCCGATATCTCGGCTCTGGAAGGGTCTAGAGCCTCCATTTTTGCGCGCTAGTCGAAGTCTCGTGGCCCTCTGTCAGAATCCAGAGTTTCAAGAAGATCGGAGGGGGTCAAAATTTCGACCAAAAACGACAGTGTTACCCCTTATGGGTTTTTTTCGGGTCAAAACTTTGACATCCGATATCTCGGCTCTGGAAGGGTCTAGAGCCTCCATTTTTGCGCGCTGGTCGAAGTCTCGTGGCCCTCTGTCAGAATCCAGAGTTTCAAGAAGATCGGAGGGGGTCAAAATTTCGGCCAAAAACGACAGTGTTACCCCTTATGTTTTTTTTTTTTGGGTCAAAACTTTGACATCCGATATCTCGGCTCTTGAAGGGTCTAGAGCCTCCATTTTTGCGCGCTGGTCGAAGTCTCGTGGCCCTCTGTCAGAATCCAGAGTTTCAAGAAGATCGGAGGGGGTCAAAATTTCGACCAAAAACGACAGTGTTACCCCTTATATTTTTTTTTCGGGTCAAAACTTTGACGTCTGATATCTCGGCTCTGGGAGGGTCTAGAGCCTCCATTTTTGCGCGCTGGTCGAAGTCTCGTGGCCCTCTGTCAGAATCCAGAGTTTCAAGAAGATCGGAGGGGGTCAAAATTTCGACCAAAAACAACAGTGTTACCCCTTATGTTTTTTTTCGGGTCAAAACTTTGACGTCCGATATCTCGGCTCTGGAAGGGTCTAGAGCCTCCATTTTTGCGCGCTGGTCGAAGTGTCGTGGTCCTCTGTCAGAATCCAGAGTTTCAAGAAGATCGGAGGGGGTCAAAATTTCGACCAAAAACGACAGTGTTACCCCTTATGGGTTTTTTTCGGGTCAAAACTTTGACATCCGATATCTCGGCTCTGGAAGGGTCTAGAGCCTCCATTTTTGCGCGCTGGTCGAAGTCTCGTGGCCCTCTGTCAGAATCCAGAGTTTCAAGAAGATCGGAGGGGGTCAAAATTTCGGCCAAAAACGACAGTGTTACCCCTTATGTTTTTTTTTTGGGTCAAAACTTTGACATCCGATATCTCGGCTCTGGAAGGGTCTAGAGCCTCCATTTTTGCGCGCTGGTCGAAGTCTCGTGGCCCTCTGTCAGAATCCAGAGTTTCAAGAAGATCGGAGGGGGTCAAAATTTCGACCAAAAACGACAGTGTTACCCCTTATGTTTTTTTTTCGGGTCAAAACTTTGACGTCTGATATCTCGGCTCTGGAAGGGTCTAGAGCCTCCATTTTTGCGCGCTGGTCGAAGTCTCGTGGTCCTCTGTCAGAATCCAGAGTTTCAAGAAGATCGGAGGGGGTCAAAATTTCGACCAAAAACGACAGTGTTACCCCTTATGGGTTTTTTTTTGGGTCAAAACTTTGACATCCGATATCTCGGCTCTTGAAGGGTCTAGAGCCTCCATTTTTGCGCGCTGGTCGAAGTCTCGTGGCCCTCTGTCAGAATCCAGAGTTTCAAGAAGATCGGAGGGGGTCAAAATTTCGACCAAAAACGACAGTGTTACCCCTTATGTTTTTTTTTCGGGTCAAAACTTTGACGTCTGATATCTCGGCTCTGGGAGGGTCTAGAGCCTCCATTTTTGCGCGCTGGTCGAAGTCTCGTGGCCCTCTGTCAGAATCCAGAGTTTCAAGAAGATCGGAGGGGGTCAAAATTTCGACCAAAAACAACAGTGTTACCCCTTATGTTTTTTTTCGGGTCAAAACTTTGACGTCCGATATCTCGGCTCTGGAAGGGTCTAGAGCCTCCATTTTTGCGCGCTGGTCGAAGTGTCGTGGTCCTCTGTCAGAATCCAGAGTTTCAAGAAGATCGGAGGGGGTCAAAATTTCGACCAAAAACGACAGTGTTACCCCTTATGGGTTTTTTTCGGGTCAAAACTTTGACATCCGATATCTCGGCTCTGGAAGGGTCTAGAGCCTCCATTTTTGCGCGCTGGTCGAAGTCTCGTGGCCCTCTGTCAGAATCCAGAGTTTCAAGAAGATCGGAGGGGGTCAAAATTTCGGCCAAAAACGACAGTGTTACCCCTTATGGTTTTTTTTTGGGTCAAAACTTTGACATCCGATATCTCGGCTCTGGAAGGGTCTAGAGCCTCCATTTTTGCGCGCTGGTCGAAGTCTCGTGGCCCTCTGTCAGAATCCAGAGTTTCAAGAAGATCGGAGGGGGTCAAAATTTCGACCAAAAACGACAGTGTTACCCCTTATGTTTTTTTTTCGGGTCAAAACTTTGACGTCTGATATCTCGGCTCTGGGAGGGTCTAGAGCCTCCATTTTTGCGCGCTGGTCGAAGTCTCGTGGTCCTCTGTCAGAATCCAGAGTTTCAAGAAGATCGGAGGGGGTCAAAATTTCGACCAAAAACGACAGTGTTACCCCTTATGGGTTTTTTTCGGGTCAAAACTTTGACATCCGATATCTCGGCTCTGGAAGGGTCTAGAGCCTCCATTTTTGCGCGCTGGTCGAAGTCTCGTGGCCCTCTGTCAGAATCCAGAGTTTCAAGAAGATCGGAGGGGGTCAAAATTTCGGCCAAAAACGACAGTGTTACCCCTTATGTTTTTTTTTTGGGTCAAAACTTTGACATCCGATATCTCGGCTCTGGAAGGGTCTAGAGCCTCCATTTTTGCGCGCTGGTCGAAGTCTCGTGGCCCTCTGTCAGAATCCAGAGTTTCAAGAAGATCGGAGGGGGTCAAAATTTCGACCAAAAACGACAGTGTTACCCCTTATGTTTTTTTTTCGGGTCAAAACTTTGACGTCTGATATCTCGGCTCTGGGAGGGTCTAGAGCCTCCATTTTTGCGCGCTGGTCGAAGTCTCGTGGTCCTCTGTCAGAATCCAGAGTTTCAAGAAGATCGGAGGGGGTCAAAATTTCGGCCAAAAACAACAGTGTTACCCCTTATGTTTTTTTTCGGGTCAAAACTTTGACGTCCGATATCTCGGCTCTGGAAGGGTCTAGAGCCTCCATTTTTGCGCGCTGGTCGAAGTCTCGTGGCCCTCTGTTAGAATCCAGAGTTTCAAGAAGATCGGAGGGGGTCAAAATTTCGGCCAAAAACGACAGTGTTACCCCTTATGTTTTTTTTTCAGGTCAAAACTTTGACATCCGATATCTCGGCTCTGGAAGGGTCTAGAGCCTCCATTTTTGCGCGCTGGTCGAAGTCTCGTGGCCCTCTGTCAGAATCCAGAGTTTCAAGAAGATCGGAGGGGGTCAAAATTTCATCCAAAAACGACAGTGTTACCCCTTATGTTTTTTTTTTCGGGTCAAAACTTTGACATCCGATATCTCGGCTCTGGAAGGGTCTAGAGCCTCCATTTTTGCGCGCTGGTCGAAGTCTTGTGGCCCTCTGTCAGAATCCAGAGTTTCAAGAAGATCGGAGGGGGTCAAAATTTCGGCCAAAAACGACAGTGTTACCCCTTATGTTTTTTTTTCAGGTCAAAACTTTGACATCCGATATCTCGGCTCTGGAAGGGTCTAGAGCCTCCATTTTTGCGCGCTGGTCGAAGTCTCGTGGCCCTCTGTCAGAATCCAGAGTTTCAAGAAGATCGGAGGGGGTCAAAATTTCGGCCAAAAACGACAGTGTTACCCCTTATGTTTTTTTTTCAGGTCAAAAATTTGACATCCGATATCTCGGCTCTGGAAGGGTCTAGAGCCTCCATTTTTGCGCGCTGGTCGAAGTCTCGTGGCCCTCTGTCAGAATCCAGAGTTTCAAGAAGATCGGAGGGGGTCAAAATTTCGGCCAAAAACGACAGTGTTACCCCTTATGTTTTTTTTTCAGGTCAAAACTTTGACATCCGATATCTCGGCTCTGGAAAGGTCTAGAGCCTCAATTTTTGCGCGCTGGTCGAAGTCTCGTGGCCCTCTGTCAGAATCCAGAGTTTCAAGAAGATCGGAGGGGGTCAAAATTTCGGCCAAAAACGACAGTGTTACCCCTTATGTTTTTTTTTTCAGGTCAAAACTTTGACATCCAATATCTCGGCTCTGGAAGGGTCTAGAGCCTCCATTTTTGCGCGCTGGTCGAAGTCTTGTGGCCCTCTGTCAGAATCCAGAGTTTCAAGAAGATCGGAGGGGGTCAAAATTTCAGCTAAAAACGACAGTGTTACCCCTTATGTTTTTTTTTTCGGGTCAAAACTTTGACATCCGATATCTCGGCTCTGGAAGGGTCTAGAGCCTCCATTTTTGCGCGCTGGTCGAAGTCTCGTGGCCCTCTGTCAGAATCCAGAGTTTCAAGAAGATCGGAGGGGGTCAAAATTTCGGCCAAAAACGACAGTGTTACCCCTTATGTTTTTTTTTGGGGTCAAAACTTTGACATCCGATATCTCGGCTCTGGAAGGGTCTAGAGCCTCCATTTTTGCGCGCTGGTCGAAGTCTCGTGGCCCTCTGTCAGAATCCAGAGTTTCAAGAAGATCGGAGGGGGTCAAAATTTCGGCCAAAAACGACAGTGTTACCCCTTATGTTTTTTTTTTTTTGGGTCAAAACTTTGACGTCCGATATCTCGGCTCTGGAAGGGTCTAGAGCCTCCATTTTTGCGCGCTGGTCGAAGTCTCGTGGCCCTCTGTCAGAATCCAGAGTTTCAAGAAGATCGGAGGGGGTCAAAATTTCGGCCAAAAACGACAGTGTTACCCCTTATGTTTTTTTTTTTTTTGGGTCGAAACTTTGACGTCCGATATCTCGGCTCTGGAAAGGTCTAGAGCCTCCATTTTTGCGCGCTGGTCGAAGTCTCGTGGCCCTCTGTCAAAATTCAGAGTTTCAAGAAGATCGGAGGGGGTCAAAATTTCGGCCAAAAACGACAGTGTTACCCCTTATGTTTTTTTTTTCAGGTCAAAACTTTGACATCCAATATCTCGGCTCTGGAAGGGTCTAGAGCCTCCATTTTTGCGCGCTGGTCGAAGTCTTGTGGCCCTCTGTCAGAATCCAGAGTTTCAAGAAGATCGGAGGGGGTCAAAATTTCGGCTAAAAACGACAGTGTTACCCCTTATGTTTTTTTTTTCGGGTCAAAACTTTGACATCCGATATCTCGGCTCTGGAAGGGTCTAGAGCCTCCATTTTTGCGCGCTGGTCGAAGTCTCGTGGCCCTCTGTCAGAATCCAGAGTTTCAAGAAGATCGGAGGGGGTCAAACTTTCGGCCAAAAACGACAGTGTTACCCCTTATGTTTTTTTTGGTTCAAAACTTTGACATCCGATATCTCGGCTCTGGAAGGGTCTAGAGCCTCCATTTTTGCGCGCTGGTCGAAGTCTCATGGCCCTCTGTCAGAATCCAGAGTTTCAAGAAGATCGGAGGGGGTCAAAATTTCGGCCAAAAACGACAGTGTTACCCCTTATGTTTTTTTATTTGGGTCAAAACTTTGACGTCCGATATCTCGGCTCTGGAAGGGTCTAGAGCCTCCATTTTTGCGCGCTGGTCGAAGTCTCGTGGCCCTCTGTCAGAATCCAGAGTTTCAAGAAGATCGGAGGGGGTCAAAATTTCGGCCAAAAACGACAGTGTTACCCCTTATGTTTTTTTTTCAGGTCAAAACTTTGACATCCGATATCTCGGCTCTGGAAGGGTCTAGAGCCTCCATTTTTGCGCGCTGGTCTAAGTCTCGTGGCCCTCTGTCAGAATCCAGAGTTTCAAGAAGATCGGAGGGGGTCAAAATTTCGACCAAAAACGACAGTGTTACCCCTTATGTTTTTTTTTCGGGTCAAAACTTTGACGTCTGATATCTCGGCTCTGGGAGGGTCTAGAGCCTCCATTTTTGCGCGCTGGTCGAAGTCTCGTGGTCCTCTGTCAGAATCCAGAGTTTCAAGAAGATCGGAGGGGGTCAAAATTTCGGCCAAAAACAACAGTGTTACCCCTTATGTTTTTTTTCGGGTCAAAACTTTGACGTCCGATATCTCGGCTCTGGAAGGGTCTAGAGCCTCCATTTTTGCGCGCTGGTCGAAGTCTCGTGGTCCTCTGTCAGAATCCAGAGTTTCAAGAAGATCGGAGGGGGTCAAAATTTCGGCCAAAAACAACAGTGTTACCCCTTATGTTTTTTTTCGGGTCAAAACTTTGACGTCCGATATCTCGGCTCTGGAAGGGTCTAGAGCCTCCATTTTTGCGCGCTGGTCGAAGTCTCGTGGCCCTCTGTTAGAATCCAGAGTTTCAAGAAGATCGGAGGGGGTCAAAATTTCGGCCAAAAACGACAGTGTTACCCCTTATGTTTTTTTTTCAGGTCAAAACTTTGACATCCGATATCTCGGCTCTGGAAGGGTCTAGAGCCTCCATTTTTGCGCGCTGGTCGAAGTGTCGTGGTCCTCTGTCAGAATCCAGAGTTTCAAGAAGATCGGAGGGGGTCAAAATTTCGACCAAAAACGACAGTGTTACCCCTTATGGGTTTTTTTCGGGTCAAAACTTTGACATCCGATATCTCGGCTCTGGAAGGGTCTAGAGCCTCCATTTTTGCGCGCTGGTCGAAGTCTCGTGGCCCTCTGTCAGAATCCAGAGTTTCAAGAAGATCGGAGGGGGTCAAAATTTCGGCCAAAAACGACAGTGTTACCCCTTATGTTTTTTTTTTGGGTCAAAACTTTGACATCCGATATCTCGGCTCTGGAAGGGTCTAGAGCCTCCATTTTTGCGCGCTGGTCGAAGTCTCGTGGCCCTCTGTCAGAATCCAGAGTTTCAAGAAGATCGGAGGGGGTCAAAATTTCGACCAAAAACGACAGTGTTACCCCTTATGTTTTTTTTTCGGGTCAAAACTTTGACGTCTGATATCTCGGCTCTGGGAGGGTCTAGAGCCTCCATTTTTGCGCGCTGGTCGAAGTCTCGTGGTCCTCTGTCAGAATCCAGAGTTTCAAGAAGATCGGAGGGGGTCAAAATTTCGGCCAAAAACAACAGTGTTACCCCTTATGTTTTTTTTCGGGTCAAAACTTTGACGTCCGATATCTCGGCTCTGGAAGGGTCTAGAGCCTCCATTTTTGCGCGCTGGTCGAAGTCTCGTGGCCCTCTGTTAGAATCCAGAGTTTCAAGAAGATCGGAGGGGGTCAAAATTTCGGCCAAAAACGACAGTGTTACCCCTTATGTTTTTTTTTCAGGTCAAAACTTTGACATCCGATATCTCGGCTCTGGAAGGGTCTAGAGCCTCCATTTTTGCGCGCTGGTCGAAGTCTCGTGGCCCTCTGTCAGAATCCAGAGTTTCAAGAAGATCGGAGGGGGTCAAAATTTCATCCAAAAACGACAGTGTTACCCCTTATGTTTTTTTTTTCGGGTCAAAACTTTGACATCCGATATCTCGGCTCTGGAAGGGTCTAGAGCCTCCATTTTTGCGCGCTGGTCGAAGTCTTGTGGCCCTCTGTCAGAATCCAGAGTTTCAAGAAGATCGGAGGGGGTCAAAATTTCGGCCAAAAACGACAGTGTTACCCCTTATGTTTTTTTTTCAGGTCAAAACTTTGACATCCGATATCTCGGCTCTGGAAGGGTCTAGAGCCTCCATTTTTGCGCGCTGGTCGAAGTCTCGTGGCCCTCTGTCAGAATCCAGAGTTTCAAGAAGATCGGAGGGGGTCAAAATTTCGGCCAAAAACGACAGTGTTACCCCTTATGTTTTTTTTTCAGGTCAAAACTTTGACATCCGATATCTCGGCTCTGGAAGGGTCTAGAGCCTCCATTTTTGCGCGCTGGTCGAAGTCTCGTGGCCCTCTGTCAGAATCCAGAGTTTCAAGAAGATCGGAGGGGGTCAAAATTTCGGCCAAAAACGACAGTGTTACCCCTTATGTTTTTTTTTCAGGTCAAAACTTTGACATCCGATATCTCGGCTCTGGAAAGGTCTAGAGCCTCCATTTTTGCGCGCTGGTCGAAGTCTCGTGGCCCTCTGTCAGAATCCAGAGTTTCAAGAAGATCGGAGGGGGTCAAAATTTCGGCCAAAAACGACAGTGTTACCCCTTATGTTTTTTTTTTCAGGTCAAAACTTTGACATCCAATATCTCGGCTCTGGAAGGGTCTAGAGCCTCCATTTTTGCGCGCTGGTCGAAGTCTTGTGGCCCTCTGTCAGAATCCAGAGTTTCAAGAAGATCGGAGGGGGTCAAAATTTCAGCTAAAAACGACAGTGTTACCCCTTATGTTTTTTTTTTCGGGTCAAAACTTTGACATCCGATATCTCGGCTCTGGAAGGGTCTAGAGCCTCCATTTTTGCGCGCTGGTCGAAGTCTCGTGGCCCTCTGTCAGAATCCAGAGTTTCAAGAAGATCGGAGGGGGTCAAAATTTCGGCCAAAAACGACAGTGTTACCCCTTATGTTTTTTTTTGGGGTCAAAACTTTGACATCCGATATCTCGGCTCTGGAAGGGTCTAGAGCCTCCATTTTTGCGCGCTGGTCGAAGTCTCGTGGCCCTCTGTCAGAATCCAGAGTTTCAAGAAGATCGGAGGGGGTCAAAATTTCGGCCAAAAACGACAGTGTTACCCCTTATGTTTTTTTTTTTTTGGGTCAAAACTTTGACGTCCGATATCTCGGCTCTGGAAGGGTCTAGAGCCTCCATTTTTGCGCGCTGGTCGAAGTCTCGTGGCCCTCTGTCAGAATCCAGAGTTTCAAGAAGATCGGAGGGGGTCAAAATTTCGGCCAAAAACGACAGTGTTACCCCTTATGTTTTTTTTTTTTTTGGGTCGAAACTTTGACGTCCGATATCTCGGCTCTGGAAAGGTCTAGAGCCTCCATTTTTGCGCGCTGGTCGAAGTCTCGTGGCCCTCTGTCAAAATCCAGAGTTTCAAGAAGATCGGAGGGGGTCAAAATTTCGGCCAAAAACGACAGTGTTACCCCTTATGTTTTTTTTTTCAGGTCAAAACTTTGACATCCAATATCTCGGCTCTGGAAGGGTCTAGAGCCTCCATTTTTGCGCGCTGGTCGAAGTCTTGTGGCCCTCTGTCAGAATCCAGAGTTTCAAGAAGATCGGAGGGGGTCAAAATTTCGGCTAAAAACGACAGTGTTACCCCTTATGTTTTTTTTTTTCGGGTCAAAACTTTGACATCCGATATCTCGGCTCTGGAAGGGTCTAGAGCCTCCATTTTTGCGCGCTGGTCGAAGTCTCGTGGCCCTCTGTCAGAATCCAGAGATTCAAGAAGATCGGAGGGGGTCAAACTTTCGGCCAAAAACGACAGTGTTACCCCTTATGTTTTTTTTGGTTCAAAACTTTGACATCCGATATCTCGGCTCTGGAAGGGTCTAGAGCCTCCATTTTTGCGCGCTGGTCGAAGTCTCATGGCCCTCTGTCAGAATCCAGAGTTTCAAGAAGATCGGAGGGGGTCAAAATTTCGGCCAAAAACGACAGTGTTACCCCTTATGTTTTTTTATTTGGGTCAAAACTTTGACGTCCGATATCTCGGCTCTGGAAGGGTCTAGAGCCTCCATTTTTGCGCGCTGGTCGAAGTCTCGTGGCCCTCTGTCAGAATCCAGAGTTTCAAGAAGATCGGAGGGGGTCAAAATTTCGGCCAAAAACGACAGTGTTACCCCTTATGTTTTTTTTTCAGGTCAAAACTTTGACATCCGATATCTCGGCTCTGGAAGGGTCTAGAGCCTCCATTTTTGCGCGCTGGTCTAAGTCTCGTGGCCCTCTGTCAGAATCCAGAGTTTCAAGAAGATCGGAGGGGGTCAAAATTTCGGCCAAAAACGACAGTGTTACCCCTTATGTTTTTTTTTTCGGGTCAAAACTTTGACATCCGATATCTCGGCTCTGGAAGGGTCTAGAGCCTCCATTTTTGCGCGCTGGTCGAAGTCTCGTGGCCCTCTGTCAGAATCCAGAGTTTCAAGAAGATCGGAGGGGGTCAAAATTTCGGCCAAAAACGACAGTGTTACCCCTTATGTTTTTTTTTGGGTCAAAACTTTGACATCCGATATCTCGGCTCTGGAAAGGTCTAGAGCCTCCATTTTTGCGCGCTGGTCGAAGTCTCGTGGCCCTCTGTCAGAATCCAGAGTTTCAAGAAGATCGGAGGGGGTCAAAATTTCGGCCAAAAACGACAGTGTTACCCCTTATGTTTTTTTTTTTTGGGTCAAAACTTTGACGTCCGATATCTCGGCTCTGGAAGGGTCTAGAGCCTCCATTTTTGCGCGCTGGTCGAAGTCTCGTGGCCCTCTGTCAGAATCCAGAGTTTCAAGAAGATCGGAGGGGGTCAAAATTTGGGCCAAAAACGACAGTGTTACCCCTTATGTTTTTTTTTTCAGGTCAAAACTTTGACATCCGATATCTCGGCTCTGGAAAGGTCTAGAGCCTCCATTTTTGCGCGCTGGTCGAAGTCTCGTGGCCCTCTGTTAGAATCCAGAGTTTCAAGAAGATCGGAGGGGGTCAAAATTTCGGCCAAAAACGACAGTGTTACCCCTTATGTTTTTTTTTCAGGTCAAAACTTTGACATCCGATATCTCGGCTCTGGAAGGGTCTAGAGCCTCCATTTTTGCGCGCTGGTCGAAGTCTCGTGGCCCTCTGTCAGAATCCAGAGTTTCAAGAAGATCGGAGGGGGTCAAAATTTCATCCAAAAACGACAGTTACCCCTTATGTTTTTTTTTTCGGGTCAAAACTTTGACATCCGATATCTCGGCTCTGGAAGGGTCTAGAGCCTCCATTTTTGCGCGCTGGTCGAAGTCTTGTGGCCCTCTGTCAGAATCCAGAGTTTCAAGAAGATCGGAGGGGGTCAAAATTTCGGCCAAAAACGACAGTGTTACCCCTTATGTTTTTTTTTCAGGTCAAAACTTTGACATCCGATATCTCGGCTCTGGAAGGGTCTAGAGCCTCCATTTTTGCGCGCTGGTCGAAGTCTCGTGGCCCTCTGTCAGAATCCAGAGTTTCAAGAAGATCGGAGGGGGTCAAAATTTCGGCCAAAAACGACAGTGTTACCCCTTATGTTTTTTTTTCAGGTCAAAACTTTGACATCCGATATCTCGGCTCTGGAAGGGTCTAGAGCCTCCATTTTTGCGCGCTGGTCGAAGTCTCGTGGCCCTCTGTCAGAATCCAGAGTTTCAAGAAGATCGGAGGGGGTCAAAATTTCGGCCAAAAACGACAGTGTTACCCCTTATGTTTTTTTTTTGGGTCAAAACTTTGACATCCGATATCTCGGCTCTGGAAGGGTCTAGAGCCTCCATTTTTGCGCGCTGGTCGAAGTCTCGTGGCCCTCTGTCAGAATCCAGAGTTTCAAGAAGATCGGAGGGGGTCAAAATTTCGGCCAAAAACAACAGTGTTACCCCTTATGTTTTTTTTCGGGTCAAAACTTTGACGTCCGATATCTCGGCTCTGGAAGGGTCTAGAGCCTCCATTTTTGCGCGCTGGTCGAAGTCTCGTGGTCCTCTGTCAGAATCCAGAGTTTCAAGAAGATCGGAGGGGGTCAAAATTTCGGCCAAAAACAACAGTGTTACCCCTTATGTTTTTTTTCGGGTCAAAACTTTGACGTCCGATATCTCGGCTCTGGAAGGGTCTAGAGCCTCCATTTTTGCGCGCTGGTCGAAGTCTCGTGGCCCTCTGTTAGAATCCAGAGTTTCAAGAAGATCGGAGGGGGTCAAAATTTCGGCCAAAAACGACAGTGTTACCCCTTATGTTTTTTTTTCAGGTCAAAACTTTGACATCCGATATCTCGGCTCTGGAAGGGTCTAGAGCCTCCATTTTTGCGCGCTAGTCGAAGTCTCGTGGCCCTCTGTCAGAATCCAGAGTTTCAAGAAGATCGGAGGGGGTCAAAATTTCGACCAAAAACGACAGTGTTACCCCTTATGGGTTTTTTTCGGGTCAAAACTTTGACATCCGATATCTCGGCTCTGGAAGGGTCTAGAGCCTCCATTTTTGCGCGCTGGTCGAAGTCTCGTGGCCCTCTGTCAGAACCCAGAGTTTCAAGAAGATCGGAGGGGGTCAAAATTTCGGCCAAAAACGACAGTGTTACCCCTTATGTTTTTTTTTTTGGGTCAAAACTTTGACATCCGATATCTCGGCTCTGGAAGGGTCTAGAGCCTCCATTTTTGCGCGCTGGTCGAAGTCTCGTGGCCCTCTGTCAGAATCCAGAGTTTCAAGAAGATCGGAGGGGGTCAAAATTTCGACCAAAAACGACAGTGTTACCCCTTATCTTTTTTTTTCGGGTCAAAACTTTGACGTCTGATATCTCGGCTCTGGGAGGGTCTAGAGCCTCCATTTTTGCGCGCTGGTCGAAGTCTCGTGGTCCTCTGTCAGAATCCAGAGTTTCAAGAAGATCGGAGGGGGTCAAAATTTCGGCCAAAAACAACAGTGTTACCCCTTATGTTTTTTTTCGGGTCAAAACTTTGATGTCCGATATCTCGGCTCTGGAAGGGTCTAGAGCCTCCATTTTTGCGCGCTGGTCGAAGTCTCGTGGCCCTCTGTCAGAATCCAGAGTTTCAAGAAGATCGGAGGGGGTCAAAATTTCGGCCAAAAACGACAGTGTTACCCCTTATGTTTTTTTTTCAGGTCAAAACTTTGACATCCGATATCTCGGCTCTGGAAGGGTCTAGAGCCTCCTTTTTTGCGTGCTGGTCGAAGTCTCGTGGCCCTCTGTCAGAATCCAGAGTTTCAAGAAGATCGGAGGGGGTCAAAATTTCGGCCAAAAACGACAGTGTTACCCCTTATGTTTTTTTTTTCGGGTCAAAACTTTGACATCCAATATCTCGGCTCTGGAAGGGTCTAGAGCCTCCATTTTTGCGCGCTGGTCGAAGTCTTGTGGCCCTCTGTCAGAATCCAGAGTTTCAAGAAGATCGGAGGGGGTCAAAATTTCAGCTAAAAACGACAGTGTTACCCCTTATGTTTTTTTTTTCGGGTCAAAACTTTGACATCCGATATCTCGGCTCTGGGAGGGTCTAGAGCCTCCATTTTTGCCCGCTGGTCGAAGTCTCGTGGCCCTCTGTCAGAATCCAGAGTTTCAAGAAGATCAGAGGGGGTCAAAATTTCGGCCAAAAACGACAGTGTTACCCCTTATGTTTTTTTTTCAGGTCAAAACTTTGACATCCGATATCTCGGCTCTGGAAGGGTCTAGAGCCTCCATTTTTGCGCGCTAGTCGAAGTCTCGTGGCCCTCTGTCAGAATCCAGAGTTTCAAGAAGATCGGAGGGGGTCAAAATTTCGACCAAAAACGACAGTGTTACCCCTTATGGGTTTTTTTCGGGTCAAAACTTTGACATCCGATATCTCGGCTCTGGAAGGGTCTAGAGCCTCCATTTTTGCGCGCTGGTCGAAGTCTCGTGGCCCTCTGTCAGAATCCAGAGTTTCAAGAAGATCGGAGGGGGTCAAAATTTCGGCCAAAAACGACAGTGTTACCCCTTATGTTTTTTTTTTTGGGTCAAAACTTTGACATCCGATATCTCGGCTCTTGAAGGGTCTAGAGCCTCCATTTTTGCGCGCTGGTCGAAGTCTCGTGGCCCTCTGTCAGAATCCAGAGTTTCAAGAAGATCGGAGGGGGTCAAAATTTCGACCAAAAACGACAGTGTTACCCCTTATGTTTTTTTTTCGGGTCAAAACTTTGACGTCTGATATCTCGGCTCTGGGAGGGTCTAGAGCCTCCATTTTTGCGCGCTGGTCGAAGTCTCGTGGCCCTCTGTCAGAATCCAGAGTTTCAAGAAGATCGGAGGGGGTCAAAATTTCGACCAAAAACAACAGTGTTACCCCTTATGTTTTTTTTCGGGTCAAAACTTTGACGTCCGATATCTCGGCTCTGGAAGGGTCTAGAGCCTCCATTTTTGCGCGCTGGTCGAAGTGTCGTGGTCCTCTGTCAGAATCCAGAGTTTCAAGAAGATCGGAGGGGGTCAAAATTTCGACCAAAAACGACAGTGTTACCCCTTATGGGTTTTTTTCGGGTCAAAACTTTGACATCCGATATCTCGGCTCTGGAAGGGTCTAGAGCCTCCATTTTTGCGCGCTGGTCGAAGTCTCGTGGCCCTCTGTCAGAATCCAGAGTTTCAAGAAGATCGGAGGGGGTCAAAATTTCGGCCAAAAACGACAGTGTTACCCCTTATGTTTTTTTTTTGGGTCAAAACTTTGACATCCGATATCTCGGCTCTGGAAGGGTCTAGAGCCTCCATTTTTGCGCGCTGGTCGAAGTCTCGTGGCCCTCTGTCAGAATCCAGAGTTTCAAGAAGATCGGAGGGGGTCAAAATTTCGACCAAAAATGACAGTGTTACCCCTTATGTTTTTTTTTCGGGTCAAAACTTTGACGTCTGATATCTCGGCTCTGGGAGGGTCTAGAGCCTCCATTTTTGCGCGCTGGTCGAAGTCTCGTGGTCCTCTGTCAGAATCCAGAGTTTCAAGAAGATCGGAGGGGGTCAAAATTTCGGCCAAAAACAACAGTGTTACCCCTTATGTTTTTTTTCGGGTCAAAACTTTGACGTCCGATATCTCGGCTCTGGAAGGGTCTAGAGCCTCCATTTTTGCGCGCTGGTCGAAGTCTCGTGGCCCTCTGTTAGAATCCAGAGTTTCAAGAAGATCGGAGGGGGTCAAAATTTCGGCCAAAAACGACAGTGTTACCCCTTATGTTTTTTTTTTCGGGTCAAAACTTTGACATCCGATATCTCGGCTCTGGAAGGGTCTAGAGCCTCCATTTTTGCGCGCTGGTCGAAGTCTTGTGGCCCTCTGTCAGAATCCAGAGTTTCAAGAAGATCGGAGGGGGTCAAAATTTCGGCCAAAAATGACAGTGTTACCCCTTATGTTTTTTTTTCAGGTCAAAACTTTGACATCCGATATCTCGGCTCTGGAAGGGTCTAGAGCCTCCATTTTTGCGCGCTGGTCGAAGTCTCGTGGCCCTCTGTCAGAATCCAGAGTTTCAAGAAGATCGGAGGGGGTCAAAATTTCGGCCAAAAACGACAGTGTTACCCCTTATGTTTTTTTTTCAGGTCAAAACTTTGACATCCGATATCTCGGCTCTGGAAGGGTCTAGAGCCTCCATTTTTGCGCGCTGGTCGAAGTCTCGTGGCCCTCTGTCAGAATCCAGAGTTTCAAGAAGATCGGAGGGGGTCAAAATTTCGGCCAAAAACGACAGTGTTACCCCTTATGTTTTTTTTTCAGGTCAAAACTTTGACATCCGATATCTCGGCTCTGGAAAGGTCTAGAGCCTCCATTTTTGCGCGCTGGTCGAAGTCTCGTGGCCCTCTGTCAGAATCCAGAGTTTCAAGAAGATCGGAGGGGGTCAAAATTTCGGCCAAAAACGACAGTGTTACCCCTTATGTTTTTTTTTTCAGGTCAAAACTTTGACATCCAATATCTCGGCTCTGGAAGGGTCTAGAGCCTCCATTTTTGCGCGCTGGTCGAAGTCTTGTGGCCCTCTGTCAGAATCCAGAGTTTCAAGAAGATCGGAGGGGGTCAAAATTTCAGCTAAAAACGACAGTGTTACCCCTTATGTTTTTTTTTTCGGGTCAAAACTTTGACATCCGATATCTCGGCTCTGGAAGGGTCTAGAGCCTCCATTTTTGCGCGCTGGTCGAAGTCTCGTGGCCCTCTGTCAGAATCCAGAGTTTCAAGAAGATCGGAGGGGGTCAAAATTTCGGCCAAAAACGACAGTGTTACCCCTTATGTTTTTTTTTGGGGTCAAAACTTTGACATCCGATATCTCGGCTCTGGAAGGGTCTAGAGCCTCCATTTTTGCGCGCTGGTCGAAGTCTCGTGGCCCTCTGTCAGAATCCAGAGTTTCAAGAAGATCGGAGGGGGTCAAAATTTCGGCCAAAAACGACAGTGTTACCCCTTATGTTTTTTTTTTTTTGGGTCAAAACTTTGACGTCCGATATCTCGGCTCTGGAAGGGTCTAGAGCCTCCATTTTTGCGCGCTGGTCGAAGTCTCGTGGCCCTCTGTCAGAATCCAGAGTTTCAAGAAGATCGGAGGGGGTCAAAATTTCGGCCAAAAACGACAGTGTTACCCCTTATGTTTTTTTTTTTTTGGGTCAAAACTTTGACGTCCGATATCTCGGCTCTGGAAAGGTCTAGAGCCTCCATTTTTGCGCGCTGGTCGAAGTCTCGTGGCCCTCTGTCAAAATCCAGAGTTTCAAGAAGATCGGAGGGGGTCAAAATTTCGGCCAAAAACGACAGTGTTACCCCTTATGTTTTTTTTTCAGGTCAAAACTTTGACATCCAATATCTCGGCTCTGGAAGGGTCTAGAGCCTCCATTTTTGCGCGCTGGTCGAAGTCTTGTGGCCCTCTGTCAGAATCCAGAGTTTCAAGAAGATCGGAGGGGGTCAAAATTTCGGCTAAAAACGACAGTGTTACCCCTTATGTTTTTTTTTTCGGGTCAAAACTTTGACATCCGATATCTCGGCTCTGGAAGGGTCTAGAGCCTCCATTTTTGCGCGCTGGTCGAAGTCTCGTGGCCCTCTGTCAGAATCCAGAGTTTCAAGAAGATCGGAGGGGGTCAAACTTTCGGCCAAAAACGACAGTGTTACCCCTTATGTTTTTTTTGGTTCAAAACTTTGACATCCGATATCTCGGCTCTGGAAGGGTCTAGAGCCTCCATTTTTGCGCGCTGGTCGAAGTCTCATGGCCCTCTGTCAGAATCCAGAGTTTCAAGAAGATCGGAGGGGGTCAAAATTTCGGCCAAAAACGACAGTGTTACCCCTTATGTTTTTTTATTTGGGTCAAAACTTTGACGTCCGATATCTCGGCTCTGGAAGGGTCTAGAGCCTCCATTTTTGCGCGCTGGTCGAAGTCTCGTGGCCCTCTGTCAGAATCCAGAGTTTCAAGAAGATCGGAGGGGGTCAAAATTTCGGCCAAAAACGACAGTGTTACCCCTTATGTTTTTTTTTCAGGTCAAAACTTTGACATCCGATATCTCGGCTCTGGAAGGGTCTAGAGCCTCCATTTTTGCGTGCTGGTCTAAGTCTCGTGGCCCTCTGTCAGAATCCAGAGTTTCAAGAAGATCGGAGGGGGTCAAAATTTCGGCCAAAAACGACAGTGTTACCCCTTATGTTTTTTTTTTCTCGGGTCAAAACTTTGACATCCGATATCTCGGCTCTGGAAGGGTCTAGAGCCTCCATTTTTGCGCGCTGGTCGAAGTCTCGTGGCCCTCTGTCAGAATCCAGAGTTTCAAGAAGATCGGAGGGGGTCAAAATTTCGGCCAAAAACGACAGTGTTACCCCTTATGTTTTTTTTTGGGTCAAAACTTTGACATCCGATATCTCGGCTCTGGAAAGGTCTAGAGCCTCCATTTTTGCGCGCTGGTCGAAGTCTCGTGGCCCTCTGTCAGAATCCAGAGTTTCAAGAAGATCGGAGGGGGTCAAAATTTCGGCCAAAAACGACAGTGTTACCCCTTATGTTTTTTTTTTTTTGGGTCAAAACTTTGACATCCGATATCTCGGCTCTGGAAGGGTCTAGAGCCTCCATTTTTGCGTGCTGGTCTAAGTCTCGTGGCCCTCTGTCAGAATCCAGAGTTTCAAGAAGATCGGAGGGGGTCAAAATTTCGGCCAAAAACGACAGTGTTACCCCTTATGTTTTTTTTTTCTCGGGTCAAAACTTTGACATCCGATATCTCGGCTCTGGAAGGGTCTAGAGCCTCCATTTTTGCGCGCTGGTCGAAGTCTCGTGGCCCTCTGTCAGAATCCAGAGTTTCAAGAAGATCGGAGGGGGTCAAAATTTCGGCCAAAAACGACAGTGTTACCCCTTATGTTTTTTTTTGGGTCAAAACTTTGACATCCGATATCTCGGCTCTGGAAAGGTCTAGAGCCTCCATTTTTGCGCGCTGGTCGAAGTCTCGTGGCCCTCTGTCAGAATCCAGAGTTTCAAGAAGATCGGAGGGGGTCAAAATTTCGGCCAAAAACGACAGTGTTACCCCTTATGTTTTTTTTTTTTTGGGTCAAAACTTTGACGTCCGATATCTCGGCTCTGGAAGGGTCTAGAGCCTCCATTTTTGCGCGCTGGTCGAAGTCTCGTGGCCCTCGGTCAGAATCCAGAGTTTCAAGAAGATCGGAGGGGGTCAAAATTTGGGCCAAAAACGACAGTGTTACCCCTTATGTTTTTTTTTTCGGGTCAAAACTTTGACATCCGATATCTCGGCTCTGGAAGGGTCTAGAGCCTCCATTTTTGCGCGCTGGTCTAAGTCTCGTGGCCCTCTGTCAGAATCCAGAGTTTCAAGAAGATCGGAGGGGGTCAAAATTTCGGCCAAAAACGACAGTGTTACCCCTTATGTTTTTTTTTTCGGGTCAAAACTTTGACATCCGATATCTCGGCTCTGGAAGGGTCTAGAGCCTCCATTTTTGCGCGCTGGTCGAAGTCTCGTGGCCCTCTGTCAGAATCCAGAGTTTCAAGAAGATCGGAGGGGGTCAAAATTTCGGCCAAAAACGACAGTGTTACCCCTTATGTTTTTTTTTGGGTCAAAACATTGACATCCGATATCTCGGCTCTGGAAAGGTCTAGAGCCTCCATTTTTGCGCGCTGGTCGAAGTCTCGTGGCCCTCTGTCAGAATCCAGAGTTTCAAGAAGATCGGAGGGGGTCAAAATTTGGGCCAAAAACGACAGTGTTACCCCTTATGTTTTTTTTTTCAGGTCAAAACTTTGACATCCGATATCTCGGCTCTGGAAAGGTCTAGAGCCTCCATTTTTGCGCGCTGGTCGAAGTCTCGTGGCCCTCTGTTAGAATCCAGAGTTTCAAGAAGATCGGAGGGGGTCAAAATTTCGGCCAAAAACGACAGTGTTACCCCTTATGTTTTTTTATTTGGGTCAAAACTTTGACGTCCGATATCTCGGCTCTGGAAGGGTCTAGAGCCTCCATTTTTGCGCGCTGGTCGAAGTCTCGTGGCCCTCTGTCAGAATCCAGAGTTTCAAGAAGATCGGAGGGGGTCAAAATTTCGGCCAAAAACGACAGTGTTACCCCTTATGTTTTTTTTTCAGGTCAAAACTTTGACATCCAATATCTCGGCTCTGGAAGGGTCTAGAGCCTCCATTTTTGCGCGCTGGTCGAAGTCTTGTGGCCCTCTGTCAGAATCCAGAGTTTCAAGAAGATCGGAGGGGGTCAAAATTTCGGCTAAAAACGACAGTGTTACCCCTTATGTTTTTTTTTTCGGGTCAAAACTTTGACATCCGATATCTCGGCTCTGGAAGGGTCTAGAGCCTCCATTTTTGCGCGCTGGTCGAAGTCTCGTGGCCCTCTGTCAGAATCCAGAGTTTCAAGAAGATCGGAGGGGGTCAAAATTTCGGCCAAAAACGACAGTGTTACCCCTTATGTTTTTTTTTTGGGTCAAAACTTTGACATCCGATATCTCGGCTCTGGAAGGGTCTAGAGCCTCCATTTTTGCGCGCTGGTCGAAGTCTCGTGGCCCTCTGTCAGAATCCAGAGTTTCAAGAAGATCGGAGGGGGTCAAAATTTCGACCAAAAACGACAGTGTTACCCCTTATGTTTTTTTTTCGGGTCAAAACTTTGACGTCTGATATCTCGGCTCTGGGAGGGTCTAGAGCCTCCATTTTTGCGCGCTGGTCGAAGTCTCGTGGTCCTCTGTCAGAATCCAGAGTTTCAAGAAGATCGGAGGGGGTCAAAATTTCGGCCAAAAACAACAGTGTTACCCCTTATGTTTTTTTTCGGGTCAAAACTTTGACGTCCGATATCTCGGCTCTGGAAGGGTCTAGAGCCTCCATTTTTGCGCGCTGGTCGAAGTCTCGTGGTCCTCTGTCAGAATCCAGAGTTTCAAGAAGATCGGAGGGGGTCAAAATTTCGGCCAAAAACAACAGTGTTACCCCTTATGTTTTTTTTCGGGTCAAAACTTTGACGTCCGATATCTCGGCTCTGGAAGGGTCTAGAGCCTCCATTTTTGCGCGCTGGTCGAAGTCTCGTGGCCCTCTGTTAGAATCCAGAGTTTCAAGAAGATCGGAGGGGGTCAAAATTTCGGCCAAAAACGACAGTGTTACCCCTTATGTTTTTTTTTCAGGTCAAAACTTTGACATCCGATATCTCGGCTCTGGAAGGGTCTAGAGCCTCCATTTTTGCGCGCTAGTCGAAGTCTCGTGGCCCTCTGTCAGAATCCAGAGTTTCAAGAAGATCGGAGGGGGTCAAAATTTCGACCAAAAACGACAGTGTTACCCCTTATGGGTTTTTTTCGGGTCAAAACTTTGACATCCGATATCTCGGCTCTGGAAGGGTCTAGAGCCTCCATTTTTGCGCGCTGGTCGAAGTCTCGTGGCCCTCTGTCAGAACCCAGAGTTTCAAGAAGATCGGAGGGGGTCAAAATTTCGGCCAAAAACGACAGTGTTACCCCTTATGTTTTTTTTTTGGGTCAAAACTTTGACATCCGATATCTCGGCTCTGGAAGGGTCTAGAGCCTCCATTTTTGCGCGCTGGTCGAAGTCTCGTGGCCCTCTGTCAGAATCCAGAGTTTCAAGAAGATCGGAGGGGGTCAAAATTTCGACCAAAAACGACAGTGTTACCCCTTATCTTTTTTTTTCGGGTCAAAACTTTGACGTCTGATATCTCGGCTCTGGGAGGGTCTAGAGCCTCCATTTTTGCGCGCTGGTCGAAGTCTCGTGGTCCTCTGTCAGAATCCAGAGTTTCAAGAAGATCGGAGGGGGTCAAAATTTCGGCCAAAAACAACAGTGTTACCCCTTATGTTTTTTTTCGGGTCAAAACTTTGATGTCCGATATCTCGGCTCTGGAAGGGTCTAGAGCTTCCATTTTTGCGCGCTGGTCGAAGTCTCGTGGCCCTCTGTCAGAATCCAGAGTTTCAAGAAGATCGGAGGGGGTCAAAATTTCGGCCAAAAACGACAGTGTTACCCCTTATGTTTTTTTTTCAGGTCAAAACTTTGACATCCGATATCTTGGCTCTGGAAGGGTCTAGAGCCTCCTTTTTTGCGTGCTGGTCGAAGTCTCGTGGCCCTCTGTCAGAATCCAGAGTTTCAAGAAGATCGGAGGGGGTCAAAATTTCGGCCAAAAACGACAGTGTTACCCCTTATGTTTTTTTTTTCGGGTCAAAACTTTGACATCCAATATCTCGGCTCTGGAAGGGTCTAGAGCCTCCATTTTTGCGCGCTGGTCGAAGTCTTGTGGCCCTCTGTCAGAATCCAGAGTTTCAAGAAGATCGGAGGGGGTCAAAATTTCAGCTAAAAACGACAGTGTTACCCCTTATGTTTTTTTTTTCGGGTCAAAACTTTGACATCCGATATCTCGGCTCTGGGAGGGTCTAGAGCCTCCATTTTTGCCCGCTGGTCGAAGTCTCGTGGCCCTCTGTCAGAATCCAGAGTTTCAAGAAGATCAGAGGGGGTCAAAATTTCGGCCAAAAACGACAGTGTTACCCCTTATGTTTTTTTTTCAGGTCAAAACTTTGACATCCGATATCTCGGCTCTGGAAGGGTCTAGAGCCTCCATTTTTGCGCGCTAGTCGAAGTCTCGTGGCCCTCTGTCAGAATCCAGAGTTTCAAGAAGATCGGAGGGGGTCAAAATTTCGACCAAAAACGACAGTGTTACCCCTTATGGGTTTTTTTCGGGTCAAAACTTTGACATCCGATATCTCGGCTCTGGAAGGGTCTAGAGCCTCCATTTTTGCGCGCTGGTCGAAGTCTCGTGGCCCTCTGTCAGAATCCAGAGTTTCAAGAAGATCAGAGGGGGTCAAAATTTCGGCCAAAAACGACAGTGTTACCCCTTATGTTTTTTTTTTTGGGTCAAAACTTTGACATCCGATATCTCGGCTCTTGAAGGGTCTAGAGCCTCCATTTTTGCGCGCTGGTCGAAGTCTCGTGGCCCTCTGTCAGAATCCAGAGTTTCAAGAAGATCGGAGGGGGTCAAAATTTCGACCAAAAACGACAGTGTTACCCCTTATGTTTTTTTTTCGGGTCAAAACTTTGACGTCTGATATCTCGGCTCTGGGAGGGTCTAGAGCCTCCATTTTTGCGCGCTGGTCGAAGTCTCGTGGCCCTCTGTCAGAATCCAGAGTTTCAAGAAGATCGGAGGGGGTCAAAATTTCGACCAAAAACAACAGTGTTACCCCTTATGTTTTTTTTCGGGTCAAAACTTTGACGTCCGATATCTCGGCTCTGGAAGGGTCTAGAGCCTCCATTTTTGCGCGCTGGTCGAAGTGTCGTGGTCCTCTGTCAGAATCCAGAGTTTCAAGAAGATCGGAGGGGGTCAAAATTTCGACCAAAAACGACAGTGTTACCCCTTATGGGTTTTTTTCGGGTCAAAACTTTGACATCCGATATCTCGGCTCTGGAAGGGTCTAGAGCCTCCATTTTTGCGCGCTGGTCGAAGTCTCGTGGCCCTCTGTCAGAATCCAGAGTTTCAAGAAGATCGGAGGGGGTCAAAATTTCGACCAAAAACGACAGTGTTACCCCTTATGGGTTTTTTTCGGGTCAAAACTTTGACATCCGATATCTCGGCTCTGGAAGGGTCTAGAGCCTCCATTTTTGCGCGCTGGTCGAAGTCTCGTGGCCCTCTGTCAGAACCCAGAGTTTCAAGAAGATCGGAGGGGGTCAAAATTTCGGCCAAAAACGACAGTGTTACCCCTTATGTTTTTTTTGGGTCAAAACTTTGACATCCGATATCTCGGCTCTGGAAGGGTCTAGAGCCTCCATTTTTGCGCGCTGGTCGAAGTCTCGTGGCCCTCTGTCAGAATCCAGAGTTTCAAGAAGATCGGAGGGGGTCAAAATTTCGACCAAAAACGACAGTGTTACCCCTTATCTTTTTTTTTCGGGTCAAAACTTTGACGTCTGATATCTCGGCTCTGGGAGGGTCTAGAGCCTCCATTTTTGCGCGCTGGTCGAAGTCTCGTGGTCCTCTGTCAGAATCCAGAGTTTCAAGAAGATCGGAGGGGGTCAAAATTTCGGCCAAAAACAACAGTGTTACCCCTTATGTTTTTTTTCGGGTCAAAACTTTGATGTCCGATATCTCGGCTCTGGAAGGGTCTAGAGCCTCCATTTTTGCGCGCTGGTCGAAGTCTCGTGGCCCTCTGTCAGAATCCAGAGTTTCAAGAAGATCGGAGGGGGTCAAAATTTCGGCCAAAAACGACAGTGTTACCCCTTATGTTTTTTTTTCAGGTCAAAACTTTGACATCCGATATCTCGGCTCTGGAAGGGTCTAGAGCCTCCTTTTTTGCGTGCTGGTCGAAGTCTCGTGGCCCTCTGTCAGAATCCAGAGTTTCAAGAAGATCGGAGGGGGTCAAAATTTCGGCCAAAAACGACAGTGTTACCCCTTATGTTTTTTTTTTCGGGTCAAAACTTTGACATCCAATATCTCGGCTCTGGAAGGGTCTAGAGCCTCCATTTTTGCGCGCTGGTCGAAGTCTTGTGGCCCTCTGTCAGAATCCAGAGTTTCAAGAAGATCGGAGGGGGTCAAAATTTCAGCTAAAAACGACAGTGTTACCCCTTATGTTTTTTTTTTCGGGTCAAAACTTTGACATCCGATATCTCGGCTCTGGGAGGGTCTAGAGCCTCCATTTTTGCCCGCTGGTCGAAGTCTCGTGGCCCTCTGTCAGAATCCAGAGTTTCAAGAAGATCAGAGGGGGTCAAAATTTCGGCCAAAAACGACAGTGTTACCCCTTATGTTTTTTTTTCAGGTCAAAACTTTGACATCCGATATCTCGGCTCTGGAAGGGTCTAGAGCCTCCATTTTTGCGCGCTAGTCGAAGTCTCGTGGCCCTCTGTCAGAATCCAGAGTTTCAAGAAGATCGGAGGGGGTCAAAATTTCGACCAAAAACGACAGTGTTACCCCTTATGGGTTTTTTTCGGGTCAAAACTTTGACATCCGATATCTCGGCTCTGGAAGGGTCTAGAGCCTCCATTTTTGCGCGCTGGTCGAAGTCTCGTGGCCCTCTGTCAGAATCCAGAGTTTCAAGAAGATCGGAGGGGGTCAAAATTTCGGCCAAAAACGACAGTGTTACCCCTTATGTTTTTTTTTTTGGGTCAAAACTTTGACATCCGATATCTCGGCTCTTGAAGGGTCTAGAGCCTCCATTTTTGCGCGCTGGTCGAAGTCTCGTGGCCCTCTGTCAGAATCCAGAGTTTCAAGAAGATCGGAGGGGGTCAAAATTTCGACCAAAAACGACAGTGTTACCCCTTATGTTTTTTTTTCGGGTCAAAACTTTGAAGTCTGATATCTCGGCTCTGGGAGGGTCTAGAGCCTCCATTTTTGCGCGCTGGTCGAAGTCTCGTGGCCCTCTGTCAGAATCCAGAGTTTCAAGAAGATCGGAGGGGGTCAAAATTTCGACCAAAAACAACAGTGTTACCCCTTATGTTTTTTTTCGGGTCAAAACTTTGACGTCCGATATCTCGGCTCTGGAAGGGTCTAGAGCCTCCATTTTTGCGCGCTGGTCGAAGTGTCGTGGTCCTCTGTCAGAATCCAGAGTTTCAAGAAGATCGGAGGGGGTCAAAATTTCGACCAAAAACGACAGTGTTACCCCTTATGGGTTTTTTTCGGGTCAAAACTTTGACATCCGATATCTCGGCTCTGGAAGGGTCTAGAGCCTCCATTTTTGCGCGCTGGTCGAAGTCTCGTGGCCCTCTGTCAGAATCCAGAGTTTCAAGAAGATCGGAGGGGGTCAAAATTTCGGCCAAAAACGACAGTGTTACCCCTTATGTTTTTTTTTTGGGTCAAAACTTTGACATCCGATATCTCGGCTCTGGAAGGGTCTAGAGCCTCCATTTTTGCGCGCTGGTCGAAGTCTCGTGGCCCTCTGTCAGAATCCAGAGTTTCAAGAAGATCGGAGGGGGTCAAAATTTCGACCAAAAACGACAGTGTTACCCCTTATGTTTTTTTTTCGGGTCAAAACTTTGACGTCTGATATCTCGGCTCTGGGAGGGTCTAGAGCCTCCATTTTTGCGCGCTGGTCGAAGTCTCGTGGCCCTCTGTCAGAATCCAGAGTTTCAAGAAGATCGGAGGGGGTCAAAATTTCGACCAAAAACAACAGTGTTACCCCTTATGTTTTTTTTCGGGTCAAAACTTTGACGTCCGATATCTCGGCTCTGGAAGGGTCTAGAGCCTCCATTTTTGCGCGCTGGTCGAAGTGTCGTGGTCCTCTGTCAGAATCCAGAGTTTCAAGAAGATCGGAGGGGGTCAAAATTTCGACCAAAAACGACAGTGTTACCCCTTATGGGTTTTTTTCGGGTCAAAACTTTGACATCCGATATCTCGGCTCTGGAAGGGTCTAGAGCCTCCATTTTTGCGCGCTGGTCGAAGTCTCGTGGCCCTCTGTCAGAATCCAGAGTTTCAAGAAGATCGGAGGGGGTCAAAATTTCGGCCAAAAACGACAGTGTTACCCCTTATGTTTTTTTTTTGGGTCAAAACTTTGACATCCGATATCTCGGCTCTGGAAGGGTCTAGAGCCTCCATTTTTGCGCGCTGGTCGAAGTCTCGTGGCCCTCTGTCAGAATCCAGAGTTTCAAGAAGATCGGAGGGGGTCAAAATTTCGACCAAAAACGACAGTGTTACCCCTTATGTTTTTTTTTCGGGTCAAAACTTTGACGTCTGATATCTCGGCTCTGGGAGGGTCTAGAGCCTCCATTTTTGCGCGCTGGTCGAAGTCTCGTGGTCCTCTGTCAGAATCCAGAGTTTCAAGAAGATCGGAGGGGGTCAAAATTTCGGCCAAAAACAACAGTGTTACCCCTTATGTTTTTTTTCGGGTCAAAACTTTGACGTCCGATATCTCGGCTCTGGAAGGGTCTAGAGCCTCCATTTTTGCGCGCTGGTCGAAGTCTCGTGGCCCTCTGTTAGAATCCAGAGTTTCAAGAAGATCGGAGGGGGTCAAAATTTCGGCCAAAAACGACAGTGTTACCCCTTATGTTTTTTTTTCAGGTCAAAACTTTGACATCCGATATCTCGGCTCTGGAAGGGTCTAGAGCCTCCATTTTTGCGCGCTGGTCGAAGTCTCGTGGCCCTCTGTCAGAATCCAGAGTTTCAAGAAGATCGGAGGGGGTCAAAATTTCGACCAAAAACGACAGTGTTACCCCTTATGTTTTTTTTTCGGGTCAAAACTTTGACGTCTGATATCTCGGCTCTGGGAGGGTCTAGAGCCTCCATTTTTGCGCGCTGGTCGAAGTCTCGTGGTCCTCTGTCAGAATCCAGAGTTTCAAGAAGATCGGAGGGGGTCAAAATTTCGGCCAAAAACAACAGTGTTACCCCTTATGTTTTTTTTCGGGTCAAAACTTTGACGTCCGATATCTCGGCTCTGGAAGGGTCTAGAGCCTCCATTTTTGCGCGCTGGTCGAAGTCTCGTGGCCCTCTGTTAGAATCCAGAGTTTCAAGAAGATCGGAGGGGGTCAAAATTTCGGCCAAAAACGACAGTGTTACCCCTTATGTTTTTTTTTCAGGTCAAAACTTTGACATCCGATATCTCGGCTCTGGAAGGGTCTAGAGCCTCCATTTTTGCGCGCTGGTCGAAGTCTCGTGGCCCTCTGTCAGAATCCAGAGTTTCAAGAAGATCGGAGGGGGTCAAAATTTCATCCAAAAACGACAGTGTTACCCCTTATGTTTTTTTTTTTCGGGTCAAAACTTTGACATCCGATATCTCGGCTCTGGAAGGGTCTAGAGCCTCCATTTTTGCGCGCTGGTCGAAGTCTTGTGGCCCTCTGTCAGAATCCAGAGTTTCAAGAAGATCGGAGGGGGTCAAAATTTCGGCCAAAAACGACAGTGTTACCCCTTATGTTTTTTTTTCAGGTCAAAACTTTGACATCCGATATCTCGGCTCTGGAAGGGTCTAGAGCCTCCATTTTTGCGCGCTGGTCGAAGTCTCGTGGCCCTCTGTCAGAATCCAGAGTTTCAAGAAGATCGGAGGGGGTCAAAATTTCGGCCAAAAACGACAGTGTTACCCCTTATGTTTTTTTTTCAGGTCAAAACTTTGACATCCGATATCTCGGCTCTGGAAGGGTCTAGAGCCTCCATTTTTGCGCGCTGGTCGAAGTCTCGTGGCCCTCTGTCAGAATCCAGAGTTTCAAGAAGATCGGAGGGGGTCAAAATTTCGGCCAAAAACGACAGTGTTACCCCTTATGTTTTTTTTCAGGTCAAAACTTTGACATCCGATATCTCGGCTCTGGAAAGGTCTAGAGCCTCCATTTTTGCGCGCTGGTCGAAGTCTCGTGGCCCTCTGTCAGAATCCAGAGTTTCAAGAAGATCGGAGGGGGTCAAAATTTCGGCCAAAAACGACAGTGTTACCCCTTATGTTTTTTTTTTCAGGTCAAAACTTTGACATCCAATATCTCGGCTCTGGAAGGGTCTAGAGCCTCCATTTTTGCGCGCTGGTCGAAGTCTTGTGGCCCTCTGTCAGAATCCAGAGTTTCAAGAAGATCGGAGGGGGTCAAAATTTCAGCTAAAAACGACAGTGTTACCCCTTATGTTTTTTTTTTCGGGTCAAAACTTTGACATCCGATATCTCGGCTCTGGAAGGGTCTAGAGCCTCCATTTTTGCGCGCTGGTCGAAGTCTCGTGGCCCTCTGTCAGAATCCAGAGTTTCAAGAAGATCGGAGGGGGTCAAAATTTCGGCCAAAAACGACAGTGTTACCCCTTATGTTTTTTTTTGGGGTCAAAACTTTGACATCCGATATCTCGGCTCTGGAAGGGTCTAGAGCCTCCATTTGTGCGCGCTGGTCGAAGTCTCGTGGCCCTCTGTCAGAATCCAGAGTTTCAAGAAGATCGGAGGGGGTCAAAATTTCGGCCAAAAACGACAGTGTTACCCCTTATGTTTTTTTTTTTTGGGTCAAAACTTTGACGTCCGATATCTCGGCTCTGGAAGGGTCTAGAGCCTCCATTTTTGCGCGCTGGTCGAAGTCTCGTGGCCCTCTGTCAGAATCCAGAGTTTCAAGAAGATCGGAGGGGGTCAAAATTTCGGCCAAAAACGACAGTGTTACCCCTTATGTTTTTTTTTTTTTTGGGTCAAAACTTTGACGTCCGATATCTCGGCTCTGGAAAGGTCTAGAGCCTCCATTTTTGCGCGCTGGTCGAAGTCTCGTGGCCCTCTGTCAAAATCCAGAGTTTCAAGAAGATCGGAGGGGGTCAAAATTTCGGCCAAAAACAACAGTGTTACCCCTTATGTTTTTTTTCGGGTCAAAACTTTGACGTCCGATATCTCGGCTCTGGAAGGGTCTAGAGCCTCCATTTTTGCGCGCTGGTCGAAGTCTCGTGGCCCTCTGTTAGAATCCAGAGTTTCAAGAAGATCGGAGGGGGTCAAAATTTCGGCCAAAAACGACAGTGTTACCCCTTATGTTTTTTTTTCAGGTCAAAACTTTGACATCCGATATGTCGGCTCTGGAAGGGTCTAGAGCCTCCATTTTTGCGCGCTAGTCGAAGTCTCGTGGCCCTCTGTCAGAATCCAGAGTTTCAAGAAGATCGGAGGGGGTCAAAATTTCGACCAAAAACGACAGTGTTACCCCTTATGGGTTTTTTTCGGGTCAAAACTTTGACATCCGATATCTCGGCTCTGGAAGGGTCTAGAGCCTCCATTTTTGCGCGCTGGTCGAAGTCTCGTGGCCCTCTGTCAGAACCCAGAGTTTCAAGAAGATCGGAGGGGGTCAAAATTTCGGCCAAAAACGACAGTGTTACCCCTTATGTTTTTTTTTTGGGTCAAAACTTTGACATCCGATATCTCGGCTCTGGAAGGGTCTAGAGCCTCCATTTTTGCGCGCTGGTCGAAGTCTCGTGGCCCTCTGTCAGAATCCAGAGTTTCAAGAAGATCGGAGGGGGTCAAAATTTCGACCAAAAACGACAGTGTTACCCCTTATCTTTTTTTTTCGGGTCAAAACTTTGACGTCTGATATCTCGGCTCTGGGAGGGTCTAGAGCCTCCATTTTTGCGCGCTGGTCGAAGTCTCGTGGTCCTCTGTCAGAATCCAGAGTTTCAAGAAGATCGGAGGGGGTCAAAATTTCGGCCAAAAACAACAGTGTTACCCCTTATGTTTTTTTTCGGGTCAAAACTTTGATGTCCGATATCTCGGCTCTGGAAGGGTCTAGAGCCTCCATTTTTGCGCGCTGGTCGAAGTCTCGTGGCCCTCTGTCAGAATCCAGAGTTTCAAGAAGATCGGAGGGGGTCAAAATTTCGGCCAAAAACGACAGTGTTACCCCTTATGTTTTTTTTTCAGGTCAAAACTTTGACATCCGATATCTCGGCTCTGGAAGGGTCTAGAGCCTCCTTTTTTGCGTGCTGGTCGAAGTCTCGTGGCCCTCTGTCAGAATCCAGAGTTTCAAGAAGATCGGAGGGGGTAAAAATTTCGGCCAAAAACGACAGTGTTACCCCTTATGTTTTTTTTTTCGGGTCAAAACTTTGACATCCAATATCTCGGCTCTGGAAGGGTCTAGAGCCTCCATTTTTGCGCGCTGGTCGAAGTCTTGTGGCCCTCTGTCAGAATCCAGAGTTTCAAGAAGATCGGAGGGGGTCAAAATTTCAGCTAAAAACGACAGTGTAACCCCTTATGTTTTTTTTTTCGGGTCAAAACTTTGACATCCGATATCTCGGCTCTGGGAGGGTCTAGAGCCTCCATTTTTGCCCGCTGGTCGAAGTCTCGTGGCCCTCTGTCAGAATCCAGAGTTTCAAGAAGATCAGAGGGGGTCAAAATTTCGGCCAAAAACGACAGTGTTACCCCTTATGTTTTTTTTTCAGGTCAAAACTTTGACATCCGATATCTCGGCTCTGGAAGGGTCTAGAGCCTCCATTTTTGCGCGCTAGTCGAAGTCTCGTGGCCCTCTGTCAGAATCCAGAGTTTCAAGAAGATCGGAGGGGGTCAAAATTTCGACCAAAAACGACAGTGTTACCCCTTATGGGTTTTTTTCGGGTCAAAACTTTGACATCCGATATCTCGGCTCTGGAAGGGTCTAGAGCCTCCATTTTTGCGCGCTGGTCGAAGTCTCGTGGCCCTCTGTCAGAATCCAGAGTTTCAAGAAGATCGGAGGGGGTCAAAATTTCGGCCAAAAACGACAGTGTTACCCCTTATGTTTTTTTTTTTGGGTCAAAACTTTGACATCCGATATCTCGGCTCTTGAAGGGTCTAGAGCCTCCATTTTTGCGCGCTGGTCGAAGTCTCGTGGCCCTCTGTCAGAATCCAGAGTTTCAAGAAGATCGGAGGGGGTCAAAATTTCGACCAAAAACGACAGTGTTACCCCTTATGTTTTTTTTTCGGGTCAAAACTTTGACGTCTGATATCTCGGCTCTGGGAGGGTCTAGAGCCTCCATTTTTGCGCGCTGGTCGAAGTCTCGTGGCCCTCTGTCAGAATCCAGAGTTTCAAGAAGATCGGAGGGGGTCAAAATTTCGACCAAAAACAACAGTGTTACCCCTTATGTTTTTTTTCGGGTCAAAACTTTGACGTCCGATATCTCGGCTCTGGAAGGGTCTAGAGCCTCCATTTTTGCGCGCTGGTCGAAGTGTCGTGGTCCTCTGTCAGAATCCAGAGTTTCAAGAAGATCGGAGGGGGTCAAAATTTCGACCAAAAACGACAGTGTTACCCCTTATGGGTTTTTTTCGGGTCAAAACTTTGACATCCGATATCTCGGCTCTGGAAGGGTCTAGAGCCTCCATTTTTGTGCGCTGGTCGAAGTCTCGTGGCCCTCTGTCAGAATCCAGAGTTTCAAGAAGATCGGAGGGGGTCAAAATTTCGGCCAAAAACGACAGTGTTACCCCTTATGTTTTTTTTTTTGGGTCAAAACTTTGACATCCGATATCTCGGCTCTGGAAGGGTCTAGAGCCTCCATTTTTGCGCGCTGGTCGAAGTCTCGTGGCCCTCTGTCAGAATCCAGAGTTTCAAGAAGATCGGAGGGGGTCAAAATTTCGACCAAAAACGACAGTGTTACCCCTTATGTTTTTTTTTCGGGTCAAAACTTTGACGTCTGATATCTCGGCTCTGGGAGGGTCTAGAGCCTCCATTTTTGCGCGCTGGTCGAAGTCTCGTGGTCCTCTGTCAGAATCCAGAGTTTCAAGAAGATCGGAGGGGGTCAAAATTTCGGCCAAAAACAACAGTGTTACCCCTTATGTTTTTTTTCGGGTCAAAACTTTGACGTCCGATATCTCGGCTCTGGAAGGGTCTAGAGCCTCCATTTTTGCGCGCTGGTCGAAGTCTCGTGGCCCTCTGTTAGAATCCAGAGTTTCAAGAAGATCGGAGGGGGTCAAAATTTCGGCCAAAAACGACAGTGTTACCCCTTATGTTTTTTTTTCAGGTCAAAACTTTGACATCCGATATCTCGGCTCTGGAAGGGTCTAGAGCCTCCATTTTTGCGCGCTGGTCGAAGTCTCGTGGCCCTCTGTCAGAATCCAGAGTTTCAAGAAGATCGGAGGGGGTCAAAATTTCATCCAAAAACGACAGTGTTACCCCTTATGTTTTTTTTTTTCGGGTCAAAACTTTGACATCCGATATCTCGGCTCTGGAAGGGTCTAGAGCCTCCATTTTTGCGCGCTGGTCGAAGTCTTGTGGCCCTCTGTCAGAATCCAGAGTTTCAAGAAGATCGGAGGGGGTCAAAATTTCGGCCAAAAACGACAGTGTTACCCCTTATGTTTTTTTTTCAGGTCAAAACTTTGACATCCGATATCTCGGCTCTGGAAGGGTCTAGAGCCTCCATTTTTGCGCGCTGGTCGAAGTCTCGTGGCCCTCTGTCAGAATCCAGAGTTTCAAGAAGATCGGAGGGGGTCAAAATTTCGGCCAAAAACGACAGTGTTACCCCTTATGTTTTTTTTTCAGGTCAAAACTTTGACATCCGATATCTCGGCTCTGGAAGGGTCTAGAGCCTCCATTTTTGCGCGCTGGTCGAAGTCTCGTGGCCCTCTGTCAGAATCCAGAGTTTCAAGAAGATCGGAGGGGGTCAAAATTTCGGCCAAAAACGACAGTGTTACCCCTTATGTTTTTTTTTCAGGTCAAAACTTTGACATCCGATATCTCGGCTCTGGAAAGGTCTAGAGCCTCCATTTTTGCGCGCTGGTCGAAGTCTTGTGGCCCTCTGTCAGAATCCAGAGTTTCAAGAAGATCGGAGGGGGTCAAAATTTCAGCTAAAAACGACAGTGTTACCCCTTATGTTTTTTTTTTCGGGTCAAAACTTTGACATCCGATATCTCGGCTCTGGAAGGGTCTAGAGCCTCCATTTTTGCGCGCTGGTCGAAGTCTCGTGGCCCTCTGTCAGAATCCAGAGTTTCAAGAAGATCGGAGGGGGTCAAAATTTCGGCCAAAAACGACAGTGTTACCCCTTATGTTTTTTTTGGGGTCAAAACTTTGACATCCGATATCTCGGCTCTGGAAGGGTCTAGAGCCTCCATTTTTGCGCGCTGGTCGAAGTCTCGTGGCCCTCTGTCAGAATCCAGAGTTTCAAGAAGATCGGAGGGGGTCAAAATTTCGGCCAAAAACGACAGTGTTACCCCTTATGTTTTTTTTTTTTGGGTCAAAACTTTGACGTCCGATATCTCGGCTCTGGAAGGGTCTAGAGCCTCCATTTTTGCGCGCTGGTCGAAGTCTCGTGGCCCTCTGTCAGAATCCAGAGTTTCAAGAAGATCGGAGGGGGTCAAAATTTCGGCCAAAAACGACAGTGTTACCCCTTATGTTTTTTTTTTTTTTGGGTCAAAACTTTGACGTCCGATATCTCGGCTCTGGAAAGGTCTAGAGCTTCCATTTTTGCGCGCTGGTCGAAGTCTCGTGGCCCTCTGTCAAAATCCAGAGTTTCAAGAAGATCGGAGGGGGTCAAAATTTCGGCCAAAAACGACAGTGTTACCCCTTATGTTTTTTTTTTCAGGTCAAAACTTTGACATCCAATATCTCGGCTCTGGAAGGGTCTAGAGCCTCCATTTTTGCGCGCTGGTCGAAGTCTTGTGGCCCTCTGTCAGAATCCAGAGTTTCAAGAAGATCGGAGGGGGTCAAAATTTCGGCTAAAAACGACAGTGTTACCCCTTATGTTTTTTTTTTCGGGTCAAAACTTTGACATCCGATATCTCGGCTCTGGAAGGGTCTAGAGCCTCCATTTTTGCGCGCTGGTCGAAGTCTCGTGGCCCTCTGTCAGAATCCAGAGTTTCAAGAAGATCGGAGGGGGTCAAACTTTCGGCCAAAAACGACAGTGTTACCCCTTATGTTTTTTTTGGTTCAAAACTTTGACATCCGATATCTCGGCTCTGGAAGGGTCTAGAGCCTCCATTTTTGCGCGCTGGTCGAAGTCTCATGGCCCTCTGTCAGAATCCAGAGTTTCAAGAAGATCGGAGGGGGTCAAAATTTCGGCCAAAAACGACAGTGTTACCCCTTATGTTTTTTTATTTGGGTCAAAACTTTGACGTCCGATATCTCGGCTCTGGAAGGGTCTAGAGCCTCCATTTTTGCGCGCTGGTCGAAGTCTCGTGGCCCTCTGTCAGAATCCAGAGTTTCAAGAAGATCGGAGGGGGTCAAAATTTCGGCCAAAAACGACAGTGTTACCCCTTATGTTTTTTTTTCAGGTCAAAACTTTGACATCCGATATCTCGGCTCTGGAAGGGTCTACAGCCTCCATTTTTGCGCGCTGGTCTAAGTCTCGTGGCCCTCTGTCAGAATCCAGAGTTTCAAGAAGATCGGAGGGGGTCAAAATTTCGGCCAAAAACGACAGTGTTACCCCTTATGTTTTTTTTTTCGGGTCAAAACTTTGACATCCGATATCTCGGCTCTGGAAGGGTCTAGAGCCTCCATTTTTGCGCGCTGGTCGAAGTCTCGTGGCCCTCTGTCAGAATCCAGAGTTTCAAGAAGATCGGAGGGGGTCAAAATTTCGGCCAAAAACGACAGTGTTACCCCTTATGTTTTTTTTTTTTTGGGTCAAAACTTTGACGTCCGATATCTCGGCTCTGGAAGGGTCTAGAGCCTCCATTTTTGCGCGCTGGTCGAAGTCTCGTGGCCCTCTGTCAGAATCCAGAGTTTCAAGAAGATCGGAGGGGGTCAAAATTTGGGCCAAAAATGACAGTGTTACCCCTTATGTTTTTTTTTTTCAGGTCAAAACTTTGACATCCGATATCTCGGCTCTGGAAAGGTCTAGAGCCTCCATTTTTGCGCGCTGGTCGAAGTCTCGTGGCCCTCTGTTAGAATCCAGAGTTTCAAGAAGATCGGAGGGGGTCAAAATTTCGGCCAAAAACGACAGTGTTACCCCTTATGTTTTTTTTTTCAGGTCAAAACTTTGACATCCGATATCTCGGCTCTGGAAGGGTCTAGAGCCTCCATTTTTGCGCGCTGGTCGAAGTCTCGTGGCCCTCTGTCAGAATCCAGAGTTTCAAGAAGATCGGAGGGGGTCAAAATTTCATCCAAAAACGACAGTGTTACCCCTTATGTTTTTTTTTTTCGGGTCAAAACTTTGACATCCGATATCTCGGCTCTGGAAGGGTCTAGAGCCTCCATTTTTGCGCGCTGGTCGAAGTCTTGTGGCCCTCTGTCAGAATCCAGAGTTTCAAGAAGATCGGAGGGGGTCAAAATTTCGGCCAAAAACGACAGTGTTACCCCTTATGTTTTTTTTTTCAGGTCAAAACTTTGACATCCGATATCTCGGCTCTGGAAGGGTCTAGAGCCTCCATTTTTGCGCGCTGGTCGAAGTCTCGTGGCCCTCTGTCAGAATCCAGAGTTTCAAGAAGATCGGAGGGGGTCAAAATTTCGGCCAAAAACGACAGTGTTACCCCTTATGTTTTTTTTTTTCAGGTCAAAACTTTGACATCCGATATCTCGGCTCTGGAAGGGTCTAGAGCCTCCATTTTTGCGCGCTGGTCTAAGTCTCGTGGCCCTCTGTCAGAATCCAGAGTTTCAAGAAGATCGGAGGGGGTCAAAATTTCGGCCAAAAACGACAGTGTTACCCCTTATGTTTTTTTTTTCAGGTCAAAACTTTGACATCCGATATCTCGGCTCTGGAAAGGTCTAGAGCCTCCATTTTTGCGCGCTGGTCGAAGTCTCGTGGCCCTCTGTCAGAATCCAGAGTTTCAAGAAGATCGGAGGGGGTCAAAATTTCGGCCAAAAACGACAGTGTTACCCCTTATGTTTTTTTTTTCAGGTCAAAACTTTGACATCCAATATCTCGGCTCTGGAAGGGTCTAGAGCCTCCATTTTTGCGCGCTGGTCGAAGTCTTGTGGCCCTCTGTCAGAATCCAGAGTTTCAAGAAGATCGGAGGGGGTCAAAATTTCGGCTAAAAACGACAGTGTTACCCCTTATGTTTTTTTTTTCGGGTCAAAACTTTGACATCCGATATCTCGGCTCTGGAAGGGTCTAGAGCCTCCATTTTTGCGCGCTGGTCGAAGTCTCGTGGCCCTCTGTCAGAATCCAGAGTTTCAAGAAGATCGGAGGGGGTCAAAATTTCGGCCAAAAACGACAGTGTTACCCCTTATGTTTTTTTTTTGGGTCAAAACTTTGACATCCGATATCTCGGCTCTGGAAGGGTCTAGAGCCTCCATTTTTGCGCGCTGGTCGAAGTCTCGTGGCCCTCTGTCAGAATCCAGAGTTTCAAGAAGATCGGAGGGGGTCAAAATTTCGGCCAAAAACGACAGTGTTACCCCTTATGTTTTTTTTTTTTTTGGGTCAAAACTTTGACGTCCGATATCTCGGCTCTGGAAGGGTCTAGAGCCTCCATTTTTGTGCGCTGGTCGAAGTCTCGTGGCCCTCTGTCAGAATCCAGAGTTTCAAGAAGATCGGAGGGGGTCAAAATTTCGGCCAAAAGCGACAGTGTTACCCCTTATGTTTTTTTTTTCAGGTCAAAACTTTGACATCCAATATCTCGGCTCTGGAAGGGTCTAGAGCCTCCATTTTTGCGCGCTGGTCGAAGTCTTGTGGCCCTCTGTCAGAATCCAGAGTTTCAAGAAGATCGGAGGGGGTCAAAATTTCGGCTAAAAACGACAGTGTTACCCCTTATGTTTTTTTTTTCGGGTCAAAACTTTGACATCCGATATCTCGGCTCTGGAAGGGTCTAGAGCCTCCATTTTTGCGCGCTGGTCGAAGTCTCGTGGCCCTCTGTCAGAATCCAGAGTTTCAAGAAGATCGGAGGGGGTCAAACTTTCGGCCAAAAACGACAGTGTTACCCCTTATGTTTTTTTTTTTTTTTTGGGTCAAAACTTTGACGTCCGATATCTCGGCTCTGGAAAGGTCTAGAGCCTCCATTTTTGCGCGCTGGTCGAAGTCTCGTGGCCCTCTGTCAGAATCCAGAGTTTCAAGAAGATCGGAGGGGGTCAAAATTTCGGCCAAAAACGACAGTGTTACTCCTTATGTTTTTTTTTTCAGGTCAAAACTTTGACATCCAATATCTCGGCTCTGGAAGGGTCTAGAGCCTCCATTTTTGCGCGCTGGTCGAAGTCTTGTGGCCCTCTGTCAGAATCCAGAGTTTCAAGAAGATCGGAGGGGGTCAAAATTTCGGCTAAAAACGACAGTGTTACCCCTTATGTTTTTTTTTTTGGGTCAAAACTTTGACATCCGATATCTCGGCTCTGGAAGGGTCTAGAGCCTCCATTTTTGCGCGCTGGTCGAAGTCTCGTGGCCCTCTGTCAGAATCCAGAGTTTCAAGAAGATCGGAGGGGGTCAAAATTTCGGCCAAAAACGACAGTGTTACCCCTTATGTTTTTTTTTTTCAGGTCAAAACTTTGACATCCAATATCTCGGCTCTGGAAGGGTCTAGAGCCTCCATTTTTGCGCGCTGGTCGAAGTCTTGTGGCCCTCTGTCAGAATCCAGAGTTTCAAGAAGATCGGAGGGGGTCAAAATTTCGGCTAAAAACGACAGTGTTACCCCTTATGTTTTTTTTTTCGGGTCAAAACTTTGACGTCTGATATCTCGGCTCTGGGAGGGTCTAGAGCCTCCATTTTTGCGCGCTGGTCGAAGTCTCGTGGTCCTCTGTCAGAATCCAGAGTTTCAAGAAGATCGGAGGGGGTCAAAATTTCGGCCAAAAACAACAGTGTTACCCCTTATGTTTTTTTTCGGGTCAAAACTTTGACGTCCGATATCTCGGCTCTGGAAGGGTCTAGAGCCTCCATTTTTGCGCGCTGGTCGAAGTCTCGTGGCCCTCTGTTAGAATCCAGAGTTTCAAGAAGATCGGAGGGGGTCAAAATTTCGGCCAAAAACGACAGTGTTACCCCTTATGTTTTTTTTTCAGGTCAAAACTTTGACATCCGATATCTCGGCTCTGGAAGGGTCTAGAGCCTCCATTTTTGCGCGCTGGTCGAAGTCTCGTGGCCCTCTGTCAGAATCCAGAGTTTCAAGAAGATCGGAGGGGGTCAAAATTTCATCCAAAAACGACAGTGTTACCCCTTATGTTTTTTTTTTCGGGTCAAAACTTTGACATCCGATATCTCGGCTCTGGAAGGGTCTAGAGCCTCCATTTTTGCGCGCTGGTCGAAGTCTTGTGGCCCTCTGTCAGAATCCAGAGTTTCAAGAAGATCGGAGGGGGTCAAAATTTCGGCCAAAAACGACAGTGTTACCCCTTATGTTTTTTTTTCAGGTCAAAACTTTGACATCCGATATCTCGGCTCTGGAAGGGTCTAGAGCCTCCATTTTTGCGCGCTGGTCGAAGTCTCGTGGCCCTCTGTCAGAATCCAGAGTTTCAAGAAGATCGGAGGGGGTCAAAATTTCGGCCAAAAACGACAGTGTTACCCCTTATGTTTTTTTTTCAGGTCAAAACTTTGACATCCGATATCTCGGCTCTGGAAGGGTCTAGAGCCTCCATTTTTGCGCGCTGGTCTAAGTCTCGTGGCCCTCTGTTAGAATCCAGAGTTTCAAGAAGATCGGAGGGGGTCAAAATTTCGGCCAAAAACGACAGTGTTACCCCTTATGTTTTTTTTTTGGGTCAAAACTTTGACATCCGATATCTCGGCTCTGGAAGGGTCTAGAGCCTCCATTTTTGCGCGCTGGTCGAAGTCTCGTGGCCCTCTGTCAGAATCCAGAGTTTCAAGAAGATCGGAGGGGGTCAAAATTTCGGCCAAAAACGACAGTGTTACCCCTTATGTTTTTTTTTTTGGGTCAAAACTTTGACGTCCGATATCTCGGCTCTGGAAGGGTCTAGAGCCTCCATTTTTGCGCGCTGGTCGAAGTCTCGTGGCCCTCTGTCAGAATCCAGAGTTTCAAGAAGATCGGAGGGGGTCAAAATTTCGGCCAAAAACGACAGTGTTACCCCTTATGTTTTTTTTTTTTTTGGGTCAAAACTTTGACGTCCGATATCTCGGCTCTGGAAAGGTCTAGAGCCTCCATTTTTGCGCGCTGGTCGAAGTCTCGTGGCCCTCTGTCAGAATCCAGAGTTTCAAGAAGATCGGAGGGGGTCAAAATTTCGGCCAAAAACGACAGTGTTACCCCTTATGTTTTTTTTTTTGGGTCAAAACTTTGACGTCCGATATCTCGGCTCTGGAAGGGTCTAGAGCCTCCATTTTTGCGCGCTGGTCGAAGTCTCGTGGCCCTCTGTCAGAATCCAGAGTTTCAAGAAGATCGGAGGGGGTCAAAATTTGGGCCAAAAACGACAGTGTTACCCCTTATGTTTTTTTTTTTCAGGTCAAAACTTTGACATCCGATATCTCGGCTCTGGAAAGGTCTAGAGCCTCCATTTTTGCGCGCTGGTCGAAGTCTCTTGGCCCTCTGTTAGAATCCAGAGTTTCAAGAAGATCGGAGGGGGTCAAAATTTCGGCCAAAAACGACAGTGTTACCCCTTATGTTTTTTTTTCAGGTCAAAACTTTGACATCCGATATCTCGGCTCTGGAAGGGTCTAGAGCCTCCATTTTTGCGCGCTGGTCGAAGTCTCGTGGCCCTCTGTCAGAATCCAGAGTTTCAAGAAGATCGGAGGGGGTCAAAATTTCATCCAAAAACGACAGTGTTACCCCTTATGTTTTTTTTTTCGGGTCAAAACTTTGACATCCGATATCTCGGCTCTGGAAGGGTCTAGAGCCTCCATTTTTGCGCGCTGGTCGAAGTCTTGTGGCCCTCTGTCAGAATCCAGAGTTTCAAGAAGATCGGAGGGGGTCAAAATTTCGGCCAAAAGCGACAGTGTTACCCCTTATGTTTTTTTTTCAGGTCAAAACTTTGACATCCGATATCTCGGCTCTGGAAGGGTCTAGAGCCTCCATTTTTGCGCGCTGGTCGAAGTCTCGTGGCCCTCTGTCAGAATCCAGAGTTTCAAGAAGATCGGAGGGGGTCAAAATTTCGGCCAAAAACGACAGTGTTACCCCTTATGTTTTTTTTTTGGGTCAAAACTTTGACATCCGATATCTCGGCTCTGGAGGGGTCTAGAGCCTCCATTTTTGCGCGCTGGTCGAAGTCTCGTGGCCCTCTGTCAGAATCCAGAGTTTCAAGAAGATCGGAGGGGGTCAAAATTTCGGCCAAAAACGACAGTGTTACCCCTTATGTTTTTTTTTTTTTTGGGTCAAAACTTTGACGTCCGATATCTCGGCTCTGGAAAGGTCTAGAGCCTCCATTTTTGCGCGCTGGTCGAAGTCTCGTGGCCCTCTGTCAGAATCCAGAGTTTCAAGAAGATCGGAGGGGGTCAAAATTTCGGCCAAAAACGACAGTGTTACCCCTTATGTTTTTTTTTTTGGGTCAAAACTTTGACATCCGATATCTCGGCTCTGGAAGGGTCTAGAGCCTCCATTTTTGCGCGCTGGTCGAAGTCTCGTGGCCCTCTGTCAGAATCCAGAGTTTCAAGAAGATCGGAGGGGGTCAAAATTTCGGCCAAAAACGACAGTGTTACCCCTTATGTTTTTTTTTTTTTTGGTCAAAACTTTGACGTCTGATATCTCGGCTCTGGAAAGGTCTAGAGCCTCCATTTTTGCGCGCTGGTCGAAGTCTCGTGGCCCTCTGTCAGAATCCAGAGTTTCAAGAAGATCGGAGGGGGTCAAAATTTCGGCCAAAAGCGACAGTGTTACCCCTTATGTTTTTTTTTTCAGGTCAAAACTTTGACATCCAATATCTCGGCTCTGGAAGGGTCTAGAGCCTCCATTTTTGCGCGCTGGTCGAAGTCTTGTGGCCCTCTGTCAGAATCCAGAGTTTCAAGAAGATCGGAGGGGGTCAAAATTTCGGCTAAAAACGACAGTGTTACCCCTTATGTTTTTTTTTTCGGGTCAAAACTTTGACATCCGATATCTCGGCTCTGGAAGGGTCTAGAGCCTCCATTTTTGCGCGCTGGTCGAAGTCTCGTGGCCCTCTGTCAGAATCCAGAGTTTCAAGAAGATCGGAGGGGGTCAAACTTTCGGCCAAAAACGACAGTGTTACCCCTTATGTTTTTTTTTTTTTGGGTCAAAACTTTGACGTCCGATATCTCGGCTCTGGAAAGGTCTAGAGCCTCCATTTTTGCGCGCTGGTCGAAGTCTCGTGGCCCTCTGTCAGAATCCAGAGTTTCAAGAAGATCGGAGGGGGTCAAAATTTCGGCCAAAAACGACAGTGTTACCCCTTATGTTTTTTTTTTCAGGTCAAAACTTTGACATCCAATATCTCGGCTCTGGAAGGGTCTAGAGCCTCCATTTTTGCGCGCTGGTCGAAGTCTTGTGGCCCTCTGTCAGAATCCAGAGTTTCAAGAAGATCGGAGGGGGTCAAAATTTCGGCTAAAAACGACAGTGTTACCCCTTATGTTTTTTTTTTGGGTCAAAACTTTGACATCCGATATCTCGGCTCTGGAAGGGTCTAGAGCCTCCATTTTTGCGCGCTGGTCGAAGTCTCGTGGCCCTCTGTCAGAATCCAGAGTTTCAAGAAGATCGGAGGGGGTCAAAATTTCGGCCAAAAACGACAGTGTTACCCCTTATGTTTTTTTTTTTCAGGTCAAAACTTTGACATCCAATATCTCGGCTCTGGAAGGGTCTAGAGCCTCCATTTTTGCGCGCTGGTCGAAGTCTTGTGGCCCTCTGTCAGAATCCAGAGTTTCAAGAAGATCGGAGGGGGTCAAAATTTCGGCTAAAAACGACAGTGTTACCCCTTATGTTTTTTTTTTTCGGGTCAAAACTTTGACGTCTGATATCTCGGCTCTGGGAGGGTCTAGAGCCTCCATTTTTGCGCGCTGGTCGAAGTCTCGTGGTCCTCTGTCAGAATCCAGAGTTTCAAGAAGATCGGAGGGGGTCAAAATTTCGGCCAAAAACAACAGTGTTACCCCTTATGTTTTTTTTCGGGTCAAAACTTTGACGTCCGATATCTCGGCTCTGGAAGGGTCTAGAGCCTCCATTTTTGCGCGCTGGTCGAAGTCTCGTGGCCCTCTGTTAGAATCCAGAGTTTCAAGAAGATCGGAGGGGGTCAAAATTTCGGCCAAAAACGACAGTGTTACCCCTTATATTTTTTTTTCAGGTCAAAACTTTGACATCCGATACGACAGTGTTACCCCTTATGTTTTTTTTTTCAGGTCAAAACTTTGACATCCGATATCTCGGCTCTGGAAGGGTCTAGAGCCTCCATTTTTGCGCGCTGGTCAAAGTCAAAGAAGATCGGAGGGGGTCAAAATTTCGGCTAAAAACGACAGAGTTACCCCTTATGTTTTTTTTTTCGGGTCAAAACTTTGACATCCGATATCTCGGCTCTGGAAGGGTCTAGAGCCTCCATTTTTGCGCGCTGGTCGAAGTCTCGTGGCCCTCTGTCAGAATCCAGAGTTTCAAGAAGATCGGAGGGGGTCAAACTTTCGGCCAAAAACGACAGTGTTACCCCTTATGTTTTTTTTGGTTCAAAACTTTGACATCCGATATCTCGGCTCTGGAAGGGTCTAGAGCCTCCATTTTTGCGCGCTGGTCGAAGTCTCATGGCCCTCTGTCAGAATCCAGAGTTTCAAGAAGATCGGAGGGGGTCAAAATTTCGGCCAAAAACGACAGTGTTACCCCTTATGTTTTTTTATTTGGGTCAAAACTTTGACGTCCGATATCTCGGCTCTGGAAGGGTCTAGAGCCTCCATTTTTGCGCGCTGGTCGAAGTCTCGTGGCCCTCTGTCAGAATCCAGAGTTTCAAGAAGATCGGAGGGGGTCAAAATTTCGGCCAAAAACGACAGTGTTACCCCTTATGTTTTTTTTTCAGGTCAAAACTTTGACATCCGATATCTCGGCTCTGGAAGGGTCTAGAGCCTCCATTTTTGCGCGCTGGTCGAAGTCTCGTGGCCCTCTGTCAGAATCCAGAGTTTCAAGAAGATCGGAGGGGGTCAAAATTTCGGCCAAAAACGACAGTGTTACCCCTTATGTTTTTTTTTTGGGTCAAAACTTTGACATCCGATATCTCGGCTCTGGAAAGGTCTAGAGCCTCCATTTTTGCGCGCTGGTCGAAGTCTCGTGGCCCTCTGTCAGAATCCAGAGTTTCAAGAAGATCGGAGGGGGTCAAAATTTCGGCCAAAAACGACAGTGTTACCCCTTATGTTTTTTTTTTCAGGTCAAAACTTTGACGTCCGATATCTCGGCTCTGGAAGGGTCTAGAGCCTCCATTTTTGCGCGCTGGTCGAAGTCTCGTGGCCCTCTGTCAGAATCCAGAGTTTCAAGAAGATCGGAGGGGGTCAAAATTTCGGCCAAAAACGACAGTGTTACCCCTTATGTTTTTTTTTTCAGGTCAAAACTTTGACATCCGATATCTCGGCTCTGGAAAGGTCTAGAGCCTCCATTTTTGCGCGCTGGTCGAAGTCTCGTGGCCCTCTGTCAGAATCCAGAGTTTCAAGAAGATCGGAGGGGGTCAAAATTTCGGCCAAAAACGACAGTGTTACCCCTTATGTTTTTTTTTTCAGGTCAAAACTTTGACATCCAATATCTCGGCTCTGGAAGGGTCTAGAGCCTCCATTTTTGCGCGCTGGTCGAAGTCTTGTGGCCCTCTGTCAGAATCCAGAGTTTCAAGAAGATCGGAGGGGGTCAAAATTTCGGCTAAAAACGACAGTGTTACCCCTTATGTTTTTTTTTTCGGGTCAAAACTTTGACATCCGATATCTCGGCTCTGGAAGGGTCTAGAGCCTCCATTTTTGCGCGCTGGTCGAAGTCTCGTGGCCCTCTGTCAGAATCCAGAGTTTCAAGAAGATCGGAGGGGGTCAAAATTTCGGCCAAAAACGACATTGTTACCCCTTATGTTTTTTTTTGGGTCAAAACTTTGACATCCGATATCTCGGCTCTGGAAGGGTCTAGAGCCTCCATTTTTGCGCGCTGGTCGAAGTCTCGTGGCCCTCTGTCAGAATCCAGAGTTTCAAGAAGATCGGAGGGGGTCAAAATTTCGGCCAAAAACGACAGTGTTACCCCTTATGTTTTTTTTTGGGGTCAAAACTTTGACATCCGATATCTCGGCTCTGGAAGGGTCTAGAGCCTCCATTTTTGCGCGCTGGTCGAAGTCTCGTGGCCCTCTGTCAGAATCCAGAGTTTCAAGAAGATCGGAGGGGGTCAAAATTTCGGCCAAAAACGACAGTGTTACCCCTTATGTTTTTTTTTTTTTTGGGTCAAAACTTTGACGTCCGATATCTCGGCTCTGGAAGGGTCTAGAGCCTCCATTTTTGCGCGCTGGTCGAAGTCTCGTGGCCCTCTGTCAGAATCCAGAGTTTCAAGAAGATCGGAGGGGGTCAAAATTTGGGCCAAAAACGACAGTGTTACCCCTTATGTTTTTTTTTTTTTCAGGTCAAAACTTTGACATCCGATATCTCGGCTCTGGAAAGGTCTAGAGCCTCCATTTTTGCGCGCTGGTCGAAGTCTCTTGGCCCTCTGTTAGAATCCAGAGTTTCAAGAAGATCGGAGGGGGTCAAAATTTCGGCCAAAAACGACAGTGTTACCCCTTATGTTTTTTTTTCAGGTCAAAACTTTGACATCCGATATCTCGGCTCTGGAAGGGTCTAGAGCCTCCATTTTTGCGCGCTGGTCGAAGTCTCGTGGCCCTCTGTCAGAATCCAGAGTTTCAAGAAGATCGGAGGGGGTCAAAATTTCATCCAAAAACGACAGTGTTACCCCTTATGTTTTTTTTTTCGGGTCAAAACTTTGACATCCGATATCTCGGCTCTGGAAGGGTCTAGAGCCTCCATTTTTGCGCGCTGGTCGAAGTCTTGTGGCCCTCTGTCAGAATCCAGAGTTTCAAGAAGATCGGAGGGGGTCAAAATTTCGGCCAAAAACGACAGTGTTACCCCTTATGTTTTTTTTTCAGGTCAAAACTTTGACATCCGATATCTCGGCTCTGGAAGGGTCTAGAGCCTCCATTTTTGCGCGCTGGTCGAAGTCTCGTGGCCCTCTGTCAGAATCCAGAGTTTCAAGAAGATCGGAGGGGGTCAAAATTTCGGCCAAAAACGACAGTGTTACCCCTTATGTTTTTTTTTTCAGGTCAAAACTTTGACATCCGATATCTCGGCTCTGGAAGGGTCTAGAGCCTCCATTTTTGCGCGCTGGTCTAAGTCTCGTGGCCCTCTGTCAGAATCCAGAGTTTCAAGAAGATCGGAGGGGGTCAAAATTTCAGCCAAAAACGACAGTGTTACCCCTTATGTTTTTTTTTTTTTTGGGTCAAAACTTTGACGTCCGATATCTAGGCTCTGGAAAGGTCTAGAGCCTCCATTTTTGCGCGCTGGTCGAAGTCTCGTGGCCCTCTGTCAGAATCCAGAGTTTCAAGAAGATCGGAGGGGGTCAAAATTTCGGCCAAAAACGACAGTGTTACCCCTTATGTTTTTTTTGGTTCAAAACTTTGACATCCGATATCTCGGCTCTGGCAGGGTCTAGAGCCTCCATTTTTGCACGCTGGTCGAAGTCTCATGGCCCTCTGTCAGAATCCAGAGTTTCAAGAAGATCGGAGGGGGTCAAAATTTCGGCCAAAAACGACAGTGTTACCCCTTATGTTTTTTTATTTGGGTCAAAACTTTGACGTCCGATATCTCGGCTCTGGAAGGGTCTAGAGCCTCCTTTTTTGCGCGCTGGTCGAAGTCTCGTGGCCCTCTGTCAGAATCCAGAGTTTCAAGAAGATCGTAGGGGGTCAAAATTTCGACCAAAAACGACAGTGTTACCCCTTATGTTTTTTTTTCGGGTCAAAACTTTGACATCCGATATCTCGGCTCTGGAAGGGTCTAGAGCCTCCATTTTTGCGCGCTGGTCGAAGTCTCGTGGCCCTCTGTCAGAATCCAGAGTTTCAAGAAGATCGGAGGGGGTCAAAATTTCGGCCAAAAACGACAGTGTTACCCCTTATGTTTTTTTTTTGGGGTCAAAACTTTGACATCCGATATCTCGGCTCTGGAAGGGTCTAGAGCCTCCATTTTTGCGCGCTGGTCGAAGTCTCGTGGCCCTCTGTCAGAATCCAGAGTTTCAAGAAGATCGGAGGGGGTCAAAATTTTGACCAAAAACGACAGTGTTACCCCTTATGTTTTTTTTTCGGGTCAAAACTTTGACGTCTGATATCTCGGCTCTGGGAGGGTCTAGAGCCTCCATTTTTGCGCGCTGGTCGAAGTCTCGTGGCCCTCTGTCAGAATCCAGAGTTTCAAGAAGATCGGAGGGGGTCAAAATTTCGGCCAAAAACAACAGTGTTACCCCTTATGTTTTTTTTTCGGGTCAAAACTTTGACGTCCGATATCTCGGCTCTGGAAGGGTCTAGAGCCTCCATTTTTGCGCGCTGGTCGAAGTCTCGTGGCCCTCTGTCAGAATCCAGAGTTTCAAGAAGATCGGAGGGGGTCAAAATTTCGGCCAAAAACGACAGTGTTACCCCTTATGTTTTTTTTTTCAGGTCAAAACTTTGACATCCGATATCTCGGCTCTGGAAGGGTCTAGAGCCTCCATTTTTGCACGCTGGTCGAAGTCTCGTGGCCCTCTGTCAGAATCCAGAGTTTCAAGAAGATCGGAGGGGGTCAAAATTTCGGCCAAAAACGACAGTGTTACCCCTTATGTTTTTTTTTCAGGTCAAAACTTTGACATCCGATATCTCGGCTCTGGAAGGGTCTAGAGCCTCCATTTTTGCGCGCTGGTCTAAGTCTCGTGGCCCTCTGTCAGAATCCAGAGTTTCAAGAAGATCGGAGGGGGTCAAAATTTCGGCCAAAAACGACAGTGTTACCCCTTATGTTTTTTTTTTCAGGTCAAAACTTTGACATCCAATATCTCGGCTCTGGAAGGGTCTAGAGCCTCCATTTTTGCGCGCTGGTCGAAGTCTTGTGGCCCTCTGTCAGAATCCAGAGTTTCAAGAAGATCGGAGGGGGTCAAAATTTCGGCTAAAAACGACAGTGTTACCCCTTATGTTTTTTTTTTCGGGTCAAAACTTTGACATCCGATATCTCGGCTCTGGAAGGGTCTAGAGCCTCCATTTTTGCGCGCTGGTCGAAGTCTCGTGGCCCTCTGTCAGAATCCAGAGTTTCAAGAAGATCGGAGGGGGTCAAAATTTCGGCCAAAAACGACAGTGTTACCCCTTATGTTTTTTTTTTGGGTCAAAACTTTGACATCCGATATCTCGGCTCTGGAAGGGTCTAGAGCCTCCATTTTTGTGCGCTGGTCGAAGTCTCGTGGCCCTCTGTCAGAATCCAGAGTTTCAAGAAGATCGGAGGGGGTCAAAATTTCGGCCAAAAACGACAGTGTTACCCCTTATGTTTTTTTTTTTTTTGGGTCAAAACTTTGACGTCCGATATCTCGGCTCTGGAAGGGTCTAGAGCCTCCATTTTTGCGCGCTGGTCGAAGTCTCGTGGCCCTCTGTCAGAATCCAGAGTTTCAAGAAGATCGGAGGGGGTCAAAATTTCGGCCAAAAATGACAGTGTTACCCCTTATGTTTTTTTTTTTTGGGTCAAAACTTTGACGTCCGATATCTCGGCTCTGGAAAGGTCTAGAGCCTCCATTTTTGCGCGCTGGTCGAAGTCTCGTGGCCCTCTGTCAGGATCCAGAGTTTCAAGAAGATCGGAGGGGGTCAAAATTTCGGCCAAAAACGACAGTGTTACCCCTTATGTTTTTTTTTCAGGTCAAAACTTTGACATCCAATATCTCGGCTCTGGAAGGGTCTAGAGCCTCCATTTTTGCGCGCTGGTCGAAGTCTTGTGGCCCTCTGTCAGAATCCAGAGTTTCAAGAAGATCGGAGGGGGTCAAAATTTCGGCTAAAAACGACAGTGTTACCCCTTATGTTTTTTTTTTCGGGTCAAAACTTTGACATCCGATATCTCGGCTCTGGAAGGGTCTAGAGCCTCCATTTTTGCGCGCTGGTCGAAGTCTCGTGGCCCTCTGTCAGAATCCAGAGTTTCAAGAAGATCGGAGGGGGTCAAACTTTCGGCCAAAAACGACAGTGTTACCCCTTATGTTTTTTTGGTTCAAAACTTTGACATCCGATATCTCGGCTCTGGAAGGGTCTAGAGCCTCCATTTTTGCGCGCTGGTCGAAGTCTCATGGCCCTCTGTCAGAATCCAGAGTTTCAAGAAGATCGGAGGGGGTCAAAATTTCGGCCAAAAACGACAGTGTTACCCCTTATGTTTTTTTATTTGGGTCAAAACTTTGACGTCCGATATCTCGGCTCTGGAAGGGTCTAGAGCCTCCATTTTTGCGCGCTGGTCGAAGTCTTGTGGCCCTCTGTCAGAATCCAGAGTTTCAAGAAGATCGGAGGGGGTCAAAATTTCGGCCAAAAACGACAGTGTTACCCCTTATGTTTTTTTTTTCGGGTCAAAACTTTGACATCCGATATCTCGGCTCTGGAAGGGTCTAGAGCCTCCATTTTTGCGCGCTGGTCGAAGTCTCGTGGCCCTCTGTCAGAATCCAGAGTTTCAAGAAGATCGGAGGGGGTCAAAATTTCGGCAAAAAACGACAGTGTTACCCCTTATGTTTTTTTTTTGGGTCAAAACTTTGACATCCGATATCTCGGCTCTGGAAGGGTCTAGAGCCTCCATTTTTGCGCGCTGGTCGAAGTCTCGTGGCCCTCTGTCAGAATCCAGAGTTTCAAGAAGATCGGAGGGGGTCAAAATTTCGGCCAAAAACGACAGTGTTACCCCTTATGTTTTTTTTTTTGGGTCAAAACTTTGACGTCCGATATCTCGGCTCTGGAAGGGTCTAGAGCCTCCATTTTTGTGCGCTGGTCGAAGTCTCGTGGCCCTCTGTCAGAATCCAGAGTTTCAAGAAGATCGGAGGGGGTCAAAATTTGGGCCAAAAACGACAGTGTTACCCCTTATGTTTTTTTTTTCAGGTCAAAACTTTGACATCCGATATCTCGGCTCTGGAAAGGTCTAGAGCCTTCATTTTTGCGCGCTGGTCGAAGTCTCGTGGCCCTCTGTTAGAATCCAGAGTTTCAAGAAGATCGGAGGGGGTCAAAATTTCATCCAAAAACGACAGTGTTACCCCTTATGTTTTTTTTTCGGGTCAAAACTTTGACATCCGATATCTCGGCTCTGGAAGGGTCTAGAGCCTCCATTTTTGCGCGCTGGTCGAAGTCTTGTGGCCCTCTGTCAGAATCCAGAGTTTCAAGAAGATCGGAGGGGGTCAAAATTTCGGCCAAAAACGACAGTGTTACCCCTTATGTTTTTTTTTCAGGTCAAAACTTTGACATCCGATATCTCGGCTCTGGAAGGGTCTAGAGCCTCCATTTTTGCGCGCTGGTCGAAGTCTCGTGGCCCTCTGTCAGAATCCAGAGTTTCAAGAAGATCGGAGGGGGTCAAAATTTCGGCCAAAAACGACAGTGTTACCCCTTATGTTTTTTTTTCAGGTCAAAACTTTGACATCCGATATCTCGGCTCTGGAAGGGTCTAGAGCCTCCATTTTTGCGCGCTGGTCTAAGTCTCGTGGCCCTCTGTCAGAATCCAGAGTTTCAAGAAGATCGGAGGGGGTCAAAATTTCGGCCAAAAACGACAGTGTTACCCCTTATGTTTTTTTTTTTCAGGTCAAAACTTTGACATCCGATATCTCGGCTCTGGAAAGGTCTAGAGCCTCCATTTTTGCGCGCTGGTCGAAGTCTCGTGGCCCTCTGTCAGAATCCAGAGTTTCAAGAAGATCGGAGGGGGTCAAAATTTCGGCCAAAACCGACAGTGTTACCCCTTATGTTTTTTTTTTCAGGTCAAAACTTTGACATCCAATATCTCGGCTCTGGAAGGGTCTAGAGCCTCCATTTTTGCGCGCTGGTCGAAGTCTTGTGGCCCTCTGTCAGAATCCAGAGTTTCAAGAAGATCGGAGGGGGTCAAAATTTCGGCTAAAAACGACAGTGTTACCCCTTATGTTTTTTTTTTTCGGGTCAAAACTTTGACATCCGATATCTCGGCTCTGGAAGGGTCTAGAGCCTCCATTTTTGCGCGCTGGTCGAAGTCTCGTGGCCCTCTGTCAGAATCCAGAGTTTCAAGAAGATCGGAGGGGGTCAAAATTTCGGCCAAAAACGACAGTGTTACCCCTTATGTTTTTTTTTGGGTCAAAACTTTGACATCCGATATCTCGGCTCTGGAAGGGTCTAGAGCCTCAATTTTTGCGCGCTGGTCGAAGTCTCGTGGCCCTCTGTCAGAATCCAGAGTTTCAAGAAGATCGGAGGGGGTCAAAATTTCGGCCAAAAACGACAGTGTTACCCCTTATGTTTTTTTTTTTTGGGTCAAAACTTGACGTCCGATATCTCGGCTCTGGAAAGGTCTAGAGCCTCCATTTTTGCGCGCTGGTCGAAGTCTCGTGGCCCTCTGTCAGAATCCAGAGTTTCAAGAAGATCGGAGGGGGTCAAAATTTCGGCCAAAAACGACAGTGTTACCCTTATGTTTTTTTTTTTTGGGTCAAAACTTTGACGTCCGATATCTCGGCTCTGGAAGGGTCTAGAGCCTCCATTTTTGCGCGCTGGTCGAAGTCTCGTGGCCCTCTGTCAGAATCCAGAGTTTCAAGAAGATCGGAGGGGGTCAAAATTTCGGCCAAAAACGACAGTGTTACCCCTTATGTTTTTTTTTTCAGGTCAAAACTTTGACATCCGATATCTCGGCTCTGGAAGGGTCTAGAGCCTCCATTTTTGCGCGCTGGTCGAAGTCTCGTGGCCCTCTGTCAGAATCCAGAGTTTCAAGAAGATCGGAGGGGGTCAAAATTTCGGCCAAAACCGACAGTGTTACCCCTTATGTTTTTTTTTTTTGGGTCAAAACTTTGACATCCGATATCTCGGCTCTGGAAGGGTCTAGAGCCTCCATTTTTGCGCGCTGGTCGAAGTCTTGTGGCCCTCTGTCAGAATCCAGAGTTTCAAGAAGATCGGAGGGGGTCAAAATTTCGGCCAAAAACGACAGTGTTACCCCTTATGTTTTTTTTTCAGGTCAAAACTTTGACATCCGATATCTCGGCTCTGGAAGGGTCTAGAGCCTCCATTTTTGCGCGCTGGTCGAAGTCTCGTGGCCCTCTGTCAGAATCCAGAGTTTCAAGAAGATCGGAGGGGGTCAAAATTTCGGCCAAAAACGACAGTGTTACCCCTTATGTTTTTTTTTCAGGTCAAAACTTTGACATCCGATATCTCGGCTCA